>JAHBCN010000394.1:0-196202 GCA_019359885.1 Listronotus oregonensis | reverse complement strand
TAGCTTACGTGTACGAGATCCTAATAGATTACTAGGCAAGCGTTAAAAAAATGACGCTTATCACATGTCAACGCAGTCACTTGTCAAACGTCAAATGTCAAAAACCACGTGGGTTAGAAAAGTTAGGCTACGTGAATGGAATTTATCTTAATGTCTTACGCAAGCGCCAAGAAAATGTCGTCCGTCAAATGCCAAATGTCATCTGTCACCTGTCATATTTCGCGAACAACGTGACTTAGAACCTGTGTACGTGGACAAGAGCTATCTTAGGGTCTTACGCATGTGTTACCTGTCACGCGGATCCCCGATGATGGTGATGGCGGCTAAAATCGAAACGTTGTTTAGGATACTTGGGCTAAAGTCTTATATTGCGCGAAAATTGTAATTTATCGGTTAACACCCGAACCCCGATGTTGATGATGATGGGTAAAATCAAAACGTTGTTTACTTGGGCTAAGTTATTGAATTGAGGATGTATAACCTAAGGTTTTAATTTATTGTATAAATTGTAAGTCATACCGTTCGGATGTTATCGGCTAAACCCAAACCCCAATGATGAGGATGACGGATAAAATCGAAACGTTGTTTAGGATACTTGTGATAAGACACTGATTTGCAACGAAAATTGTAAGTTATACCGGTCGGACGCCATCGTCTCGTTAGCGCTGATGATGACGACTCACAAATTAGTGTAACGTCGTACCTATCGAATAGGCTAACACCGGAACCTCGACGATGATGATGGTTAAAATTGAAACGTTGTTTAATACATCATCTTGACCTAAGGATTATATATTGTATGTAAACATCTTTAACCATAAAGGCACTACAGCTGTTTAAAATAAGTTGAGATACATCAATTAGTGATTAGTACGGTGCCCCTATAGTAACTTAATCATTGTGGTCTTAGTATTACGCCTAAAGGAATAAAACTTAACCAAAGAATAGCTGTTAACGTCAACAATTTCAAGGTCAAACTTGTCAAACGCGTCAAACCTAACATGTTTGCGGTCTCCGAATAGACCTGGTGCTTAAGAGCAGAGCGCAGAACCTTATAATTATAATCTCGTATAACTCGTAATTTTTAAATATTAAATAATAAAACAGCTAGACTGATAGAACAGGTAAAACTGTCCGTTTGGAGGTGTTTGAGCACTGTCTAATAGTGTCCGATGTGTGTTCTAATAGCGTCCGGTATAATAAAGCAAATTGTATATATAACAGCCCTGTATTTCCAAATAACAGCACTGTTTTTAAATAACGGCATGTATTTCAAATAACGGCACTGTATTTTTCAAATAACGGCACTGTATTTTCAAATAACGGCACTGTATTTCCAAATAACGGCACTGTATTTTCAAAGACGCTTCTGTATTTCCAAATAACGGCACTGTATTTCAAATAACGGTACCGTTTTCAAATAACGGCACCGTTTTCTAATAACGGCACTGTATTTCAAATAACGGCCGTATATCCAAATAACAGTACCGTTTTCAAATAACGGCACTTTTTCTAATAACGGCACTGTATTTTCAAATAACAGCCCTGTTTTCAAATAACAGCCCTGTATTTTTAAATAACAGCCCAGTATTTCAAAAACATCCTGTTTTTCCAAATAACAGCACTGTATTTCAAGTAGACCATCTATAATATTACTTGTCTCGTGACCTTGAGATTTCAAACTATTTACTGAGGAGGCAGGAGACAGGGAGACATAACTCATCGAGGCTTCTGACAGCTGTGTTGTGATTGGTTAAAGTCAAAAGGATTATAATTTATTCATATCAGATACGCTTAAGTATGTAAATGAGGCTTATTAACGTCCCGTGACCGAGGGGGAAAAACCTTTAAATGTTGCGGGACACGGGCACGGGACATCGTTCTATGACGTCATCGTGGTTTGTCTCTTTTCTCTCTTTGGTGTTATCTTGTCTTCATGCCTCCTTCTCTCTCCAGACGAGTCTGGTCGCAGCGACCTGAGAGAAGGAGGAAGGAGACAAGATAGACCTTAAAAAAAAAAAACAAACCACGATGACGTCATAACAGTCATGTCCCTGTCCCCTCAAGGTCACGGGACGTTGATAAACCTCATTTAATATCTAAGCGTATCTGATATGAAAAATTATAATCCCTTTGACAACAATCTTACAGCTGTCGAAGCGCACTCATTCCGTCTTCCCTCCTCGGTAAATAGTTTAAATCTCAAGGTCACAATGTCAATATGATAGATTCTTGAAATACGTGCTGTTTTTTGGAAAAAGTGAAATTTGAGAAATGTGGCTGCTGTTTTTTAAAAACAGGGCTGTATTTGAAATACAGTCCCGTGTGCCGTTATTGAAAAACAGTACGATTATTAATGCCGTTGTTTGGAAATAAGCCGTTATTAGAAAACGGTGCCGTTATTTGAAAAACGGTACCGTTATTTGAAATACAGTCCGTATTTGAATCGTTTAAATCGTGCCGTTATTGGAAATACAGTGCCGTTATTTGAATCAGGTGCCGTTTAAATACAGTGCTGTTTTTGGAGATAGCGTTATAAAGCAGTGCTGTTATTGATCAGGGAGTTATATATACTGCATATACGGACATAACAATCGGACACTATTGATGCTCATACCTCAAGGTCAGTTTACCTGTTCTTCAGTCACTGTTTTTTATTTAATATTTAAATTACAGTATGCAGATTATAATTTAAGGTTCTGCGCTCTCTCTAAGCCCAGTGCTATGCGAACCGCAAACATGAGGTTTGACGCGTTTAATTTGACCTTGAAATTTTGACGTTAACAGCTATTCTTTGGTTAAGTTTTATTCCTTTAGGCAATACTAGACCACAATGATTAAGTACTATAGGGAAACCGTCACATTGATGTCTCTCCTTATTTTAAACGGCTGAATGCCTTATGGTTAAAGATGTTTACTCAATTATATCCAGGTCAAGATGATGTTAAACAACGTTTCATTTAACCATCATCATCGTCGGGGTTCCGGTGTTAGCCTATTCATGGTACGACGTTACACAATTTTTGGTCGTCATCATCAGCGCTAACGGACGATGGCTCCGACCGGTATAACTACAATTTTCGTTTCAACAGTGTCTTATCACAAGTATCCTAAACAACGTTTCGATTTATCCGTCATCCTCATCATCGGGGTTCAGGTTTAGTAAAATACGAACGGTATGACACAATTTATACAATAAATCAAAACCTTAGGTTATCATCCTCAATTCAATAACAGCCCAAATAACAACGTTTTATTTCCCATCATCATCACGGGTTCGAGTGTAACTAACAATTTTCGCGCAATGCTTTGAATATCTAAACCGTTTCATTTCGCACATCATCGTGACGATATCTAACCTAAATAGACACGGACACAGGTTCTATACGTTGTCACTTAAGATAAATTCCATTCACGTAGCCTAACTTTCCAAGCCAAGTGGTTTTTACATTTGACGTTTGACAAGTGACTGCGTTGACATGTGAAGCGTAATTTTTAACGCTTGCTATATCTATTAGGATCATCACATAACTATAAGTCACGTGGTTTGCGAAATGACAGTTGACAAGTGACAGCCGTCATTTTTGCGCTTGCGTAAGATCCTAAGGGTACATCTCATCCCACTTAACCTAACTTTTCTAAGTCACGTGGATCGCGAGTTATGGCGGTGACAAGTGACAGGCTGACATGACAGGCGCCATTATTTTAGCATGCGTAGGACCTAAAACCATCTCATCCCGTTAACTTTCCAAACCACGGGTTTTTGACGTATGACAGTTGTCAGGTAGCATTTGACAGGGGGACAGGCGCCATTTTTTAGCGTTTGCGTAAAGGCCCTAAGATAGATCTCATCCAAGTAAAACTAACTTTTCTAAATCACGGTTCGCGAAATATGCCAGGTGACAGGCGACATTTGACAGGTGACAGACGTCATTTTTTTAGCGCATGCGCAGTTTCCTAAAATAGGTGTTGCCCAAGATTCCTAATTAATGCGTGACGTCAAGATTACGAGATAATACGCTCCACCGGTGGCGGTGGGCGCTGAACATACTATCTAACACTACTATCACGGGTTCGAATCCTGCTGGGTGTAGACTTTTTTTATTTTTTTTATTAGTTCCTCAGGCGTTATACAACCATACATTGTTTATCAATATTATTAATGACAGTTAAACGGCCTTATTACTATAATTTTTCCTTTACTATGATACTCACGTGTGCTGGTGTAATACTCAGGATCCTATACATTCATTTTACCTTAATATTTAATATTCCCCAATAGCTCAGTGGTAGAGCTCTAGACTTTGAAGCACTAGGACGACGGTTCAAATCCTGCTAGGTGACGACTTTTTTAATTTAATTAATTCCAAATTCTCTTCTACTATACATCTATTTCAACTTATTAATTAATACTCCCGGTGGCTCAGTGGTGGAGCTCTGGGTTTTCAAGCACTAGGACGGCGGTTCGAATCCTGCACAGATTTTTTTAAATTTAATTAATTCCAAAATTCCATGTCGTTTCCTGAGGACCCTGATGACGTCATATTTCATAATCTAAAGTCAAGAAACGTCGGGCGTGGCCATTACTTAGCTGGGTGACCACAACGACACATGGTGCTAGACCGGAAGTAAAATCTAAATCGGTCGTTAAAATTTCCCCATGTATTTCTTATGGGAAAATGACGAAATTTGCCGCCGGACACACATAGCTTATCTACTGTTTTTATTAGTAGCAATTTATGTAAAAAACGCATGAAATAGTACTATTTTCACAAATAGAAAAATTACGCACACAAACCGCAGATAAGTGCTGTAATCCCATGAATGAAATAAAGACACTTAACGCACGTGTCATGTACATGATATTTTCTACAATTGTTCTAATGTGTTCTTGTTTGGAAATAGTTATTACCACACAAAAAATAGTATATAGATAAATACTTATGGGTTAAGATTTTGAGACTAAAAAGATACCAACTTAATTTGGTCAGTATAGATTCACAAATATAGTAGCTTATTTTTCGACAGAAAACGTCTGGAGTAAAAACTGTTTATCGATGAGCTTCAGCTTTATAAGCAGCTGCCGACAAACTTTACTGTCTGCTAAAGATGAACGAAATACATAAGTGCAAATTAAGGTTTTTATGGATGCCCTGTAAAAAAACTTTTGCTATTTATGGCACAAAGAGTAAAGTAACAGTCGTGCGACGTCGCTGGTATGACAAATCTAAAGTAAAAGAATATTATGACCCTGCCAAATTTTAGGTCAATCAAGTTTACTTCAATAAAATTAAAATAAATGTGAAAGATTGAAATTTCTTTTAAATAAGCAGATAGCATTAGAATCAATTTGTTATGCTCTTAAAAATCTGAAACATAAAATTACAAGCTACTGACAATATCTTATGTTTACATAATTACCAATAGGGCTCAAATTCACAAATTATGTAAAAGGAAAAGTAACAAAATTTGCCCCCAATTTTGGCGCAAAAATTATTTTTATTTCACTTAAAAACCCGAATCGCCTTTCCGACTGCAAAGTCCACAAGGTGTAAAGATACGACGATGTTACAGCACAAATAGGAAGTGTTTTATAATAGAAGAAAAATCAATTTTTTTCACATAGAATTTGGAAATTATTTACAATTTTTAGGACACCTTGTATCACTTGACACTCCTTTGACACTTAAAATTAGTTTAATAAAGGTTTGTAGGAAATCTTGTCCAAAATTCTTATTAATACAGGGCGTAAAAGAGGGAGCCATGAGTGTCACAGCTAGTCCATCCCTGCAGCTGTGAGTAATCCCCAATACTTCTTTTGACAGTTATTTAAAAAGTCTTACTTTGTATAACATCTTATTAAATTAGAAATATAACTGGTAGTTCAATAACTATATCCAAAAACTTAATTGCATTGGAGCTCTTTGGGAACAAATATCTCCGAAGAAGAGGCCTATATACGCGCATCAGCTTCCGCCTTTACGCCCAGTGCTACCAGAGTGAGTTTTTTTAATAAAATAAACATATTATCGGTTTATGTTTAAAGTAGTCTCAAATAATTAGGCGTTTTGATTGTATAAGTCCGTTAATAAAAAAAGCACTATTTCGGTTTTTTGGGTTTATTTTTAATTGGATACTATTTTATTTTATTTATGTCTTAACAGTTATTGCTATTTTTACACTGAAATTGTTATGATTGTTAAAAATAATTTTTATTTATTAATAAAACAGTGTGGGCATTAAACAGTTACCTTAACATATTTTACTTTAAGTATGAAACATTGCGAGCCCGTTCTGTGAGAGCATATTTATCCATCGAGCAGGACACCTGCAAATGTGACCATTTATGGCCATTAAGGGATTTTACTCAATCAAAGTAGAATTTTGAGTTGTGTCCCTGTGACCTAACTGATTTATAAAGATGGTGCGACGTTCGTAGGTATGTAAAGAATTCAACGTTTTTCCTGTGCATAGGTACATTTTGCGTTAAATATTTATTTTTTGAGCTACAAATAACTTTACAGAAGAAATGAAAAAAAAAAATACCACACATGACTTAAATAATGAAAATAGAGTTACTCTATGTTATTGCATCGTTTTCATTTTAAATCTATCTGTTGGAATTTTGGGCAAGTAAATACTACCAAACAGCAACGGTAAGATGGAATAGGCCACCATCAAAGATATACAGGGTTCCCCATAATAGAGTACCCATTTTAATTGCTTAGTAAAATTAATAAAACTAACATTTTATTACACTTAATTAAAATCTACTCTTTGGCATTTACTATAACATACGACCTATCCTAACTTTTAAAAATTACATCTTTTAAGTAAGTACCATCAACATCAAGGCACTTTTTAAGATTGGACAATCCACATATAGTGAAATAAGTAGCCCATTAAACACTTCTTGCGGAATTTTTTTATAGTTTCTAGCGGTATTTGTATTTATCTTCTTCTATTAAGTTACTCTTTATGTAAGTTTTAACGCAAAAAACTTGCTTTTAAACTAAATAATTGATGAGGATAAAAACTAAACATTTAATTCTGTGTCCAAACCAATGAGCATGTTTATGCGTATAAAAATCCAGTTGCTGCTGCGCGTCATTAACATTATTTTAAAAGAAATATTTGGGCAGGTATTATTGATACTGGTCCTGTTGCGATTCCAGACAACTTAAAGGAAAATCTGTATCTAAGTTTTTTACGAAACATTGGCAGGTTTTTTGGAAAATTCGCAATTTACTTCGGAGCGAACTTTTAGGTGCATGATGATGTCTACCGAATTTTGTCGTTGTTGTTCGACAATTCGCTTGAAGTACTGTTCTCATATCTTAACAATAGTACTCTTTCTACTTATAGCTTTTTTAATTTTAACCAAAGAAGAGACAGTTCCGGTATTAATAATCCCAATATTAAGGAGAGTCTACCGGCAAGCTTGAAGGAACCTGTTCATTCTTTATGAAAATTTTTAGGGAGTCTGCTTCTAAAAATTTAACCAATTTTAGCAGATCCCATTGAAATGGACTAATTTCGTTAAGCCCTTCACAGTTCATTTGGAAAAGTTCTGAACTTTCCACTTTGCCCTCTTCTGCCCTCCAATGGGTCTACACTGTAAATTTGCTGTCTGCAGAAGTCTTTATTTCCTCTTCAAACCTTTAAATCTTAAAATCTTGTACTTACCCCCCATAATACGATTGTACTTAGGCTTTAAGCCTCATCTACATATAAGAAATTTAAAACAAATTATTAATTAAAGTAAACAAGGTAATTTTAAAATGTTTCGATAAAAAAGGCACCATTTTAGCATTATATTGAGTTTTTCAATATAATATGTTTAAACTGTAATGAGAGCTAAAATTTGGTAATCAAAAATAACCAATTGTCTCGTTTTTTAAATGTATATTAATTTAAACACATCCTGATTAAAATTTGATTTAATATAGCGGGTACGAATTACCTTAATTTTACTAGGGGATTAAAAACACATATAATGTGTATTTAAAAAATTCTTTGATAAAGCTAAAACTTAAAAATTTAAAAAACGCTTTAATTTGCTACCGAAATAGTTAAATTGAATTTTTTGTTCTAATTATAGGCCTTTTTAATTACAAAAAATCATGTCTTTTTTTCTATAGTTTAAGGATTTAGACTGATGACCTATGGATCTATTCAATGAGCTGACAGCATAGATAGAAAAAACATTTCATTCATAAATACAAAACTAATATTTTTGTTACAAAAATAACCCAAAAAACGACAAAAATTTAGACTAAAACGCCATATTGAATGTGTCACCTGTAGAGCGAAGCCGAAGGCCGAAAGTGACTGAAGTATACGACTCTACGAAAAATACACTGTTGTCACGTTGTTTAGCGCCTTTATTAGTAGCTGTCCAAAAACAAAATGGTATTTTATCATCATTACTTTTCTGTGTAATACTTTATAGTAATAAATATAACAAATATTATTCACAGTGTAAAATACAATAGTTGAAATTAATTTCATGTAATTTTAAGAATAAATTAAAATTTAATTATAATATACTATCAAGTAAATGAACCAGAAAGATACCCGGGTTTTGGTGGATTTTATTGTTTGAGTACAGAGGTTCATTCATCGCTCAACTCTTTTAGTTCTCTTCTTTTTTTAAAAACAGACATTACTTGTGAAAATTTAAAAAACTTTTGAAAAAAAAAATAGGCATTGTTTAAATTTTCCAAATTAAAAAAAAAACTATTTGGTTTGTGCATTTACTGGCCAAAGCTTTTTAAGCTTTTGCCTATCTTTGGATAGGGAAAAGATAAAGCGGATTTAACAATAGTTTGAACATTACTACTTTACATTTAAATATGTATATAATTACTGAATTTAAATTGATTTTTTGGAAACAAATTTTTGTAAAAATATTCAGTTTAAAAGCGTTCAGTATTGGTCTATGTAAAAAAATTACTGCCCAAAGAAATTTTATGTTTGTACGTAAAAAGCAGCAAACCTTTTATTCAAACACGCAGTTCATTTTAACGGACAATTCGTTAAACTAGTTACGAGAATCAATAGCTCGATTTACCTTTCTGTCGAAAGCAAATACCAATATTAAAGTTTCAGTAACCAGACGCAATACATGATGCTCCGATAAAAAACTGCTCCCGTATTCAGCGTTTATTAATTTTTTAGAAGAGGACGGTAAAACACACAATGGAGTGTTTGCGATATTCGCTTTCGATTGCCCTTATACAATCAACATAATCAGGGTCGGCTTTGTTGTACCCAATAGCTGGCATTAGGAAGATTGACACCTTAATTTTATTTATTTTCATTTTAGGCAATATTCCAGAGAATACGGCTTACTTTTTATTAGAGAGATTTTTAAAACCCTACGGCCTTACAGCGGTATGCATTAGAAATAATCGTACATATTCGAATTTCTAAATGTTATTAGCAACGACATATATACTTTTGTTATATAGTTTTGTGGCAGATTCATGTTTTAATATGTTTTCTTTGGAAGTACTCGCCTTAAAATTTTCTAGAAAATGGGACCACTTTGGTGTAGGTCCCGGGGTAACACGACCTGAGCCTGCTCAGACCTATTGACCCCTATAAACTTGCAGATTGCCCGCAACACAAAAGAAGAAAAACTCCTCAAAAAACCCAAAAATCAAAAATACTATTATACCACCGTTGTCAAGATGAAATTAAACGAAAAATTAAACTGAATTTTAAGAAATTCTGCTTTTAAAACTTAGGAAATTCTAATAGCTTTTTACTTTTTATGACGTTTTGTAATAAATGACATTAGTTTATTTGAATGGTATGTTTATAATATTTAATATTTCAAGAAGACGAAAAAGATGAGATGATATGTATTAACTGATTTTAAGTTTACCTGAATTTACTGCAACATCAAGCATAGGTAACAACGTATTATTAAAATTTTATTTAATAAAATAAATGTACTTTTTTTATTTTACGTTTTTTAAACAAGTTTCCTCTGCTAAATTGCTAAAAGCATTCCAGTTTATTGAATGATTGTTATCAAATGCGTGTTAACAGATTTTTGATTTGAGGAATTCATGTGTTCTTTTATGCGTTTGGGTAATGGTCTGGAAGTTTAACCTATATAAAATTTATTACATTCTCAAGGGATCCTATAAATTACATTTTTTATGTTTTCGTTTATATTGTATGGTAATGTTTTTGTTGGTTAAGATCTAATACTGTTTTGTGTGTTAAAGATAGTACGAATATTAAATTTATTACATTTTCATTAAATTTTATTAAATAAGCAAGAAAGGATTTTTAAAAGATATTTTAGTTCAAAATAATTATTCACTGGATTTTATAAACTTTAAATAACCAAATTTAAGACAAACTCAAAATAGACCTATTAGAAATCTATTTTTACCATATATTCCTTATCAAATAAAATTCAACAAATAGGTAATAAATTTAATACTCGTACTATCTTTCAAACACAAAACACTATTAGATCTCAAGTAAAAAAATTAAAACCATACAGTATAAACAAAACACAAAAATATGTTATTTATAAGATCCCTTGTGAATGTAATAAATTTTATATAAGTTAAACTTCCAGACCAGTAGCTAACGCATGAAAGAACATAAAACATACATTAAAAACGCAGAATTGCACAAATCAAAAATATGTCAACGCGCATTTGGCAACAACCACATAATAAACTGGAATGTTTCAGCATTCTAGCAAAAAAACTTGTTAAAAAAATTGTAAAATAAAGAAAAGTGCATCAATTTTATTATATAAAAATAAATGTGTAGCATCAACATCTGTTAATTTAAATAATACATGATTACCTATGCTTGATGCAAAAGTAAATTTAGGTAAACCTTTTTTGACTTTTTGAATATATAAATATACCAGTCAAATAAATCAGTGTCATTTATGCTGCAGGATAATGCTTTTAGAATTTTCTAAGTTTTAAAAGCAAAATTTATTAAAATTTAGTTTATTTTTTTTAAATCTCATCTTGACAATGGTGGCCGACTTGTCACGAAAACGTCGATTAAAAGTTTTGATTTTTTAAGTCAAGTATTTATAAAGAAAACATATTAAGACATATGTACTCCTTGGCAAAATTTAAGACAAAATGTTATAAAAACATGGCTCTAAAATGGCAAATTTTTGGAAAAAAACCTATTAAATTGCTTTTTTCAATTTGAATGAAAGTTGCTACAGTTAGAACACTAACCTAAACTGATCATAAGCTCCTGTTACTACTATGGACCAGTGTTTATTTCACTTAACTCTATTGAAATTAATATTTTTGGTAATTTGGTACTTGGTTCTTATTTTCTGCTTAGTTTTACTTAAAAAAAAATATTTTTAGCTTAGCTTCATAAGCTGAAAGATTTTATAGATGTTTAAATTTTAAACTTACAAAAATGGTAATATTTAAAATTACTAAATTAGGGTACATTGTAACACGGAATTTATCTAACCAATCAGATTAAGCTAAAACAGTCAAAAAAATGTAATATTATAAAAAATACCGCTTACTCTTTATTAGAGAGATATTTCAAAATCTCTTACGGCCTTACAACGGTATTCATTAAAAGGAATCGTACATATTCGAATTTCTAAATGTTATTAGCAACGACCTATGAACTCCTTGGCAAAAGTTAAGACAAAAATGTTATAAAAACATAGCTTCAAAATGGCCTCATTTTATAAAAAACCTATTCTGTGAAAAAAATAGAAAGTGGATTTTTTCCTTGTTGAATTACATTTTTTAATTTGAATGAAAGTTGCTAGAGTTATAACATTGACCGAAACTGATGATATCCTTCCGTTACTATTATGGACCAGTACTACTATTTCACTAAACTCTTTTGGAATTAATATTTTTGACAATTTGGTACTTGGTACTTATTTTCTGCTAAGTTTTACTTAAAAAAAGTTACTCTTAACTTAGCTAAAAGATTTTCTAGATTTTTAAATTTTAAACGTACAAAAATGGTAATATTTGAAATACTAAGTAAGGGTACATTGTTACACTGAATTCATCTAACCAATCAGATTAACCTTAATCCGTCAAAAAATGCGATATACACATTTCCGATTGGGCAAAAAGATTTACTTGTTAAAGTTGCTCAATACCCTATAAATACAACCAAAATGCGCCACCCTGTACACTGTTTATTACATTACTGCAAATAATCCCCCGATAGTAACATATATAAGCATAAGGGTAGACATCTGGTATGGGATAAGTGTGATCTCTTGCTGTGCGGCCAATTTATTAAAATGAAAAAACCTTTTAATCCCGGTACGGCGATTTCATGTTTTATAGAAAATAAAGTGGATGCTTACTACGTTCCAGAAATTAAAAATAATATAAAACCAACTTTTAAAGGCATAAATAAACCCAAACGTATTTTTTTTTTGAGTTGGCTTCTTGGTTTTAGATCGGCAAGAATGTAAAACATTATGTTTTTAGTACTTTATATTGACACCGTTTCGATCTTTTTTTAAATCTAAAAGTTAGGTTTCAGAAACAAAGTTAGTAAAACTAGCGTCATCTAAATAAAAAAACACAAAAAACTTGCCATAGAGCGTTAAAATAACAGTGCACATTAATTAACAAACATGTGTATATTTACATGTAGGTATATATATATAATACATTATATATATATATATATATATATATATATATATATATATATATATATATATATATATATATATATATATATATATATATATATATATATATATATATATATATATAGTCTGTCCACGTGATTCTAAGTTATGGCTATGAGCTAAAATCATGAAATTTGGCAATGTAGTATTTAGCATATAGAACCTAACGAAGCCCGTTTTCTGAATTTGCCCCTGACAAAAATAGAAAGGGACAGTGGTTTTTTTTAACCGTTTTAAGCCCCCTACATAAGCAAAAATTTTACGTTAGACCAGAAAGGGGTCTTCAACAAGGTCCTCTCGCCTGGCGGAGACAGGCTTTTCATCTAGTATTAGTAATAAAACGTAAACTGATTATTAGAGAAGGGCGATGTATATTTTATTAAGATTGTTGATATCTTTTTTATCGTTTATGGAATTTGGGTTTTTTTGAATTTCGATCATCTCCATCAAATCTCTTTTTTTTATTTTGGTTTGTTTCCATTTAAATTTTTGTTTCATTATAATTAAAATTATGTCCCTTTGTCCTTCGTGAATGAAAAAGAAACGATCAGGAAAAAATAATAAAAAACCAAAAAAATATCTTTCTCCATAGTTTGTAAATGGCCTATCACAAAAATTTCAGCGGCTATTTAAAAAACATAATATAGAAATCTGTCACAAAGCTTTAAACCTTTTATCAAAAAACTTTAGTAGACTTAAAACAACAACACTTAAAAACAAATAAAAAGTAACATCGTATATCAAATTCCGAAATTCCGTGTAAGGATTGCACCGGTGTATACATCGGTCAATCAACGCAGTATTTGGAAAATAGGCTAACAAGCCACAAATACGACAAAAAAATGTAACAGCCTTAACAAATCACAAAAAGACGAAGGAACATAATTTCAATTATAATAAAACAAAAAGACTTAAAAAGGAACCAAACCAAAAAAAAGAGAGTTTATGGAGATAATCAAAATCCAAAAGAACCTAAATATTATAAACATTAAAAAATATTTCAACAATCTTAATAAAATATACATCGCCCTTCTCTAATAATCAGTTCACTTTTTATTACTAATATAGGTAGTCCGTTTTTTGTGTTGTATTGTTAAAAATGTAAATATACACATGTTTGTTAAATAATGTGCACTGTTATTTTAACGCTCTATGGTAAGTTTTTTTGTGTTTTTTTTTATTTAGATGACGCTAGTTTTACTAACTTTGTTCCTGAAACCTAACTTTTAGATTTAAAAAAGATCGAAAAATGATCGTAACGTCGTCAATATAAAGTACTTAAAACATAATGTTTTACACTTTTGCCGACCTAAAACCAAAAAACGAAAACGAACAAATATATTTTACAGAACAATAAGTTATAAAATACGACTTATTTACAATTCATTTTATATGAAAAATACTGTTATAATGTTTTAATTAAAACCAGTATTTACACAAAAAAAAGCATCAAAGTTATTTGCTTTTACAGAAAATGACAAAAATATTGTAAAAACTGCTTTTTAAAATTTTTCTCTCTGCTGAATAAATGATCTAAAATTACGCCATAGTGCCATGTTATCAAAAATCAATGTTTAGCAATTACAATTTGCCGATATAAAAAATCCCGAATTTCTATTTCCTTGGTTTTTGCTAGGTTATCAAAAATACCTCATATTAGTTTAGTATGAAGTATATCAAAGCAAACTGTAATTTTTTTTCGTAAAAGGAAAAATATAACGCAATGTTATGGCATGGCAAAAGCAAGGTAAAACATAATCAATGGCATAGGCGTGCGAAAAAAGTGTTTATTCTTGACCCTATGGGTAAAAATAATATAAGAAACAATAGAAATTAAATTAGTGTTTAGAAAATTCTTGTAAACCAAATATGTCTTTTTATGGAAAAAGGTGAAATATAAATATAGCTGAATTTATGATTTTGTCTATATTTATAGTTTAAAAGTAAAAAAGTTATTTTCTTCTTTGTTATGTAACATCTGTAGCAAATTTAATATTCACAATGAAAGCAGGGCAAAAATTAAATTATAGAAACATATTTAGTTGTTGACTATGTCGGAAAAAACGATTTACGAAATCTATACTCTGAAGAAAAAACAATTAGGTAAAAGTCTGCTATAAAGAAAATTTATTAAAAGGGTTGCTATACTTATTTGGGTTTACCAAAATAATAATCTTTTACTTTACATATAACATCAAATAAAACGACTAGTAACTTTTGGGTCCTCTAGCCAATTTTATGTCTTTGGTTGTGATTTTGCAGGCCTATCTATATAGCTTGCTTTTAAACAAATGTTTTTGTCGGACAATATATTACATTTGCAGAGTCAGCATCCTATTTTTGTCATAAATAATTATCTAAAAAAGTCAACAATAACGTCAGTAGGACCCTTGCGCATATTTTTTTTTGGCTAAAAATAACCATTTATACCTAAGTAGCACTTCTGTCGCTTACCACACATATTAACAAAACCTGGTCGACACATGGCACTGCGCTAAGTTCCAATATTATATCGCAGATGAGAGCGAAGTGAAATACTTAGCGGAGCTAATCTGGATATGGAAACACCTTCGATTGTCTATCAATTGATAAGTGATTTGTTTATTAAAAAATAAAAAACTATCGACCGAGTGATCATCGCGTTGTTAAATTTAGCAATGGTCTTAGCAATTGTTAAAATTTAACAACGGTTTAGAATGTTTAACAAAATGTCAGATTTCGACATGTTGCCTACTAAAATCATTGAATAACACTGACAATGACGTTTTGTTAAACATTCTAAACCGTTGTTAACTTTTAACAATTGCTAAGTTCATTGCTAAATTTAACAACGCGATCATCACTCGGCCGTTTACCTGTTCATTTAAAAAACACTTAATCAAAAAATGTATAGCTTTGGTTTAAAAAGTCAGTAAATATCCTTACAATAACAAAAAATGATTGTATTGGTTCAGTAATCATGAATACTTATCTGGTGTTTTTCTCTAACAATAATAATGGTTTAGAACTTTAAGCCATTTTCCGTAAATTTTTCTTTCTGGTAGCTGCGATGGATTTTGACGGTGTAACTACCCTTTATATTTATTATGTTGCATATTTAATTTACATTTAATCGAAGTATCTTAATTTGGCATAAAGGAACGCAATGATTTTTTTGTTTTTAATAAAATAAAGAAAAGGAGCAAAAAAAGTAATATTAAAACCCGACAAACCTCGTAACGTCAAAAACCTTTTTGGCCTAACGTCAAATTTAAAGAGCTAAACGTAAACTTTGTATCATAATCAAGCCGAAACTGTTTTTTTTTTTAAGTAATAATCTTTAGCAGATGGTTTTTTAATAGGCAAAGGAAGAGATTTAGGTGTTTTTGATAATATTATCATTTTAGCCTACTTCTTTTAACTGCAAATTTTACTACAATAATATTGCAACCATTATTTTATAAAAACACAGCCCCTAAAGCAAAAGCTTAAAGGACTTTTGCCAATAACAAATAACAAAATTATTACCTATGTAAATTTTTTAGCCATACAAAATAGCCTGCCTTTTCGTAAAAAATAGACCTGCAATAAGTATGTATCAATTCCTTTAAATCGCAGAACATAAACACTTTCTCATACCTTTCCTTAGATCCACTGAAAGTAAACGGGAAGAAGCTTCCTGGGCTGCATTTTAGATATCTTTCGAGTCGTTATCCTCAGCCATTTCGATAATTAATTATAAAAAAATCGCTCTTTAAAGATGGATTTGGATGCTGCAACTGTTGTTAATTACAAAAAATAACATCCTTTGTTTCGATTGCCAAGTTACTGGAACGCCAGACTACTAAGTTTTTTAAGATTTTCTCAGTAACTGTTATTATAAACTAATTTTAATATGAAATGCACAATAGGCAATTATCTACAAAATAAGAAAAAATAGTATACGCACCTTGTTAGAAAAGTGATTTTATTTGACTCGTATGGTATGTAAATCCTTGCTTCGCTGGAATTCAAACATACCATACTTGTCAAGTAAAATTCCAGTTTTCTGTACTTGATACGTAGTATACTATTAAACCGACCTACGTTCGGAGATTTCTCCCAATAAATAAATACAAATATTTTACATACGCCTATGTGTTTTTAAGGTCAACCCAAACAAGGAAAACCGTTTATATAAACTTAATAATACCTTTAATTTATCAAATCTACTGTTAAAAGGAAGTCAGATGCAATGCATCGATTCCATTCAAAATGGAATCTGAAATATCATTAATTTCACTTAGGTCTTTACAATAAAGGGCTGCTGCAAATAAAAAAACTTATTGTCATTCTTCACATCATCATTTTACAATTTTTTAATATATTTTTTGTGTACTGTAAAAAAACTTTTAAAAAATATTAACCATTATTTATGCCATGTAGGATGCATTGCTAGTCAAATATTTATTTACTTACTTTTTCATTCCTTTATTTATTCATTTCGTCCATCAAAATTAAATAAATCAATAGTTGGATTGTTTTTTAGTTTGGCCTTTGCCAGTTTAGATTTTAAGTAATAATTAGATAACATTTTGTTTATGTCAAAATCTTAAAAAATAAAGCTCTTCCTACCTAAAATACCCACCCTTTAAAATCAAATAAAAATAGTCTTAAGACTATTGTTCAGTTTCGCTCTTGTCATTTTTGTTTTTTGTTATATTTCTGGTGCGTTTCGTTTTTTTTTTCTAAAATTTAAACAAAACTTAACCTACTACTAAATTAACCACTCACCTTTTAGAATGAAGCAAAATGCCATATGTTGTTTGGGGGCTTTTTAGCTCATTTTAATGGGTGGGTCTTTTAGGTAAGAAGAGCACTATTTTCTTAGATTTTGGGGATAAATATTATTGTAATCCTAATATTACTTAAAGCTAAAATGGCAAAGGCAAGAACTGCACAAAAATCTTTAGAAAGAAATTTGTGTAGTATAATCATGAGTAAATATGTTTTGCGTTAGCAAGAACAAGTTAATAATTTAAACTTTTATTTATAAAATAATTTAAATGTTTTGTTTAAATACTATATATTATGTATAATAAAAAACTTAATCTCTATATGTATATAAACCGACACTTTCAATTTTTTTCTGAGGAACTTGTCGATAGTCCACAGGTATTGATATAAAGATTAAAATGTAAAGGGTGTCCCAAAATAAACGCATATATTATTTATTTGTTAACAAAACACACTAATTTTTAAAATAAGTCAAAACTGCACTTGGATTAGAAAAAAAATACATAATACGCTTAAGTGTAAAACACAATATCCGACAAATGCGCGGCTTTGCTGGCTGACGAAATAATTGAAAACATTTTCACATAACCGTGGACGAATTAAATTTCGTTGTTTAAGTCGAAATTGCGGCTGGTTTATTAGCATAAATACGATATTTTAGAAAGCTTTAGAGAAAGAAATCGCACGATGTTATATCGCAGGATCGTGGTGGCCAATTCTGATCACCATTGCGAGATATGACCCAACCAGGAAATTTCAGTCGTAACAAGTCAATTGTTTTACGTGCAGTGTGACAGCTTGCTTTGTCCTGTTGAAACCATAAGTTTTTCAGATTAATTCGGTATAATTCAGGCCACAGAAACTCATCTAACATTGAACGATACCGTTCGCCATTCACTGTTAGTGCAGTACCAGCCTCGTCTTCAAAGAAGTATGTTCCAATTATTCCGCCCAATCAAAAAGCGCACCAAGCAGTGACTCGTAAAGGATGAATTAATTTTTCGTAAATATCACGAGAATTCATTGCACTGTTATATGTTTTGGTGCCTTATTTCTTTCAAGAACCTCTTGTATTCTACGAACTATTTCTGCATAACATTCTCCATCTTTATAATACGTTTTTACGATAACAACGCTCTGTTCTACTGTGTAGCGTTCAATGGCTATTTATTGCAATAAATTACATGACAGCTGCTTTCAGAAGCCTACAATGACAAAAACAATAATGCCATGATATTGAAAATATGCGTACATTTTGGGACACTTTTTATTAAAAATATTAATTTCAAAATATTTTTATTTTACCGGTAACGATAGAATGTAATTATAAATAGTGCGTTTTTCCAGAATAATATAATATCAGATCCAAACCCATGTAAAAGACTACTATGACTAAGCAGTAAAAAAGTTACATATTTTGAATGTGCTTAAAATTCATTTTTGGTAGAGTTGAAATTTAAATGGACACCTAAAATTTTTAGGATTGGGTAGCAAATTTTCTATAGTGTGGCTGATTGAATCAAATATATTTGGTTTGTTTAATTTGGTGTTCATTATCCTGATATGCTGTGGACTTCTTTCAAATACTGTATAAATAGTTAACTTAAAAATATGTATATTTTACGGATTGTAATATACAACCTAATTAAAGTTAACGGAAATGTTAAACAATTATTAAAAGTGTCATAAAATAAAATTAACTCATAAAATTCCGAATTTGCACTCGCCTTTAATCCATCTGTCTACAATTAACCTGTCCATAAAAACGTATTGAGTAATTCAGTGTTTTTAGAATACTAAACAAAAGTTTAAGGTAATAAAAATTACGAGTTCTGCGTATATAAAACCAATTTTCAAATTTAATAAATTAAAATAAAATTTTACGATGTACCTAACTTTTTATTGGCTTTCGACCCATCAATTTTTATCATAAATCCCAAGTATTCTAAAATAAAATAAATGAAATGTTTTATCGGATTAAATAATTAAATTAGATAAAAGATATTTAAACTACCTGTGTTGTTTCGTTAAGGTAACTAGAAATAATAGACGATTTTACGATAAAATACGCCTCAATATCAATCAATCAATATTTCACCATGCCCCTTTTCTACAAGGGTCCTGCCGAATTTTCACTTCTTCGACTGCTTCGCCTTAGCCTGTAAGCATAGATATCCGCTGTCTGAAAATTCTTTTATCCCTCCAAAGCTCAAAATCTTTAAATTCCTTATTAATAAACAGCCATTTTGTTTTATCCAGGCACTGGTCATTATTTTGTACCTAATTCTTTGTGGATACTCCGTGTATACAAACAAGATATCGCAAGGCCTCTGCAGCTCATTACAGTAAAGTTGATAGATTAGAAATAATAAATTATTAATAATTTACTAATGAAAAACGCGTTCATGGATAGATTAATAAAAAAAATGCAAATTAGACATTTTAGGTAATCTAGGTATTTGTTTATTTGATTAATTTTTTTAGGTTTATAGCTTTAAATGGTGCAAAAATTAAGCTTAACTTTAACGCAATTGACAAAAGTTCTAATAATTTATCCAACGCATTCATCAAATTGCATTTTCAATTCTAATTAGTTCAAAACTTTGTTGAGTATTTTGGAAAATTCCCTGAAACCTGCAAGTTTCGACTGTTTTACATTCGTGATATTTGTGGATACATAAAAGTATAAATGTTCCTTATGTTCCGTATGTATTTGGTCTATTTTAGTTGTTAATTCTTTTTGTAATTAGTAGTTTTAATTAGATCAAAGCAAATCATTTCTATTTAAGTTTTAAATTACCTAATAGGTAGATTAGGGGAAATGGTGTAATGCTGCATATTTTTAGTAAAATAATATGGCTAACTATATTGTCCAACTATGGAGAAAAGATGTAACTAGCAAAAAATCAAAAATTTTGGTATCTTTGCATACCTGGGATTGTTTTACAAGTACCTACACTCTAAAAATCAGTATATTTATGTTGAAATAAAAATAAAATTAAAAATAACTTAGTATCGAAGCTTATTTAATTATCAGTGCTTAAATTCATTGTCTTTTTTATTTTATTCAGTAGTAGATATTTTCTATATAATTCTATATAAGTTAAATTTATCATTACATCCCTTGGATTAAAACAATTTCAATCTATTTGTCACAGGAGTACGGCCTTTACATGTATAACTGTCGTCTACAAAAAGATCTGTGACTTTTTATAAAGTATGAAAAAGGAAGTTAGAGTTAGTACTTACCAATAATAATTTTTTTAATCCAAATATAAACATTAAGCAAAATGGACAACTTCAAAGTCTTCGGGACCCATGATTGGCATAAGGAAAAACCAAAGCCAAATGTACTGTTATTAAACTAAATTTAATAATTTTAAAATTTAAGGTGTTAAAACATGTATACAAAATTTTTAAAAATATATATATATATATATATATATATATATATATATATATATATATATTTTATATATAATATATATATATATATATATATATATATATATATATATATATATATATATATATATATATATATATAATATATAATAACAGAATAGAAATAAAAAGATATTTACAAAAAAATGTATTTGAGCTTTTAGAATGCTTAAAAAAATTGGGTTTTTAAGAATAACTCCTTTAAATTTTGTGATAAAATGTTCTTTAAAAAACTATTTTGTTGGTTTTTTCAAGAGCTATAAGGTCCTTTATAATAAAATTGTTTAAAACCTTTACTTTTTTACAGGAGCGAGTTTAAAGGGCTGAAACAATGTAGTGCTCGTCTATACACACGCCTTTTAAACGTTTATATCTCACTTAATTTCCGTCATACAGTAAATTAAAAAAAGCAATATGTTTGTAATCCAAAGGCTACAATTTGATGCCTCAGTAATTTTTACGTTCCTCCCTTAGGTTTCGAGTTCTTTTAAAGGAAAGGTAATTTTTTATTAAAATTCTGAAATTTGATTTTTACTTGCAGCTCCATTTTTTTTTAAGATTAAGCATTTTAAATTAGTTAAAATTTTAGAAGTGTATTTATGATACATCGAGTGATACATAGATAAAGAAAATTAAAAAAGGCCCACGACTTATTTTAATTGGGGTGGAAATTATGAGTTAGTTTTAATGGATTTTTGAAGTCAAAAAATTTTAAACCTTATTTTAATAATAACTTACTTAATTTTTATGATACATACATTTTTTTTAACAAAAAAATCTTTGCAAATGCTTCAAAGAAGTTATTATTTGCTTTCCTCGAAAAATACGTAGATTTTGCGTTATTTGTCTTGAAAACTTAAAAATCTTGGTTTGTATTTTTCTCACAGCAATTACAAGAAAACCGTTTTATTTGTTTTTTTTTAATCTTTAATTTTGTTGTTTAGAGTTTTTTGATAAAATGCATAATTATTGAGTTATTTGCAAAAAATCGATAAAAACGTTGATTTAATCGACGAAAAACTTCGACTTTCGATAGCGAATAAGTCAAAAAGCATGCATTTTACAAAAAACATGCATAAACATTTTTTTTGCTCAGGAATCAATATTCTATTGATTCCTGTGGTCAAAATATAATAAAATGTCCACCCCTAAGATGGTTTGGCAACCACCCCTAAGGTAAAGGAGCCCTTCGGCATTATAAAGATTTTGATCCTTGGACTCTTCCCTACCCACTGATAAAATTTTAAGTCATTCTATGCATCTTGAAAAAATTGCTGGGCAAAATGGTTCTTTTCCTGGACTATTTTAGGCACGATCATAAACCCTTGATACAATATTTATGACAAATCTAGTATGGTTCTTAAATGGCGTGTTTTTATATTTAACAATACCTGCGGTGGATGGTTGATCCTTAACCAGTACAAGGAGTAAAGTAGTTCTAAAAAGTCCTAAAAAAGTGACCAAAAGTCAAATTAGGTTGCCACTGAGTTACTTCTAACCAATGTAAAGAAGGTAAAATACTAATAAGGTCTTTAGTATTTTTAAAATTTTTTTAGGGGTTAGTTTAGTTGATATTTTTGTTGAAGATTATGTAAATATTAATAGGTTCTTATTAAATCTATATAAATAAATTATTTTTTTCTGAATAAGTAAAATTAGTTTTTAAATTAAAATAAAATTGCTCCAAAGGACTATATAAAGCCAGAAAATTATCTTTGTAGTAGATAATGCTTAAAACAAACTTCCTAAAATATTTGTAAACACCACCTCCAGGTAGGCAATGTGCTAGTCATTTTTATTACCTCAAGGAATTCTAAAGTATTATAAAATTCTAAAGCAGCCATTTAACTGTTTTACGATATAAGCAATAATTGTAGAAAAGTTGTAAATGCAAATGTTTTCTAATTTTGTTTCCAGATTGTTTATTTTGTTTTTTAACTATTTCTGATTATCTAGCTATAATTTTTTTGCTCAACAATTTTCGTATGCAAATATTTTGGATGCCTCTTATTTTACGACTAAAAAAATTAATCAAATTTACGAAAAAAAAATACAATTTGAGGATTTGCTTTTAAAAGTAAAATTTTTCTCAGGGGTTTTCTGCGCGGTTTATCCGGGCTGCGGATTATCCTTGCATGCCCATTATTGAAAAATTGCCCCTTATCGTAAAGAACTTATGATGATCTTGTTAGATGAAGTTTTGAAAATCCGTTCACGATCAAAGACACAATTTTTACAGTGGCAAATGCTTAAAATGGAGTAAAAGAAATGACATTAAAAAGAGCTTCAGACAAAATAATGACGCTAGAGGAAGATGAGAGTATCATTAAATCTGATGATGAACGACCATAACTAAACTATCTGCATTAGTTTGCAATGCAACTATTTTGAGCAACGAAAATCTTTGGACCTTTTCGACATTTTAAACTTGGGCAGAATACGTCAAAAAACTAAAACGGATCCAAGAATTTTTGCACAGACCAAAGTTACTGTTTTTTTTAAGCATTAGATTAGATTATTAAAGCAGAGATGGCAAAAAATGACCTCCACCACTTTACCTTACCAGATTTATTGTGGTTTCTCCTATCATTCTTTAGAGTACCTTGTCCAGACCCGTCTTCTTAACTAGACTCAGAGTCTTGACACTGGCCACTCTATAAATCTTGCCGGTTTTGGCTTTTCCTCACCAAGCCTAGTAAATCTAAGCCTACATAGTGCTTCGCAGTGGCCCCACACATGTACGGTTGTTTCTTCAGCCTCCTGGCAGAATTTACACAGGCTATCCTTCACCAGGCTTTTAAAGCATAGCTACCTATATTATTTATCCGCCTTATATAAATGCAAGTTAAGAGATTTTAGACTTCTTATTAAATATGTATAAAAGTTTACTTATGTAGAATTCTCTTTTCTCTTTTGTTATGTATCTTTTGAAACTTAGTTTGAACTTATAAGATCTATTTTTTTTGTTATCTTATTGGTGTATATATATAAATATGTAAATAATATGTAAGAAATAAATATTCAGATTATCCGTGTTTTCAATTATCCGTAAATCGTCCGGTTCCTTGGAGCACGGATAATCGGGATTCTACTGTATTGTCTACATCCATGTCCATTATCTCGCCCCATAAAAAACATCAGTTGTTGTCGTTCGGTATCGCTCTCCGTTTACTGTAACAACTTGTTCGTCTTTATTTTCGAAAAATACCGACCAATAATACCCCCAACCCAAAAACCGCACCAAACTGTCACACGTTGAGCATGCATTGGCTTTTCGTGAATCTACCTAGACTTTCATGGCCCCAGATGCGACAATTTTGCTTATTTACGTAACCGTTCAAGTGGAAATGGGCCTCGTCACTGAAAATGATTTCATTGCAAAAATTATTGTTGTCCATGATCGGCTGGCTTCAGCTTCAGTGTAATTTAAATCTTGTAAAAATGAAGACCCATTTTTTTTTTCAAAATTTGCCATGTTAAAGTTCTGCCGATGTCTAAATGTTCTCAACGCCTTTCAACAGACATTTGTGAATTCTTAGCCACACTTTCTCGAGCAACCTTTTTCCGTATTTTTGTTTTAATAATAGTTACTTCTGCGTTCACAATAGTAATCATGAATTAACCGATATGTGGCTCTCACAAAAGATTAATTTTAAAAATACGTTTTCATAATGTAACACGTTGTTCGACTGTATAGTGCTCCACTGTTAAAATTGTATTGAATGCCCCAATCCAATAAAACACAAATAACAAAAAAAAAGTTAAGATAAGAAAAGTAGCAAATAAAAATATTCGAAACCTCTTATTGGAATACCCTTTATTTCCTGCCATGAATGTCATGGTAAGAATTCAGACTAAATCTTCCATTTTTTAAAAAGAAACAACTTTGCCGTGGATTATTTTTTTCTTCTTGTATTTGACTTAAATAATTTGTTGACGAATTTCAAGTGGTGGTTTAGGTAAAATGCATGACCTTAAAGTTTTTTTTAGGATCTAATAAACAATTTTGAGCAACATTTAATGTGCTATTTCGCTTTTTTACAACTGCATTAATCACATAAATTTTAAACAGTTTTCAAATTACATTTAGTAAAAAAACTAAAATTTTAATTATTTTAAACAAAAGATTCCTTTTCAATATATTCTCTCGAAAAGCCAATAAAAAGCAGGAAAAACACTAAAATCCAGTTTCCAATTTATAGTATTGAGCAAAATCAATACCGCATAATCTATGTAAAAGCCACGGCCAGGTGCTCCGCTCGTTCGTTTTATTACTTTAAACCTTTGTTAAGTAATCTGAAAAACTCCGAAGGGCCCGGAATTTTGACTGTTTTGCTTTCGGGATAATTGTAGTCTAACGGCAGTAGGGCGGCAAATTATCGAGTTTATTGATTTAGTTTTTATTCTTGTATTTCTTAATGACTGTCATTTATTCCTTTAACCCTGCAGTTATAAGATCGCAAAGTATATGTACTTGTTTACACCTGTGCTTAACTAACTACTGAAACAGTTGTAAGTAATATCATATTTAACTACAAACTAATGTGAGTTGTCCCTGTGGAGAATAAGTGCTAAACTTTAGTTTAAATCTAGGTGCATGGCAGTGCGCTAGGCCAAGTTCTAGCCTCACGCACGGATTCGCTACCCACCTATAACTTCATTATCGTTTTAAATATAGGTATAAGATTTGGTATATAAATTCAATATTTAGAAATATATTATATATAATATAATAATGCCCGTGAAAAAAAATTAGAAAGTCTTGTCAAGTGGTTTCTTAGATATTAGATTTTAAAAATCGCCCATTTTTCTACTGACTGATTGACTAACTGACTCATAGACTTATCAAAATTGTGAGACACTTGAAATTTGATATGTATTTAGGTTTAAGGACACAAGTAAAGAAAAAATTCGAAAACCTGAACTCTTTTACTCGGAACACACTTAAATAGGGGCGGTAATATAGAAGTTTGTTATGTTTTTTGTTACTATTATTGCGAGAGCAGACTAGCTCTCCATAATAATCTCTAAAAAAGTATATTTAAAAAAAATAATATATAAATATCTTTATTCTGGAGAAAAGCCAAATAATTTTTCTTTTAATTTGATATTCCCAGAAATCGAAATAAACCATAAATATCAATATTACTGTTGTTTGCTGATATGTTAAGGAAGAAACCAAGTGGTACGGGATCCTCGTCCGGATCCAAATTAGAGGAGACCTTCAGCAATCTGCCAACCGGATGAAAACTATGTTTTATCAAATATAGTATGTAAATAAATGTATTGCGAATGGGTTGCCTAAATAATTATGGTCAAGGCTAACGATTAATTTAAAAAAATGTGAACATTTTTAAGACTATCTGTATAATGTCAATTCCTATTTTTAATTTGATTAAACCTGAGTTTCTGAGGTCATAATTGTCTTGTTAGATGGCTCCAGGCTCACTAGGAAACATTTTCGCATCCTTTTACGCGACGCGTCTTTCGGATTACCTAGCGAGGTGTAACGAACACACCGACTATTGAATACATTTACTAATATCAGTTAGATGTTAGGTTCGAATCGGTTTAGTACCTTAACTGATCCAAACGAGTACTCGAGTAACTGTTTTGTGGCAACTTTTGTATTCGTTATTTCGGATCCTTGCAAGTAACGAGTACTCGACTAACGAATAGATACTTTTTCGACACGTTTGCTTTAATATTGAACCTACTTTACCCATAAATCTTTTTCTTCCTCTTTTATAGATATTTCCACATCATTTACTTTAAATATTTAAAGAGTTTAATTTCTCTTCTCTTAGTTTATAATAACTTTAAATATTTAAAGAGTTTAATTTCTCTTCTCTTATAATAACGCAATACTGATGAAAATTTGCCAAAAATTGTTTTATAAATTTATTACTATGCTTTATATTTATTAAAATTGTTTTATAATTTTATAACCATGTTTTAAATTTATTTTGGTCTAACATGTCCTTTATATTTGTATAAAAAAATAAGACATAAGAGTACTTTAATAAACTTTTAAAAACTTACACACCAACTTAATACTCGAATAAACAAATTTGAATTTAAACTTTGTATTTTTTC
Source organism: Listronotus oregonensis (assembly GCA_019359885.1). Classification (NCBI taxonomy): domain Eukaryota; kingdom Metazoa; phylum Arthropoda; class Insecta; order Coleoptera; family Curculionidae; genus Listronotus; species Listronotus oregonensis. Next base: position 169,216 of record JAHBCN010000394.1, on the reverse strand, counting down.
CTTTAGATAAGTAATAATAGAATAGTGAAAAATGTTTAATAAAACAATAGGTTTTGCTTTAAATCGATTATTTTTTAAAGGAAAACGATGTGTTTTATTCATTATGAGTTTTATTTAAAAATTATAATAACTCTTTAAAATAATTTTAAGACTTACTGTCTAAATATTGTACACTACACTTTTCACACATTTTAATGTTATTTAGTCCATTTTGGCATCCAATATGGAATTTGTCGTGCACCAAATATCCTTTATACTGAAAAAGAAATATTGTAGTTTAAATAATTATTTTTAAAATAAAAGCATTTACACACAGCAACAAAATAAAATTTAAACCTAAAAAGTATATTTGTGTGTGTGCTAAATGCTGAGTGCTTGAATATAATAATTTTGTTTCATTTATTAAACTCGGAAAAATTAAAAAGATTACAGCAAAAACAAACAATATCGACCCTTTTAAAGTATTGAGATCTGAAATAAGACCAGGTTCTTATTTGACTTGGTAATTTTTTTACTGATCTGTCTGTATTAATAAAAAACAGGTCTGTATTAATAAAAAAAGAACGAATGCAGACACATCAGTAAAAATCTTGCCAAGTCAACAAAAAGCTTGGTTTAATTTTGGATCTTAGTACTTAATTGACAAAGATTGCCAGAAGAAGGTCAGTAGGACAATTGTCCAGGTGAGTTAGGCTTATTGTCTATAAGTCTCTCTGTTTCTTACAATAGAAACGTTAAATTTCTCTAGCATTTTGGTAAAATTGCCGAAATATTCTTTTAAGTATTTAATAGAAAAATAGTAGTTCTTCTATGGTAATATAAATATTACTGCCTTTGTGTTCAAGAACAAGAAATTTGGCTAGCACATCTTTTTCTTTAAGCAATTCCTATTATAGGGTTTCGTAAAAAAGTGTACATTTTTCTCAGCTAGTAGAGCTATTCTAAAAATTTCTCTGTGTCAATTATAAAGTGGCACATTCTTTGTAAGGTTCAAAGGTAACCAGAAAATAAAAAAAGTAACTTGAGAAATTAGAGTGATGATTACAAAGTGATTGGTGAATGGTATATTAGAAAAATAGCTGAATAGTCAAGGTAACATTTATAACTTGTCAATAATTAAACTAAATGTCACAGGAGTGACAAATGATACGGAGTGTCCCATCTAAATAATTTTTAAACTTGACTAAAATAATCTGACTTTTCTTGTGTTATAAAACAAATCATAATTGTGTCGTAACTTCGATATATATTTAGCTTTATAGAGTACGCAGTCAGGAAAACGATCCGGGTTTCTTAGTAAAATATAAATAATTTGATTTGCTAAATTCAAGTGAATTTTTGCTCCAATATTGAGGACATATTTTGTAACTTTTTCTGTTCTCATACTTTGTAAATATAAGGCATTGATAAAAATGTGAACATCTGGTATTGTCAGTAGATAGTAAGTTATGTATCAGATTTTTAAAATCTTGACAACTTGATTTCAAGGCTATCAGTTCCTATTTAAAAGGTAATTTTAATCTCTTACATTTTTTTTGATTGATTAAAGTAGACTTAATATCTTAAAATTTGTTAAGGTAAATTTATACTCTTTAGTAGCTGTATATATTTGTAGATATTAACTTGATTTGCTGATACTCCCTATTGGTAGTTAATTGTATATTTTTTGTTAATAAAAACTTGTGTACAATTACTCTATCCGTTGTGTCTTCAATAGCAATAGTCTTTTTACAAGACGTCCAAAAAATTTGTACCTAGTAATCCAGTTCATCTTTAGTCGACAGCAAAGTCTGTCGGCAACTACTTATAGTGCGGAAGTGTAACGATTAAACGTTTTTCCACCAGAATCCAGTATGCATGTTGTATGTTTGTTCGGGTCAAATTTTGCAATTTAATTTTAAAGGAGTTATCCTTAGCCGATTAAGCTTTTTTGCATACACGTTTGCTTTGGATGACAATGCATTGTTAGATAAGTGACGTCATTCTGCATTCAATATGACGGACCGCCCAGAATGGCGGACTAGTTATTTTTAATGCACTGCCATAATATGGGTATCAAATAAATGGATTTGCTGAGAAGAATACAAAAAACAATATGAAGTTATTTTAAATCCAATATGGCAACCTTCCATCAGTAAACTAAAAACTAGGAAATACATTCTTCGTAAAAAATATTAAAAAAAACAAGGCTTTATTTGCATGTACAAAAAATATAAAGATATTCAGTAAATTAAACAAAACCCATTAATTTACTACACTACATAATTTAACAATTGACAATTTAAATAATTTAAAAAATGATTTGCAAAATTGACCTTTGTAGATAAACAAGAATACAAAATTTAACTTGATCTTGACATAAGTAATTCTAATAAAAAATGCAACAAGCTTTTATTATCATATAAATTGTGTCATATTTATAATAAATTAATGGGATTTGTTTAATTTATAGATTATTTTCTTTCTTTTTTATTACTTTTGTAATTTGGTAAAATACAGAGAATAAGGATTAGGTAATTTTTTTCCATTTTTAGTAAAAGCAATTTTTTCTTGTGCTTCTAATATTTAAAAAAAATGGACTTTTGTATCGACCTTCAAAGAATTTTTATTAAGGTTGCACCTATAATTTTACGTAAATATTTTTTGCCGCTGACACAAGTGCAGAAATTCTAAAATATCTATATATGCATAAAAAAGCAAACTTTAGAGTTCGTTAAAAAAAGACGGTTGTTTATGTAAATTTACCGGATATTAGCAACGATTTTTTATAAAGGATGATTTTAAGCAAAAAAATTTTTAGAGCTAGCCTGATCTTTACGCACCTTTAAGAGTCCATTCGCGCCACGAAAATTGAATCCAATTTGGGGTTCAGGGCATAATGTTTTTCTCAAATACCGTATAAGTTATCAATAATTTTTAAAAACTATATGAAAGCCAACACTTAAATCTAGGCTTCTGCTGTAATAGTTTTTTAAATTTGGATTTGGTTTTTTATATTTCCTTGAGTGAAAGTCACCCTAAAATCGGTTATGTTTAGATAATATTTTCTCTTAACTCGACTCCTATTTCAAAAATCCGTTACAGCGGAGGCATAGATTATTTCCTTACCTTTAAAATGGTGTATAATTTATGTTATTTTAGTAAAAAAAAGTTACCGAAAAACGTTATCTCCTATAGGTTTGCAATCGGAAACAACATCGCATCGATACACCGAATTTGGAAGAACCTAAATAAAATATAATATTTTTAATGAGGCTATACGAAAATTGTGGTAGTGAGAGTTTGTTAGTCTCCGCCCACCCTCTCCGCGTCCTTTCGCCCGACTCCTAAGGTGTAGCGTAAATGCACTCTTAAAAAACATGCTGAAATCTGACATTAGAATTCTACATTTAATACGAATACAAAAACTTTTTTCATTAAGAATTATATTTTGTAAATTTTAGTTCATTTAAATACAAAGCACAATTAATGTCAGAATAAAGAACCTCACCAACTTTAACGTATAATAAAATACCTCCAAAAATGAAAGGCTTAAACCTGATCAAGGTAAAATCCACAACATCCAATTTCGGCATTTTCACGGGTGCAATGTTCCAACAACGTAATCTTAACAAACGATTTATTTAAAATAACTTCAATAAATTACATACTTTAGTGGTAGATGCTAACATAAAACTTTAAATCTTCCTATTAAGAGAAATCCTCACAGCAAAAGCTGCGCGGGTAAGGCCTGGTCTTAGGTATTTTTGAAATATATTTGTGGAAACACTGCAGTTTTATTGGCTTCTGCAGGTGTAAGAACTTAGAAATAAAAAAATATTTGTTAATGAGCCCCTTGCATTCCTAGACTCTAAACCTGAAACCAACATCTCCCGAAAATAAGAAAGAAAGCGAAGATGACTCTTATGTCAATCAGACGTTATGTTATGTTAACATAAGCATCACTGGTATGGTGGACAAAGAAATGCTGTTACAGAACTGGCCAAGGTACCGAGACTTGCTTGCTTAGCTATAACAGAAGCAATTAAAACAATCCTAACAGCAGCCATGGAGTGTCTCTTAGACCTTCCACCACTTAACCTTATAGTGATGGAAGAGGCAAGAATGAGCTACTTTCGCCTGCAACAGAAACCAACTGGTGTCTACGCTAGTTTGGGACATAACAATATAAAAACTTATGATGGCGGCAACATCCTGGACGAGAGAACAGACTAGATGATTCCCCAATACTCATTAACAAAAACTTCGAGATAAAAATTCCAGATCGAAGTGAGTGGCAGCAGCAACCCGATCTTCCCGGCACGGTTGGAGATATCATCTGGTATACGGATGGTTTCAAAACCAAGCAGAGAACTGGAGCGGGCGTGTACAGTAAACTGAGAAATTCACAATTCTCCATTCCACTCGCAACACACAGTTCTGTATTTCAAACGAAAATATATGCTTTACTACACTGTGCAAAAGAAAATAACAGGAGGGCTTATAAAAACAAGGGGATCTGCATACTAACAGGGAGCCAAGCGTCAATGGGGGCACTAGTAAACCCCAAGGTAACGTCCAAGCTGACATGAGAATGCCAAAAAGAACTGGAAGTCCTTGGAAAACGCAAAAGAGTAACTCTCTTGTGGGTACCAGGACATTCGGGAACAGAAGGCAACGAAAAAGCGGATGAGCTAGCGAGACAGGGATCATCCACACCATACTTTGGACCAGAACCTGCCCCTGGAGTGACCAAAACCACAGCACGAGGGCAAACCAGGGAATGGATCCGAAATAAACAAGAGGAATACTGGGGAAACCTCGGTAAAAGTAGACACGAAAAGAGCTTCATAAGGGGCCCATCCAAAAGAACGAAGGAAGAACTACTCAAACAAGGTACAGGCTTACAGGGCACGATAACCTAAGAAAACACCTACACAAAAAAGGGCTCATACAATGGGAAACCAAGTTGCAGAATGTGCGACGAGGGGGAAGAAACAGCCTACCATATCCTGTGCGAATCTAAAGCATTGAATCACAAAAGAAAGGCATTTTTTGGGCAACCGGAAATGAGCCCACAGGAATATATCAATCAACCAGTCTCGGGGTTATACAAACTTGTAAAATAAACAAGACTAATGGAAGGATTGGTATAAAAGATAATGGGGGATTAGGCACAAAAAGCCCATGAGTGTTGGACACAGCGATTTGTACTTTTTTCCAGATGTCATGAATAATTCTCTAAAAAATTTTGTTTTTGTGTTTGAAATTTTAATATGGAAAACCTTTCCTTCATTTTTGACATTTTCGTATAATAATTGAACCATTTCTTGTTTACTGCAAGCCGCAGCAATGCCAATGATTAGCCCAACCTGTAACAAAGGAAAATAAACTTAAGTATAGCACGCCAAAACTCACTACAAACTACAACTTTAAACTCGTTTTTTTTTTGCAGATATTTAAAAAAATAAATATATATAAAAACTCTAAATTCTTATCTAATAAGCAAAATTTTTTTATCATCGGCTGTGGCAAGGAACTGGGCAATTCCTCCTTTTGACAATTTCTGCTTTTCTCCGGCTCACATCATTCGCTTTTTCGTTTTAGGGGTGCTTGTAACTGTGCGAACTTGCTTATATCCAAATTCTTCTTTGTAGCGATGACTGCTCTGAGCATTGGGTAAAAAGACCATAGGCTGGAACAACTGTGTTTTGTCGACATCGTCTCGAAATAAGGCAGGAAAACTTTTTCTTGAAATATGTTTTTTTTTTTGGAACACCAATCGACAAATTTTTGGTACACGCGTTCGTATTTTTGTTTAAATTTTGACGGCAACAGCAAAAAGACTGCCTTTTGCGCCGTCTCTTCTATGTCGGAGGAAGTGAATAATGAGACATCCTTCTTATTTCTGATTGAAATGACTAATTTTAGGGAAATATCAGGTACAGGTAAACCTTGTGTCACTGCATGACGTAAATAAATTTAAAATTAAAAAAATCCGGTTTTTACTAATATCTGCGGTCGTAGATAAAATTTTGTATATTACTCGTGTGGTATCAGTTCATTACAATACTCGTGTGATTACTCCGATTCGGTCTTCGACCTCGTCGAGGCAATATTTAACACTCGTTAATGTAATGAAGCTCATACCGTACTTATTATATAAATAACTATTACGTTTACAAAACACTCTAGAATGTTCTTTTCTACTTACTACACCATTTTATTATAGTTTCATGGAAACTCTTAACATACATTAACCCTGCATTTATCGAGTTCAGTTAAGGGTATCGTAAAACAGAAGATCTAAGTAAAACTTTGCAAATATAAAGAAATCAGTTTAAAAACAAGAGGAATAAACCTGGTAAGCGTACAATTCTCCAGATCCATTTCCGACATTCCCGCAGGTGCAATATTCCAAGAACGCAATCTTGCCAAATGAAAATTTCTTTAAAATGTTTTCCACTTAAATAAATTACATCTTTTGTTCGCTAGTAGGTGCTAAAACAAAAATTTTCTAGGGCTCTTTATAGTTCCGGAAATAGTTTATTTTCATAGTGGTCTTGAAAGAATTAGCGTCTGTCTTGCAAGGAATTCCGACTTTAGTGTGTTCATTGTCTTTTACTTTTTCTTTAGGATTTATTTAAAAATTAAATCGAAATTAATAAAGCTTTCATAGATCTACTCTATTTTTTTTAGTGTGTTTGGATTGTATAGTGGAAACTTAAAAGCAGGGTATACTGTAATTAAAATATATATTTTGTACTAATATTTAAAAACACAGATTTAATAGCATGTATTTATAAAAACCATGTTAACAGATAAAGATGTTTTTTTTTTAATTTTTAAAGGCCATATCTCAAAAACAGGTGCATTTAGAAAGAAAGTATACAGCGTGATATGTTTAATTAAATATGTTTATCATGGTCATAGATGTTATATTTACCCTCCTCCGTCCGCTTTTAACTTAACAAAGATATCTACTACGTGTCTTATTCTGTATATTTTCTAAGTAAAAGCGACGAACCTGACAATTATTTAAAAATATTTTTCTTTTTTTTAATAAATTTATCTAACCATTTTTTTAAATTTATATTTATTTTATTGGGATTTTATAAAATGTTAAAAAGTTAGAAATGTATATATGATCTGAAACAATGTTTTGCTTCAATTTTTTTTATAATTATTTACATTAGGAATCTTGTTTCTTGTCAATAAATACTTTGTGCCGTGAAGTAAATTAAATGTAAAATAAATAGACATTTGATAAATTCTTTGATACTTTATATTTTTTTGGAAGCTTTTACTTTTGCTTTTTATTCCAAATTTTTAATAACTTTTAAAAATATAAGTTTTTTTGTATAAAGAAAATCGATAACCTTTTAAACAAGTAATGCATAAAAGGAAGTAGGGTTAAAAATTATGATTTCCACAATTTAATAACAAAACGAATGCCAATTGGCATTAACTGACGATTAATGATTTTAACCCTTAACGCTCTCGCTGGCGTTAAATGACCTCGATTATTAATGGTCGTTATTAATCCCCTTAATAACTAAAAAGCTATTTAAAGCCGGATTTTCGTAACAAGTAAGTGTTTGTGAACTAATGTGGATTTTAGGTTATTTCTGTAGCTAGGTTATGACAATTTTAATTTTGTCAAAGTAAAACAAACATAAAAAATCAACTAGTTAAATCTATTAACTGCGAACAGAAAAAAATTAAATAAAGTTTTTGTTAAAAGGTATTTATTATTTCATACAGGTAATTTGACTCTAAGTGCAACCATTTAAATGGGTGCATTTTTGAGAAGTGATGTGAAAGGTAAATTTGTCAACTTTTGAATTTCTTAGTTTTAATTTAAATTGTATGCAGTTTTTGTTCATAAACGTTACGAAAAGTTGTTCAAAATTAAATTTTCTATTGAAATATTACCTTCTTAAGCCCAAAACATTTGACAGATTCATGACACATTTAAAAAATAAAGCAATTTTTTTTGTAAATTTTGCCCCATAACTTTTTTCCACGTAAATTAGGTATTGCTTTACGAAAAAAAAACTGTAATCATGTTTTTTAAAACGGTTTGGTAAAGGTCTTTGAGATTTGTAGTAACGCAGATTAGTTAACAACTCTCATTTTTTTTCTAATTTTTAAGGTTATTTTTCAAACTTTGGTCTATAGCTTTTTTTGTGTTTTTGGGTATATACAATGCGTCTTATGACCTTTAAAATGGTGCCCGGTTAAGCTATGTAAAGTTATTAGTAACCGAGATATGACTTTTCAAATTTGGCTACTCTCAACTAGGGTTGGAAAATTTTGGGACTTGGTCTAATATCATTTTTCACCCTTAAACCTTCTGCGCCGAAAAGTAGGCAAAAAATAGCCTGAAAAAAAACAAAGGATATAAAGGAAACTATGGCTGCAGGAAGTTGGCATTAAATTGATCCGTGGTCTGAATATATAAGCGTCAATTGTGAGTACAATGATGTAACTGAAGTCGATTTATTTTTTTTCTCTGTCAATATGCTTTAATGGTGCATGTTATAAAGATTATACGCGTTCATGCCACCCAAGTTTAGGACCCTGTAAAATAACACCAATTCACTTATAGTGTTTTTTTTGTATTTCTTCGTAATTCTGAAAGAAGCACATTTTCTGAACTACCTAACACTTTAGACTCTTTTAAGGTCCCGACACTTGTTCATATGTGTATTCTCGTCATGTTGGTTTTTATGCTGGCGCATTACTTCAGACACAGATATTAAAAACTGTTTGATATCCCCCTTATTATATGAGTCATCTGAAGCTAGCAGCACAGAATTTAATTCCTTCTTAAAAGGGGATCTGTTGCTCCTAATAATTTTTTGCCGATCGCTGTTATAGACTCCCAGGAATTTGCTTAACAATTTTTTGGTATATTTTACAAGAAAATCTAAAAGAAACAAAATAGCTTTATAAATATAATTTATACGAAAAATGAGGACGCCTAGCCTGACAGGCTCCGGACAATAAGTACTACTTACAACTGCTTTATCGTGGGGTGTGAAGAAAAGTGTGTAAAACTAAGAAACCAAAATTGTTGCAGAGCCAGTGAAGCTACACGTAAATACCTAAAGTTTAACCCAATTTTTCCAGTTTCATTAACAATGTCCCAGGACTAAAATATGCAGATAATGCATTTCACAGTACCTTTTAGACAACATACCCTATACAAAAATTGCTACCTCTAAGTCCTCTCCATTACCGTGTAGGTAATGTTATCCAGAAGGGACCTACAGTTTAACATGGAATGTTCTATTAGCATAGAAAAGATTAACACTTGCCAACACTTTAAATCATAAATTCTTTAAAAATTCTGGAATTAGGATTGCAGACCAAAACATCTACATTAAAAATATAAGGATGTTTAGTCTGTTTAGCTTGCATATTTATAAATGAAGGTCCTAACGATATCGACAATCCTATCTCTCTTATTATAAAAATGCACTTTAAAGTTAAACTTTACTTTATAAAAGCGAAACTCTCAACTTGTTAGGAACTTTTATAATACCTAAGCAAAAATAAGGCAATAGTTAAATCTAATAATAAATTTATAAAAAACCGCAAAAAAACTAAATAAAATTTTAAAAGTAATGAAGCATTATTTAAATGATTTGTTTAACTTATTAAGAATTTCATTTAAAAATAGCAAGAATAAACCCAGTAGTTTGTAATGTTAAAGTTTTAGCTTCGACTCCCGTAGGTGCAATATTCTAAGAACGAAATCTTCCCAAATAAAAGTTTCTAAAACATGTTCTTCTTAAAAATAAATTACTTAATTATAGTTGCTGGTAAAAAATAAATATTTTAAGTGCTTTTACTTATTTTAGTAAATAGGTTTTTCTTTCTGGGCCGAATTAATAGTTATTGCATATATACACTTTCCCTTAAAATTTGCTCTAGAAATGGGTTGCTCGTCCAAAAAGTTATACTGCTACGTATGTAAAAAACATTAAAATTGATACTAAGTTTTTTACTTACACTTAGAAATAATAGAAAAAAAATGTGCATCGTACGTAAATTCAGAATCTTTTTAATTTTTTTAAATTCATTTAATATTAAATTCCTATAGAAATCTGCAAAAAAATGAAATAAAATTTTAAAAATATTAGAGCAATATAAAATTCTTTGTTTAACTGGTTAAAAACCTAATTTAAAAATTGCAAGACTAAACATTAAAATCTTGCCAAAGAAAAGTTCCTTTAACATATTTTTCTTTAAATAAATTACTAAAATGTTGTAACTTTTTTTTTCAATTTTGTAGGCTTTACTTTTAATAATGATCCTTATTGGCATATACACATTACACACGCAAAAGCGTCTAAATGCTGTGACTTCTTTTTCGAACTAGAATTTTTTTTGTGTGTATCTAAAATCGGGCTCTGCTTGGAATATTTTTCCTACGTCTGAGGAGTGGTACTTTCCCAGTCCTAAGCATTTATGATTCCATACAATCTCACTCCTGTAACAAAATTATCCTCATTACCCATTAACGACTTATATAAGGCCTTGTATATTTTAAGTTTTTGCATAGTTTCTATTTAAAAGAAGTAGCGTTTAATTTCTTAACTTTGCCAAATTTTACATTATGTCCTATCTTTATCCTGGATTGTAATTCCAAACTGTGAGTTTAAAACACACCTAACATGTTTATTTAACCTCGTTTTGTTTATTATTAAAATATTTTAGGTAATAATATGAAAATAAACGCGTATGCATATGATACGCGCAATAAATACACAGAGCCACTAATCCAAAACGGGCTAAATCAAGGTAAAATTATTTGGTCGTAACTATTACCACGATTACCGTAAATATAATTTATTTATAATTGGATAAGAGATGACACAAGAGTTTGGTTTATTTTAGAAAGACACGTGGTAATCAGTAATAAACTAATTAAAGCAAATTAAGCTTCATTAGTTTGCAAACGCCTGGTGTGTTAGCGAAAACTATATTTTTGATACACTTTAAAGTAATAAAACCAACATAAGTTTATGATAATAAATTCAACTGTAAAGCTTGGTTTTTATATCGTTACCGTACAAATACTAGTAAAATGCATGTACGAAAGTTTTGTATTAAAGTTTTTTTAAAAATTTGGGAAATGAGTGACATACGGTTCAGTTAAAATAGTAGACAAAAAAAAAATGTTTTCTCTTTTTTACTTTACTTTTATTTTTGTGCTCGAAAAATATAGAATCTATAAGGCAATAACACACCTATAAACAGACATACAATAAACGTGTATAAAGGGATTATAAGGTTTTTTGTAAAGCCTTAAAACTATGTAATTGGCGGTTTGTAATGTTTTATTTGCCGATCACTCACTCTCAAACAGTTATAATAACCGTGATAAATAATTGGCAGTGACCGGCATTTTTATAAAAAATATGAAAAACCCTCCAAAAAATACATGTATAAAAACCGCCGCCTTGTCTGACTTTAAAATTGTATTAACTTAAAGTACAATTCTAAAGCTTTAAAATATCAATTTAAAACTGTCAAATATCTAACAGAATTAAACAATTAATAAAAAAAAGTGATTGCTCTTTAAATTATGCATATAAAGCATTGTTAAAAATAATTTCTGGTAATATAGTTCTGGTTCAGTGGTACAGAAAATTTTCATTTAGGAGTTTAACAAAAATCTAGGATTCAAAAAAACAAATCTCATATTTGCTTATTGTGTGTGTGAATTTGATCAAATTGTAATGTCAAATCCCAAATTTTGCAAAACTATCTGTATTTTTTTGAAATTAAAAGCATTGGCTTTAGTTTTTGAAAAAACCTAGAGAATTTTGGAAAATTTGGGATTTAACTATAAAATTTGATTAAATTTACAAAAAACATGTAAATAGAGGATTTGTTTTTAAAACTTCGATTTTTCTCTGGGAGCGCTGGTATAAATTTGGTGTGGGTCCCAAACTTAACAATAAAACATTTTTTTTAAATCCTGAAGTCGCCACTGTTCTGGTTAACACTATTTATAATGCGGGCCCAAGAAAAATGTCAGCCAAAAATTACATTTGCCATAAAGACATTCATTTCTTCGCCAACTAAATATATTACTACTTTACATTATTGCATAACAAAAAAAAAAGATCCCTAAAATAAACATAATGTACGGTTACAACTTTTTGCAACTATCTATTAAACACGTCTTTAAAATATAATTTAATCTCTAAAAAAATACTAAAAACATGCGTCCATAAGTCATACAGAAAATAAAAACTTTCTCTTAAGCAATATACTCGTATAACTACTAAATTTGGTCTTTGTATTTTACAAATATGTTTTAATTTTGTAATTCTCATAAAAATAACATACGCTTATACCATACAAAATTTGCTCCTTGGTAAAATATTCAATATAAATTGTTCCCTAATTTTGGCCTTGTAATTATTGTTTGTAAACGTAGGCCTTGGAAAAACATTTTCTCACTTGTAAATTTTAATTAATTTTTATTAATTAATTTGTACTTCAATTACGCATTGTTGTGGCATTAAGATACACAAATGACCTCTGACACACACTTATTCATAGACAAATAAACCTAAAAATATTATTATCGGAAGCATGTTTTTTCCGGACTTAGGGGTTTTAATACACCCAGAAGACAAAAAAATGCACCCAAAAATTAGGTGATTACAATACTGTTTCCATTTTATAATATGCATTCAAAGCAAAACAACAAAAAAATAATAGCTTTTTAAACTTTTATTAACAATATGTAATATATTTACGGCACAAAGACTTTAATTCACTTACTTTAAATTAGTCTTGTGTTACTGATGCTTCACTTTTAAAGAGTACGTTCCTTTAAAATAGAGCTAATTTAATTCATCGTTCCTGACCAGATGGAAACAAAGCGTGCAAGCCTGCTGTACACTGCAATTCCCTATGGATCGAGGCAGACAAGTAAAGTCTTGTCCCATTTCTAGCACACTGTTTTCAGCCTGATATGGCTCATCGTCACGAGCCTGTGATGGCTCCCAGGGGATGTTACTGCTTTCGATCCAGAAGCGGTCCTCGGTGAACTGTCTTTTTTGATCCAAAACGATGATATTTACGTTGCCAAAATATAATGACATTATATATTTAATGTTTTACATTAAAGGATACCGTTCAAATTAAAATGAGAGCCAAGGTTATTATACTATTTATAAAGACGGTAAAGATTTTCTGCACCAAAGCACCTTTACCTCAGTTTCTATATAAATAATTTACGCCATTGTAATATTAAATAATTAATGTTAGATACTTTAGAAACATAAAAACATAGTGCAAGTATGATAATTGTTCTTTTCACAAATCCACCCCTGTATCTTAGTTTTTTTATAAGATGATATTCTTCTTTAAGCCGTAGGCAGTTATTTAAGGGTTAATAATTTAAGCAAACTATTTTTTACGTACTTATTTAAAGAGTCGTAATTAAAAAGTCGATTTTCTTTTTAATATATTTTAAGACCCATTAAAAATATTTTGAAATACCATATTTAAAATTCTTTAATTCAAAATATGTTTTAAATGTATTAAACACAAAAAGATTTATTTCTTTTATAAATAAAATTCACCTAAAACAAAACCATCCAAATTAAAGAAAAATTTTGCCCCACATTTTAGCATCAATTTAATCTTTTCTAGCAAAACACCATATATGCCTTCGGCAAAAATGTAGTAAACATTTCTTTTCTGGAACTAGTGATTTTTAACATATATGGGTTTTATATTAAAATTAAATCAATTTCCAAGTATTTATGTTTTTAACAGATCATGTGAAAATTAAGGTGCATTTTGTATAGTTATGTTCCTGCTAATGGCTAAGTTAAATATAATAAAACAGTAATTTAATAAAGTATTTATTTACTTTTTAAAGTAAGTACAGAAACGGCCATTAAATCTTGGGCAATTCTTTTTCCCTTTCGTAAAATAGGCTTAGTCACCTTCTACTAAAAATAAATACCAGTTGAAAAACCTATTGGAGAAAAAGCTATCCGTTGTCAGTGTCTAAATTTTTTTTAAATGACAAACTTAACTTTGGATCAAAAAGTATTAATTATTCATTATATTGAGCAGAGAGGTTGGCCAGAAAGGGATGTGGCGAAAGAGCTTAATATTTCAAAAAGTACTATACATTTTGTTAAAAAAAAGGCAGAAAACACACTCCTTTGAGAGAAGAGCTGGAAGTGGCGCCCCAAACTATCGAACAAAGAACAAGACAATAATTTAGTTAATGTTTTAAAAAATAAACCATTTAAATCTGTAGGTACAGCAAAAACGAAAAGGAATTTCCCAGCATCGGCATCGGTTAGAACGGCACGGCAAAGAATAAGGCAAATATCCGAATTGCGCTGCCACCCAGCAGCCTTGAAACCGTTTTGCAAAATGCAAATAAAGAACAACGCATTGGATTTGCTCCACAATTTTACTTGGCACCTCCGATTTTATGGGAAAATATAAAATTCACCGATGAAAAAGTGTTCAGTCGTGCTACAATGAAATGTTAAGGTATACAGGCCTCAAGAAACACGATTTGATAAAAAATATACCCAAAAGGACAGAAGTAATGGGCGATTTTGGGTAAATATTTGGGGTGGCTGAGTGCACAAGGACTTTGTGTATGTTATTTTATCGAAAGAAGGTTCAATGCGAAGGTATATATAGAATAATATAGATATACTACAGAATATCATGCTTCCTTCTTAAACTCTTACAAATATTTTAATTATACAGGGTGAGTCCTAAGTTAACGCTTTTTTTAACTGTGCATAGAACTTATTAAAAATAGCTTTTTTAAATAACTTTTTTTAAAAAAACCTAAAAAAACAAAGCTACATAAATTTATTTGTAAATTTGGGCAAAAAAATATTTTTATTTCTTATTTACGTTTAATTCTTACCTTGTTACTCACGTATTATAAATTAATCGCTTTGCTTTTACGGACGAGATATGGGCTTATTTTAAATCATTGTTAAATTGCGAAAATAGCACAATACGAAAACAATGAATTCGTGGATATGTTGCTCTTTTTTATGGACAGTGTCCTCAATCTGCGGCCGCTGCTTCAAGATTGTACTAACGACGGTTTCCGTTGCGGATTTATCCTGGACTCATGTATTTTATTAAGCTCGTTGAACGGGCTAGGGATATCAGCAATTTTCAAGAGCATCGTAAAAACCATGCAGGAAGACCGAGAAATCCTAAAAAATTGCAAAGGGAAGAACAAGTTTTAAATCTTATCGGGGAAGATCCAACAACAAGTACTCGGGTGATTGCAAGTCAGGTCGGTTTAGGTCAACAGATTTTCACAATAATATTAGCCATGGTCGAGGGAATATTTACCCGAAATAAAATTACGAATTTCCCTATTTGACACACTAAATGAATGTAAGTTTCTTAATTTTTGAGTATTTTGAAAAAAGATATTTGAAAATATCGTCTATTTTAATAAGTTCTATACATAGTTAAATAAGCGTCAACTTAGGAATCACCCTATATATAAATGCGGCAATATGGCACATAAAGTCGTAGTTTACTATTTAAATTAATCTAAATTTCTTTTATTAAACAGTGACATCGATATATTTTATAAGTTATAAATAAAATGTAGAAATAATTTTTTAGAAGATTTAAACTAAAATACTATCTTATCTTTTGTTGTTAACTCCTCAAGTCGTGGAATATAAAACTAACGTTCTTTTTTTAATAATCAAACATTGCACTGGCAAATATTTACAAATTTTTTACAGCCATAACTCAATGCATTTTGTGTTTCTTCTAGAACAGTATTAGTAATTACAATAACCTAGTTTATATCGCGAGGATCAATTAGGTCCGTGGATCAAATCGAGGACGTATTTTTCTTAGCGCACGAGTGTTTACACCAACGTTATTTGTGGATCATTTTAATTCAGGTAGTACCAAAATAAGAGTTTATTATATGATCAGAACCTTACTTTATTTTTCTTAAATATATATTGTTAAATTAATTCCGAGAAAAATTGCAGGAAAATACCTACAGAACATTAAAAAAATGTAAATCCAACAAAAATATTTGGTGGGTTAAATCAAATTCGCCGTTTTTCTTGCAAATCGCGAACTGTCAAAGATCAAAGCTGTTATTTTGGTCCACCAAAAAGGACCGACGCGACGTGTTTGCACTTGTAACTAGTGTAGATCAAATTGATCTACACTAGTTACAAATTTTAATAGTTATGGGTTTACACCAAAAAAAAGTACGCGTGACGTCATTTAGAACTCGAACTAAAAATTTGGCCTACCCCCTGTAAACAAGTCTATTAATTATTGTAATCTATCTCAAAAAAACAATACAAACATGTTTACAGCAGGCGTACTATAAAAAAATGCCGACTTTTGCATCTGATATAAAATATGTAAAAGTTTAGTGCACAGTAACAATTGGATTTTTTTAAAAGATTTGCGATATTTTATTTACAATTTTCTTTAACAAAGCAAAATATTATTTTAATTTTATTCTCACCATAAATACATCCTGTCAATATATTTAATTTCGTCAAAGAATCATTTTTAAAAACGTCACATACAATATTTTATGCTTTATATATCAGACAAAACATGTTTGCTCCACAACCCCCCTCAAAATTATTGATCGAAGTGGTTCCCAATATGACAATATTCCCTGAATTCTTTTTTTGGGGCTCAGTTAACGAAGTTATTTTGTTTAATTAGTACATTACCGCTGGCCATTTGCTTCTTTACCAAAATAAAATTTTATTTTTTTTTAAATTAAATTTTAAATTTTTTATTTTAAATTATTAAATTTTTAAAAAAAATTTTTTAAAAATTTAAATTTATTAAAATTTATTTTTTTAAAATATTTTTTTAAAATATTTAATAATTATATAATTATTATTATATTAAAAATATTATAATATAAAAATATATATATATATTTTATATATATATATATATATATATATATATATATATATATATATATATATATATATATATATATATATATATATATATATATATATAATTTCAAGGCAGTACTCCCAAAGAAAACACAGAAAAAAATTTGGGGAAAAAAATAAAATAAACTAATAAATAATGTTTGCTTTTATTTTATGTCATAAGGAAGTAAAATTAAGCCTATATGTAAAGAAATAAACTTTTTATCAAAGTAAATTTCATTTTAAAATCCCCGCTACTCTGGGCTCAGTAAAGTTTTGTAAACATTTTCATTTATAATGTAGGAAGCCTATTGGTTTATAATAATACAAAGCTTCTTAACCTATTTAAACTTTTGGGATGCTTAAGTAACTGTCATTAAAAGGATGAAGAACTCCTGGTGCGTAAAAGGCCACACAGTGTTTCATTTTACGTGTTATATCACAATATAACTGAAAATTTGTTTTTATTTCTTCCATTTTATGAATTACTGAATATAAAAATTTGATTAATATTTTTTATTACTCCGACAGTCTACGAAGGTAAAGGGCATACAAGGGTGTTTTGGGTAAATTAAAAGACAGTTTCCTAATATAAAACTAAATAATAAGAAGGTTTGGAGGGGACGGAAAAACTTGTGTAGGCAGAAGGTTCTACGGCCCCAAAACTCTAGGAATGAAGAAAGAAAAAGTTTTTGAGTCTTCCTAGATGGACTAAATGGTGATATATAAAAGTGAGACTCCATATGGCGCTGTTGGGGGCTTTTAGGCAAGAAATTATATTGAATAATGCTTCAGAGCAGCGGCTGTAAAATACCTAGTAACAAGCATTCATCAGCTCGTTGATGGGAATAAAAAGCTTTTTTTAAGATAAGGTGAAAAATAAGGCAAGCGCCCTTTACTTTTAATAAAATCAGGAATAATTTTTAAGATTTGTTGTTGTTGTTATTTTAAGCGAATTCAAAGTGCGGGTTTGTTTCTTGTACCTTAGAAAGTCTTAAGAGTTGCATTTTATGTTACTATTATCATAACTTTTGTTTTTTTGGGCGTTTTAATTATTATTATGATTAATTAAATTATAATAAAAACCATGTGTAAAAATATTTTTTTATTATTTTTTTCAACAAATTTAGTAAAATACGTTCTTTTGACAATAACTTTTGAACGAATAAACATATCGATATGATGTTTTATTTTATTTACTTTTTGTTTTGAATAAAAATATTGTAACATTTTATTTAAAATTAAAAAATATATATAATAATTAAAGTTTTTTAACTTTCTAAGTTAAGCTATAGCTTAAACTAATATGGTAAGGATTATTTTTTTTCCTTATCAACAAAGCTTTCTTTCCTTAACGAGAACTAGTTTGCAAAATTCTATTAATAAAACCCAAAAGTATGGGTACTTTAGGCAGTAAAAAATTATCTTTTTCAGGTCTTTTATTTTACGCTCTACAATCAACGGTGGTAAAACAAAGAAATGCAGAATTTTAGTAGCATTACTGCAGTAATATATTTTTTTGTAACTTATATTGGGCTACCTTCAAAAAAAATACATTTTTATAAAAGACCAGTGCTATTACGCCCCCTAGCGGTATAGTTATAAAGCTGAAAATAATTTTTAATGATGTCTTATGGTCGATTTCCTTAAGAGAATTTTTTTTCGTAATGTCCTACGACTACTACTTCCTGATATATGCTACCTGACCACTCTTAGTAAAATAGCCTGTATGATTAAAGGTACTCTGTATTATTTGCGTTTAGTATATAGTTGTATTTCTTTTTGATGTATGTTTTTTGTTTTTGCACAAAATAACCACCCTGTATGTGACTACGCCTATATTATTTATAATTAATATTGTATACATACTTACTCAGTATAGACAAATATGTATGAGTATGTCTGGTATCGCAACAAATGTCTATACAGGGTGTAAAAAGTATGATGCTCACGATTTTACTGAGCGATAGTGAAGCTCAAAATAGGTCGAAAAAGCCAAGAACATATAAGTCATTAGGTAATTGTTTTTGAAATAGGGCCTTTCAAAGTTTAAAAAAGTTGGCAACACCGCGCCCGTTCTATCGCAGCGAGTCAAACGTCGAACGTTTTTTGCGAGGTTCTGCATATTTACACTTTTTTTTAAGGGGATGTTTATTTACATACAAATAATAAAAAATACTTTTTGCAATTTATTTTGATATTTAATTTGGAATTAAATTTAAGTCAAAATAAATTTTTGTTTGACTTTTATTTGTAATTAAAAAATAATTGTACTTACCACATGAATAGGCTAAATATTTATATTTAAAACACAAATTATTATGCACTTTTTTATTTTGCTTAAAGAATAAGATTTTTCTGTCGCACACATTCCGTTTTCATAACTCTTTGGTACACTTGCACTACGCTTGTCTTGAATTTAAAACATATTGGCATATTTTTCCGATTTAAAAACAAACAATAATATCTCGGAGAACTCGGACATGGTTTAAACAAAAATCTGTCAAGTTTTGACACATACATATGTCATATAAACTTTTCGATTTGTTTTGATCTCCACTATCGCCTATTTAAATCGGGAGCATCATCCTTTTACACCCTGTATAAAAACAAGAGTGCTTTATACCCGACCTAAAGCAGGGTTTTTTACTTTTATTAGCCTACCTGTAAAATTGTATAGAAATTCTTTGGTATTAGACATATTTAAATATAATTATACCTTATAAGGGGCCCTCCTTTGCCCCCTTTTATCGCGAATAACTTTTGAACAAATAAAGATATAAGATTTTTCGCAAATATACTTATATTTCTTTAAATTTATTCTCGATCTTTACCATTTTATGTGACATTCCATTAGCTCAAAAACAAAATGGCCGATTTTCCGATATAGGCAACTTTTTTTTTTAAATGGGGAAACCCTGTAATCTTCAATATTTTTTTAAAATTTAACTTTCCCCCTTTTAAAAAAAGTAACAAAGCTATGGTTATCTTAAAAAAAACGCATTTATTGACCTCCCCAAAAATGGGGTGTATTCAATAGGAAATTATTTTAAAAGGTTTTTGAAAAGTCGCCTGTGGAAACAGAGTTATCTCGTTTCCATAACAGCAAAACCTCATTGTCAGCCATTGTTTCATTTTTTACAAGTTATTTTAATTAGGAAGGCAAAAGTTCTCGTTAAGCGAAAAAAATGTGTTATTATGTTTCCCCCAAAACCCAAAACAGTAAAAGAAACCCAGCAAAAATTTAGAAACATGAGCTCCACCCACAAAATTCAATTAAAATCTGGTACAGAAAATTCTGGAGACAGGATTTTAGCCCGAAAATAAATTAGTAAACAATGAAATTTGCTAAATAAAACGTTACAAGTTCGGAGATAACTCAGGGTCCAAACAACAAAAAAATCCGTTCACCCCATATTCCAAAACTACAGTACAAGAAATCATAAAAAAGGGGTTTAAATTAAACCATACAAAATTCAAATGACAGGAAATAAAAGCTTTTTTTCCCAAAGGGTGGAATTTTGCCAGAAATTAAAAAATTTGTAAGGAACAATATACATTTTTGGATAGACTAATAATGTCAGACAAAACCACATATTTTCACCTAATGGAAAAGAAAAAGCATAACTGCAGGTTTTGGGAAAAGAAAATCCTCGACAATATAACGAACACGTTAGAGATTCGCCAAAAGTCACAGTCTGGTGTGGTATGTCAAAGAAAAAAAATTTTGGGCCTTTTTTTTTTATGAACAACTGTAACCTCTTGGACTTACGTTGATATGCTGGAAATATTTTTTTATCCCCAATTGCAAGAAGAAAATCTATTGAATTTCGTCTATTTTCAACAAGATGGGGCTACACCACATTATGCTAACATTCCCAAAGGATTCACTGACCAACGTTTTTGGAAACCGGTTGGAAGAGGAGGCCCTATTTCCTGGCCACCTCGTTCACCAGATTTCTGTTCCAGTTTTTTTTCTGTGGGGATATGTAAAAGAGGGTGTTATAGTCCACTTCCCCAAAATTTAGAGCAATTAAAAATTAATACCCGAAACATAATGAAAATATTCCTGAAGAATTTTTATAATTTTTTAAAATTTTTTTCAATTTAAAAAAGGGGTCGAACCCGGGAAGGCTTTTTTAACATTTACGGGTTTTTTTAAAAAAGAAATGTAACCTTATTGTAACTATTATTTTGTGAATAACCTAAACCTTTGCGACCCTTTTTTTTTGTAACATATGAAGAAAACAATTGTTAAATAATATTGTTGGTCGACATGCAGTCAATTTTTCGAAGGTCAATAAATACTTTTTTTTTGAGATAACCATAGCTTGTGTTACATTTTTTTAAAGGGGAAAGTTTAAAATTTTGAAAATATAGAAACATATACGGGGTGTTCCATTTAAAATCATAGTTGTCCTATAATGGAAAATCGGCCATTTTGTTTTTGAGCTAATGGAATGTCACAATAAAATCGTAAAAGTACGAGAATAAACTTTAAAAAAAATAATATCTGCAAAAACCGCATCTTGATACCTTTTTTGTTCCAAAGTTTTTCTCGTTAAAAAGGGGCAAAAAACCGGCCACCCTGTATCATAAGAGAAGTTCAATATTTTGAACGGGTTGAATACATAATTCAACCTAAATATTTAATATTTACTTTTGTTTTTAGGAAAACATTATAAATTCCTCTATATTTTACGTAGTATTTAAAATTAACTGGCAGTAAGCCTCAATCAAAGATACTTTGGTTGTGTAGCTCAGCTTAGCCCAGGTCCCGTAAAGTTTTTGTTGAGCCGTGTTTGAAATTCACTTAAATTTTGGAAAGCTTATTGGTTTATAATAAAATAAACCTTTACAGTTACTTAAAACTTTTGGGTCGCGTCACTGAAGCTAATTCTGTTTATTATTCATGAAACGGATAAGAAACTTTGATGGGAAAACAACGAGTAGATTTAATTTAGGAAATTAGTATTTTAAAATTTTAAATAATATTTTTATATGTGTTTAATTAAAAAAAATGAACAAGTATTTACTTTATCAATAATACCAAATTTGGACAAGTTTAACCAGATTTTTTATCCTACGTTGTCGGAGACCCTGGTTACTACAAAATTTGTAATACTATTTGTATTTTGAAATAAAGTAGGCATAATACTTAAAAGTTTAAACTTTCAATTATTAAAAGTTTATTTTGAATTTTAAAATATTATTTAATTTAAAAAATGCAGATAGAGTGCAGAAAAGAGTATCTTTTTCCAATCAAAACGTATCTCAAAGCCGTAAGAAAAATGAACATGTTAATAGTAGCCTGTTAATTCATAATGTATAAAATCTTAAGATGTAAGAACCAGAGTTTATTTATATAAAGGGGTTATAATATCGGCGAGACCGGTGATAGCTTTGGTCCAAGACGTGAGGGTGTGAAAATTACGATTTGTGTTGGCGGCCCTCTCGGGTAACACTAAAAGTTACTAGCATTATCAGCTGTGGACAGCGTCGTGCCATAAGTCGAAGCTTTTTATGGTGTTATTTTTGCAGTCGCAAATATGTATGTAAAGAGTTGATATTTTATTGGTTTTGACTGTTTTTATTATATTGTTTTTGGTAGCAAATTTAAGGCAAATATATGAACATGACAAAAAAATGATCCAATCCTGGAACCCCATAACTATGTACAAATAGCGATGGCAAGAGGTTTTGTTTAGTAACTGGAAACAACCTATATAAGTAAATTCTGACTTGAAAATGACCAAGAAGCTACTAGATTATAATAGCATAGCACAGAGCTAGTTTTAAGGTAGTAGCTACTGTATGTAATTATGGACCCAAAAAAAAATATTTTGTTTTCTAGATGTACCACATTTGGTTCTAATATAGGTTTGTGCAATATCCTATCTAGGCAGTTTACTTGGTGCTTATTAACTTAATAACAATGTTTTTCATACATTTTTTTTCCTAAAGGAACTAAACAATTTTAAAATTTATTTTGTGGTTTAGGGGTGTCTTTTTCCTTAATGATTGTACATGTCTTGGCAGAATTCCTATAATTTTGTAGGGACTTTAGAGAATTAAAAAAACATTTTTTGCAATATCAAGTAGGTGTATGGTTTGTAAGCAAAAAAATAACTTATTTCTAAAAAGTAACATATGTATGTGTAATTAGTTTTAAAATAAATTTAAGATAAATAGGTAGTATTTATGAAGTAATACAAAAAACGTCATAAATTCCTAAAGAACAAAAATATATTTCTATGGCTTTCATTATCTGATCTGAAGTTGAATATTTTAATGATCCTGCACTTACAGAAAAGCTTCCTTCGCTTGCCCACAGGTAGGCTAGGCAGTATGGAATCTGTCGCTCTTTTATAGGTATTTTCATGGCTTCTGCTCTGAAGACTTGGTCAGTATAATTTCTCTTCTAGCAGCTCCCCACAGAACAACACGTGGTGTCACTTTTATGCATCCTTTTACATTCCAACTAGACAGGTCCCCAACCCATTTTGTTCATTCCTTCATCACTAGAACGTCCAGAACATGGAACCTGCTACCGGCAGGAGTTTTCTCTTTTTCTCCAAATATTTAAGTCTCGTGTCCACACTTTAGACACCCAGGGTAGGTTACTACTTAAGCCTCAGCCTTTGTGGACTGTCCCAAGAAAGAAAAAAACTAGAAACCACAATCTTTACTTGCTCATAAAATTTTATAAACGTCCTAATACACATGGGTATTATTAAAAAAAGAAAGCAGTTAATAAATCAATATCGTGTGTATTTAAAACTAGAGCGGGTACTTATAATTATAATAAATAAGCAACCAGTATTTCCTAAAATGTTTAAATATTTTTAAATATTTGTAGTAATAGGTGCCATCGAAAAAGGTTGGTTTGACAGGTACGCCATCATGGTGTTGTCTCTAGAAATTTTTAACTTTAATAATTGAATTACATTTTTACATTTATAGTTTAAATGTCCCGACTTGACGTCACAGATCGATTTTTCAGTATGGCGGATGTCATAACCATATCTGATTAATAAACTCTGGTAAGAACTATTCATTAGACGCAAGCTTAAGAAATGGTTAGTTGTGGTTAGTTTCCATTTTATACCTATTTAAGATTTAGTTGCTACCGGTCTTATTCGCTGATCGTCATGCGCCATGTCTACATTTTTTCTTATTTTTGCCACAATATTGCTGTAGCCGCAGTAATAATGCCTTCATTAATTAAATCCATAACAGCAGTAAATATCAACAAGTCATTATACAGGGTGATTGATGGTCGATGGTACCTTAGACAATTATGGAAAACGGAACATAGGAGTTTTTCGAAAATTTGATAATTTGAGTAATTGGCTCTGCTCTACCAATCTAAAATATTTTTAACAACGTGACGTTGCCGCCTATACCAAGAAGTAATGGGAAGTTTAATATTTTATATGAGATACTCTATATTATTGTATTTTTCGCTCCGCTATAGATTCTAAATATTTTTGTGTAATACTTTTCTATACCTATCTTCAGTAGTTTTTGACTTATTAATGAATATCTTTTTTTTCAAAACATAGCTTTAATTAAATTTTTATTACTATGTCACTGAGATACGTAGAAACTTTTAATTTTGGAGGTAATTTAGGAAGGTCCTGTATATTACTTTTAAGTAAGGAAATTTGTTCTACACTATACAGGGTTGGTTAAATTACTGATTTTTACCGCGAGGTACAAAAATGAAGAAAAGTCCTTTGTTTAAATGAAACACACCGTATATTATGACATATTTTAAAAGGCAATTAAAATTCCTTGTAAATAAGATATCATGTTCCCATACGTAAAAAGTAAGGTTTCGAAAATAAAAGCAAGTTTCTGTAAGAATTGGATTATTTTGGGATATTTGTCTTAGATGGCTATGAAATGTCACAGAAAAACATATTATTAGGAAAATTTTGACATTTAGTGCGTTAGTAGGGATACATTTGCGCGTTTTTTTTTTAATAGTGACTAGAAAATAATTAAAATAGAGACATATAACTATTCAAATAAAGTTTTAATAAATCTATTTATTATTTATTAACAATGTGGCAAAATTATAACAGGAGCATGCAGAAAGTTTAATGAAATATATCCTTATTTACGACAAATAAATAAAAAAAAATGTGCCAATACAAAATAAGTTTATACAATATCGTTTACAACTTAAGAATGATCCCAGTTACCACAACTAATAAATTTTTAAATAAACATTAAAACAATGGAGATAAAGCTGTAGTTGTAACATTTAAATAATTGGATTATCATTAATTTATAACAAATATTCCAAATATTTTTTATTGACTTCTAAACACTTCAAAATCCGCCGTTGTACAGCATGTTTAGTCGCTGCTTGTACTTCGGTAAGGATCTAGTTGACCAATGCAATTGACGTAGTTTCCCTTGGTGGTTACCGGGAAAATATAATTTTTTAAATTACCCTTAAATAAGAATCAAGTGGTGTAAGATCAGGTCATTTCGCAGGCCAATTCCATGGCCCCACACGCCTAAGCCAGCGGTCATCAAATTTTTCAAATAGCTCACGTGTCACCTTCCTAGAGCGAGGAGCGGGTGTTCCATCTAATTGGAACCAACATATGCGATAATCTTCAATTTTCTAGAAAATTATTTTCCACTGTCGGAAAATCTAAAGGTATTTATTGCTGTTTAATGATCCGTCGGTAATGAAAAAAGCATTTTAATAGTCCTTTAATAAACAAAAAAACATAAGAGCAATATTTTTCTTAAAATTTTCTTGACCGCGTGTGGATTTAAATTTGATTTTTGTCTCTACTAACGCACTAACTGTCAACATTTTCTTAATTATATGTTTCATGGCGACATTTTATAGCCATCTAAAGCAAATATCCAAAAATAATCAACTTCGTACAGAAACTTGCTTTTATTTCCAAACCTTATTATTTAGGTATAGAAACATGATATATTATTTACAGGGGATTTTAATTGCCTTTTTTAATATGTCATAATATACAGGGTGTTCCATTTAAAAATGCACTTTCACTAATTTTAACCAACCGTGTATATTGTAGAAAATTTTTCTTACTTTAAAGTAATATACAGTACGTCTTTAAATTACCCTCAAAACTTTCTACTATCTATCTCAGTGACGTAGTAATAAAAATTTTATTGAAGCTATGTTTAAAAAAAAAAATTAATAAGTCGAAAACTACTAGAGATAGATATAGGAAAGTATAATACAAAAATAATCAGAAAGTAATAGCGGAGCGAAAAATGCAACAATATATGGGGTGTCTTATTTAAAATATCAAACTTCCTATTACTTTTTGGTATAAGCAGCAACGTCGCATTGTTGAAAATATTTTAGATTGATAGAGCAGGGCCAATTACCTATGTTGCCGAATTTTTAAAAATTCCTATGTCCTGTTTTCCATAAACGTCTTAGGTACCATCGACCATCAATCATCCTGTATATATTGGGCAAACGCAAAAATAAAATAATATTTCTAACTAAAAAAATGTATAAATTTTTTTTAAGGGACTATTAATGGGTCTGTCATGACTGCTTACTTCTTACGTCTTAACGACTACTGACTACGTCTTACGGCTTACGTTACGGAAACTATAAATGAAGATTTAAGCTTATTCCTAAAAGTTAAAAGAACATACAATACACATACATACTGCTAGAATACATAACATACTCCTAGAAGCACCATACCATTTTAAAACAGGAAATAATGCTAAAACTAGACCCTCTCAAATAAAAAACTACTAGGCGCGATAATTGTTTTTGCAAATTATAGCTTCAGCATAGCAATATTTAGTAAATACAAAGACTAGAATAATTTTAACTTATTAAATATTGGGTACTTTTAGCGATTCTAAAAAATGTTCAAAATGTTGTTTTACGAGTATGCCAATTTGGGCTTGATTAATCGATTTTTAGCGCACTTAACTTGTCGCACCTAGAAAGTGAACAATATTTAAAATTAAAACTATTAAATAATAATGTTTCGGATTTAAGTTACGTAGTGTCTACTAACTCTATGGTAATTAAAAAATGCGCTATTTTAACACAAACTACAATCTAAATAAATAAAAAGAAAACACGCTTCAAAGGCAACTTAAACTAAATACAAAACTATGAAACAAAAAACGTAAAGCTCTAAATGGCAAATTCACAGTCTAACAGTTCATGCGGCAATGGATAACACAGCCCCACAAAAGAAAAAAAGTTAAAGGTTCGAAAGACTTGACCATGGTATCTTTATGTTTTTGGGGTAGCTGCATTCGAATCCGTGATCAGTTTAACCCAATCAGGTCAGGGTCAAGAGCATTTCAAGGTCAAATCTGCAAAATTAATAGCAACCAAATTTGAACAGTGTATATTTATGTTTTTAAGATCGCTGAATAAGAATCCGTAGTCAGTTTGATCCCGTCAAATTTGGTCGCGATTTGACCTTGAATGTCCTACAAAAAAATTAAATGTCTAAAAGACTGGATATGATATCTTTATGTTTTTTGGGTCGCCAAATCCGAATTCGGGGTTAGTTTAACCCCATCAGGTCAGGGTCAGAGTCATTTTAGGGTCAAATCGCAACCAAATTTGATGATGTCAAACTGACCAAGGATTCGTATTCAGCGACCTCATAAATATAAAAATACCATGGTCAAGTCTTTCGAGCGTTTGTGTTTTTTGTGGGCTGTGTAATTTTGCAGATTTGACCTTAAAACATCTTTTTATTATGACCCGATAGTTTTAAACTGACTAAATATTCGTATTCAGCCCCAACAACATAAGTGTACACTGCTTAAATTTAGTTGCGATTAATTTTGCAAATTTAACCTTGAAATGCTCTTGACCCCGACCCGATGGGGTCAAACTGACACCGGATTCGGATTCAGCAATCCCAAAAATATAAAGATCCCTCTCAGCTCTTCCGAATCTTCACCTTTTTTTTATTTGGTGGGGCTATTTAATTGTTGTAATGTTTGATATCATATATTTTTGAAATCATTACTAATCTTTATTTTTTTTTATTCATGATATCGAGTAGGGCATGTATGACCAATAAGCCCCAAATTGTTTAGAAATATTTCTTTATTACCCTGTATATTTTACGTTTTTAAGTTTTATACTGATTTTTTTTTAATTACTTTATTATCCCTTTAACTTTAAAGTACATAATGATATACCGGCATATTATTTAAATAGGCAGTTATTTTTATATCAAAAAGTTTTGCCTCTACTTTATGAATATTAAGTAGAATTAGTTATTTTGAGGCGACCCTAAAGGTAAAGCAATTGCAAAGGCTTTAGTTTACTATAAACCAATAAGCTCTATAAATGTTAAGTGAATTTCATTCCCGGTTGAGCAAAGTAAGGGATAAGCTGAGTTTTGTTATGAAAATAAGTTTGGTAAGATTTATTCCAGCAGGTACGGGACCGAATCAAATAGTAAGTTACATTTAAACCACATAATAAAAAAGAGACACCATATTTCCGGTATTCTTCTTTCGTTACGCAAGTAAGTAATTTATCCTCGTCGCATTCTTTTTTTTTCCTTTGATAGTCCACGAAGGTTGATACCTAAGTACTAACCTACCGTGGGTGTCTTAAGTGTGGTGAGAGGGAGTTTGTTCACACGGGACTTAAATATTTGGAGATTGGGAGGAGAAGAAAAAACTTCTGCGGGCAGCAGATTCCATAGTCTTGACACTCTAGGGATAAAGAACGAAGAAAGCGGGAAGTTCGGGGCCTCTTAAACTGAATTTGTAAAAGATGCATAAAAGTTGTCCTACGTGTTGCTCTGCTGGGAGCTACCAGAGAAGGAACTATACTGGCCAGCTTCTCTAGCAGAATCCGTGAAAATGACTATAGAAGAGCGACAGATTCTCTACAGCTCGACGGTGGGCAAGGAGAGGAAGCCTTTTTGTAAGCGATGAACGGCTCTTCTTTGAATGGAGTCCAGAATGCTAAGTGGTGTCCCCCATTTCCCAGACATGAGAACAATATTCTAATGAGGGTCTAATTTGGGATACATACAGAGTATACAGATTAAAAGAAGAGAAATACTTTCTGGCTCGAAAGAGGAATCCAAGCTTTCTTGAAGCTGCCGAGGCTATGGATGTAATGTGCTTTTGCCAGTTGAGGTTATTCTCAGAAGTAACGCTGACAAGATTAAACGACTCTTTGTTCTGCAGAACTTGGCAGCTCATATGTAACGGATGAGCATTGGCGGACTTCTTCTGCGACACCGACTGTGTTTTCAAAGCATTAAACTGAACAAGATTTTTTGCGCCCAAATCCAAGATATGTTGAGATATCTGCATTGACCTGCGCTTGTTTTCCAAATCAGAATTACATGGTGGCTTAAGAAATTGAATACTGGAGTGGAGGGTACTATCGTCAGCAAAATTATGAATGGGATTGATTGTGGAAGAAAGAAGATCCTTAATGTGTAGAAGGAACAGCGTGGGTGCCAGCACTAAGCCTTGGGGCACCCCAGCATTAATTTGGCAGAAGCTGGAAGAATGACCATCTACAGTAACTGATATACGTCGATTAAAAAGGAAACTGCAGAGCCAAGAGCAAAGCTTAGGTAGAAGACCGTAAGAAGCAAGTTTGTTAAGAAGCTCGTCATGCCGGACCTGATCGAAAGCTTTGGATATGTCAAGAGCAACGATCTGAGACTCACCAAAAAAAGCAAAAATGCAAAAAAAAAGCATGGATATGTCAAAAGCAACGATCTGGGACTCACCAAGAAACTCAAGGGACTTGTTCCAGTTGTGTGAGATACAGAAAAGAAGATCAGCTGTGGATACTGTCTATCATGTAAGATCTTGTGTTTTTCCAAATACTTGGAAGATTTGGGAATTAATGATTTTTTCCATTACTTTGCAAACAACAGAAAGAAGAGATATAGGTCTATAGTTAGAAGAGAGTGTTTTGGATCCTTTTTTGGGGACAGGTTGCACACTTGCAGCTTTCCAACTCTCCGGGAAAATGCCCGTGTCGTAAGAGATTCGAAAGAGGCGAGTTAGGGAGCACACTTTTGTAAGACGATTGCTGGTATGCCATCCAGCCCAGACGATTTTTTAGTATTAGGAGAAGAAAAAATTCGCTTGATTTTTTTGACTTTAACAATGATATCGGACATTTAAAAACAGGGGCAACAGTTGGAAAAGGAAGATTAATAGGGGGATCATGCGCAGAACTGGCAGCAAATTGTTTGGCAAATAGTTCGGCTTTTCCTGTGGGGTAGAAACAACTCCATCTTCAGAGATTAGGGGTGAAAAAGAATTTGTACAGGAGTTTTGACTAATATTTATGGCAAAGGACCAGAAAGCTTTACTACCATTCGAGCAAGACTTTATCTTTTATCCGATTGTTAAAACGGTCTTTTGCTTCTGAGATGGTCTAATTATATTTAGAAAATCACGGTTTGTGATTTAAAGTTATAGGATTCTTTTTAGTGTGGGGAATAAAGGTCTCAATGCCTAGTTAAATTGTTTCGGTAATTTGTTTACATATTTCGGAAGGATCGTGAGTAGAAAAGCATCTAGGATTCCAAGGGTAGCTGGCAAGGAAATCTCACAGACCATCCCAGTAGGCCGAATTGGAGTGCCAGACGGTTCGTGGCGGCATGCGATCAGTTGCCTCAGAATATGTGGAGTATGATACGGTGACCAAACCATGGTCAGAGCGACCAAGGGGACCAAGGGAACCATATTATTAGGAAATTAAAACTAAAAGGTTTAAACAATATGACCTTTAAAAGAATTAAAACCCATTAGTTTTTACAAAAAAGGGACAAACTTAGGCCCATAAACGCAGAAGCATTGGTATCCTACAGCTAAATTTGTCGTTACAGTACAGTATTAAAGTGGATAAAATATTAATTTTCATTATTCACGTAAGAGTTCACATCATTTCTTACAGTTTTTTACAATTTCTACAAGAATTTGGGTAAAATAGTTATTTTTTCTATTTCTCCAAAAAAAGACACCAACCGTTTAATGTTAGTTGGAGGTCTTTTCTTCCTATTCAAACCTCTAAATCTTGAGTTGCGTGTTAATAAACTGCCTCCTACTTTACTAAACACACTAAAAGTATGTTAGAACATGGGCTTAAAGGCTTTGTTAACTCTCCTTAGATTAAACAAAACTACCTGTTTCTTAGTGGTTATTTATTAATTAAAGCACAGTTGAAAGTTAATTGAATTTGTTAGAGGGTAAAAAGTAAAACAAGTTATATTAGGGACATTTGCACCAAAAATTAAACTTAATTTAGTAAAAAGCAATATTTTTATACATTTAAGCTGTATTGTCATGGGTGCATTTATTTTTTTTTTATTTTTAGAGGCTGGTAATTCATCTTAAGTATATTAAAACTTCCCTAACTTTTAGCAAAAAAAGTAAAGATTTTAATTTTTTTTTTAAATCAATGCTTTGTGAAATAATTTGCAGACATTTTTACATATCTTTGTCAGAAATGGACACCGTTGATAGTTATTCGTTCTTGGCCATTTTTGGCTATTATTATTTAATTTACATAATATTATTAACATTAACAATTATAGCTTTTTAATTTAGATGTAACGCTTTTGCCATGACAATTAAATCTTAAAGCTAATAAAGTAATCAAACGTTAGCTTTTTATATCTTTTCGTCCCAATTTATTTAAGCCCCATAGGTACATTAAAAATGGAAATTGGTGCTTTAATATGTATAATTTTATAAACGTTTTAAAACAATTTTTAAAAGCTTTTTCTTATGCTGAGCTCTTTTTTACTTAGGCGGAATACGGAAATGGAAAAAATGAAATGAATCACAAAGTATGAAAGCTAACATATTGCTTACTGAATAAAAGAACATATGAGCTATTCTGCCCTACCTTTTTCGCATTTTCATTTTCTGATAATTGAATAAAATATCCCTGGTTTCTTTATGCAACGTTCTTTTTTAAATGGTTTTATTATATTCGTATACCGCTACTATTTATATTTACAAAATATACCGTGTATCCGTAATACTGGTAATAAAGTTTTACACTGAGTGACACACCGCGCATGTATCAGCTGATTACATATTTATTTAAACAAATATTACTATTACTCCAGTACAAGTAATGTTTAACCAAGAACAAATTAACATAAAGTTACGACTGCCAAAAAAAAGTAGTAGAGTCCGATTTAAAGAAGAAAAGGCCAGGAACGCCATACCAGAAGAGTCCGCAATTAAGTCTTTCTCTTTCTACGCTTCAACCATACGTTGTTAAATTTGGAACAAAGCTACGAGAACGGGAATAATTTTAAAGTGAGATAGAACAACGCATGCTGATGACGCTGGTGACCTTTTCAACTTTAAATCGAAATATACTAGTCGTCCTTTTTAACATACTAAAAGTCCCCATTGATCCTGTTTACCCTAAGGCCTCAAAATCAGTCTGCCATCTTAAAAATCGGTTCATTGTTTAATTATGGCTCCGTAACTACTAAACTGTTTGAGATATGAAAAAAATAAAAGGGGGCAAAATTAAAGAGCATAAAAAGATCAACAAAATGAATGTGCTGATTTTCTTATCTGCAATAGATCAAAAGATGCAAAATAATATGATACAAATACTAAAAATGCGACAGAAATATCATAATGTATACATTAATATTTGTAGTGCCTAAAAATAGTTATAAATAAATTGCATACATAACGAAAAAGATGTTTTATTTTTTAACGTAAAAAACATTATTACCATAAAAAAAAAAAAAAAAAAAAAAAAAAAAAAAAAAAAAAAAAAAAAAAAAAAAAAAAAAAAAAAAAAAAAAAAAAAAAAAAAAAAAAAAAAAAAAAAAAAAAAAAAAAAAAAAAAAAAAAAAAAAACCTTTGGTAAAAGGGATAATGGAGACTTTTGCATGTTTAAAAAAACCTTGGTTTTTTTACCTTTTTTTGGCGGTTTTTTAACTTTTATGGGTTAATTTTTTCTGGGTTTGGGGGCCTTTTACCAAAACTTTTATACCGTACTAATAAGATTATGAGTACCTCTTCATGGACAAATTGAACCCTTTAAAATAAATCCCCCTCATTTAAATAGACTTGGGGAAAAATTTTAAATTTTTTTAAAGTTAAAAGCTTTTTTGTTTTACGAAAAATTTATAGTATTTAAAAAAAAGTGTAAGTTCAAACCAAAAATTTTTTAAAAAATCCCGAAATTCAAAAATTCGGTTAAAAAACTTGTTGGTTTTCCTTTCCCGGTTTATATTTAAAAAATTTAAAAAAAAAATTAAGGTTTCCTTTTGTTTTTTTAAAAAAATTTAAATTTTCCAATAAGCATGCCCATTTTTTTTAGATAAGTTTTAAATTTGGGAATCCGAAAAAAGAAAAAGGAGGAATTTGATTTCTTCTCAAAATGTTTTTCTTTTTTTTTTTGAAAATAACAAATTATATTTTAATATAATGCTGTTTAGTACATCCTTGAATGTTTTCGATTTAAACATTTTTAGGACATATCTGCAAATCCCCTGTATCTAAAAAGTAATAAAACTCCTACAGTTTAGTAGTTACAGAGCCATAATTAAAAATTGTACCGATTTTTAAGATGGCGGGCTGATTTTTAAGCCTTTTGGTAAACGGGATCAATGGGGACTTTTAGCATGTTAAAAAAGACGATTAGTACTACCTTTTTTTTGGCGGTCGCAACTTTATGTTAATTTGTTCTTGGTTGGCCTATACCAAAGGTTTAGATACTCTGTACTACATAAGATTATGATGCTTTTTATAGCAGATAGTGGGCTTCTTTTAGGACTTAAACATTTATTTTTACGACTTCTGGGTTAACCGGATGTAACTAAAATTTGATTTTTTAAATATCACCCAGTATGTTTTACTAGGCTAGATTGACTTTAAAATTTTCTTTCCAACCATGTGCCACAATGTGATATTTGCTTTTGAAATGACGTCAAATAGTCTTTTATTTAAATAAGCTTCAGCAGGCCATGACATGCGGCTTGGACTATATTAAATTGTAGTGTGCTTAAGTTTCGGAAGAACAGATTAAATCTTACAATGTTTTTTCATATTTCGAAACAAGTTCTTAAGTACCGTGTATTAAAGTTAAATTATCCCAACTTTAAATACAAAACTAATAAATATCGGCGGTTTTCTTTAGTTTGGGAAATATATCTTACAGGCCACTCTGTTTTCAAAGTCAATACAGAACAAAATCTAGACCATATAAGAAATATTTCTTAATTAACAATAATTTATTAAAGTGTCTACCCACTCCTGGCCACGAAATGAACATTATGATAAAGGTTTTCTTTTTGAGAAAAAAGTAAGTTTTTTTTTAATATTGGTATATAGCCGTAGAGTCATTGTCTACTCTTCATACGTGAAATACCATTTTGATAATTTAGTGGTGGGTGTAATAGATGGTTATGCGGGTATAATGATCATAAGACAAAGGGATCGTAAATTATTTTAAAATTGATGGTTTGGATTCGGAGGACAATTTAAATTAAATGTTCGTTGTATTTTAAAGGAGTAAAATTTTCTTAAATTTGGTTTGTTTCAAATTATCTAAATTTGTGATTACATCCTTTTATTATATGCTTTAAAAATAACTTGCATTTGAAAAAAAATATGTGTTTGTCAGTGTACCCATTTCCAATTTTTTAAGTTATTCTCAATAAAGCATTCTTTTAAAATTAAGCATTGTATAAATTTTAAGTAAAAATCTACTTGGAATACTATTTCTGTAGGTATTTGGAAATTTTTTTTCTCCACACTTATTACTTTCTATTTTAATATTCGATATTCATTCACCCTATTATTAACTGCAATCTCGCAAAAAAGCCACCTTTTCTTTTTTATTAGTGAGGCACATAATTTGTTATAGGTATTTTTAAAGCTTTTAAACTAAATTATAAGTCAGTATCATAGCATCAGACCCAATGAGCTGACAGCATAGATAGAAAAAGCATTTTATTTATAAACGCAAAGGGGAGCTGCGCCCAACATGCTTTGTGTTTATTATTGGCGATAGAATGGTACAAGCATAGTTTGTACTTATTTGTGAAATAATAATCCAGGAATCATATCCGTCACTTTTCACACTTGGCACTATCTTACCATTTTAATTTATTAAAAGTACTTACACAAAACTAAAATTTACACAATTGTCACAAAAATAACCCAAAAACAACAACAAACATTCATACTAAAACGCCATATTTAATGTGTCATCTGTCAGGCGAAGCCAGGTGGCCAAGTACAACGACTATTTGTTGGCTGAAACCCCTACGAAAAATGCACTGTTGTCACGTTGTATCGCCTTTATTAGTAGCTGCCCCCAAAAAAAACATAGTATTTTGACATATTCCTTTTTTTAAACTTTATAGTAATAAATATATTTTTATTCAAGTTTAAAATACAATAGTAAAGCATTTTGATGAATTTTTTAGTAAATTAATAAAATTTAAAAAGTACCCCTGAAAAAAAAAAAAATTGGGCCCCGTTTTTTTAAAAAAATAATACCTTTTCCCTTTTTTTTGGGGGTTTTTTTTTTTTAGTCAGAGGTTTTTTACCGGGGAGAACCTTGAATTTTTTTGTCAAAGCCAAATATTTTCTAGTTAATTGGGTTATTAACAAATTTAAAATTTTTTTTGAACAATCCAAAATGTGTTTTTTTACATTTATTGATTTTTTAAATATTTTTATTTATTTATTTAAAATTTTTTTTTTTTTTTTAATTTAAAAAAAGAAAAGGGGAAAAATATTTCTTTTTCACGGGAATAAAAAAAAAAAGCGTTTTGGTTTTTTTTAAAAAAATTCTATTTTTATTAACAAACAAACTAAGAAAATAAAAAGCAGTTTAGATTTTTGATGATAACTCAAAAAACATAAGAGATAGCAAAAATTGCAAAAAGATCCTTGAAGAGGAGGAAATTTCCAATAAAAAAGTTTAAACTCTT
Source organism: Listronotus oregonensis (assembly GCA_019359885.1). Lineage (NCBI taxonomy): Eukaryota > Metazoa > Arthropoda > Insecta > Coleoptera > Curculionidae > Listronotus > Listronotus oregonensis. Next base: position 133,284 of record JAHBCN010000394.1, on the reverse strand, counting down.
GGAATTCTATCTTCATTATCTATAATTTTTATTTAACTCTGAAAATGGGCTTTCTCGCGACATTATTGGTTGTGCCTTGGCTTTAAAACAAAATACGTCACAATAAATATTTATTTTATTAAATATTATTTATTTTTTTAATTATGGAGTTTCAGAACAATTCAAATAATTTAGTCCCGTTGAAAAGTTAACTTAAAGTTAATTTCCCATTATGTTAGACAATAATTGTTAATTAACAAAATTGTTTTAAACTTTCGCCTTCTTGTACATTAAAAAAAAATGTTTAAATAATTGTCGTATAGATTTTTCGTGTCGTTAGAGCCCTTCTTATATACATATCTACTAAGATCACGTTAGAAATGTTTAAAAAAATTAATGCTGTGGTTATAATAATTTTATAAGTTTGACAATATTACTCTGGTTTTTGATTTTTTGTCCAAGGTATAAAATTATTGTAAACAAAGGATTAAAATTTTTAAAACATTTCTTGTTAAGTATGTATATAAAAAGGCGAAAAATTTGCACGACAAATATTAAAGATTTTTTTTTTAAATGTATAATAAGGACAAAAGTTCGAAACAATTTTGTTATTTAATAACTGTCTAACTTGTTGAAAAATCAACTTTAACCTAAATTTTTAACAAAAATAAATTTTGTGTTCTAAATACAACGACAATTTAAAAAATTTTTAAATTAAAAAAATATTTAGTGTGACATACTCGGTTTTAAGGCCGAGCACGCAACCAATAATGTCGCAAGGAGGCCAATTTTTAGCGGTAAATTAAAATTATAAATATGGAGTAAGAACTCAGAAAGTTGGGACCTTTTTTATCCAAGATGTCTTCAAGGAACTTTTTTGCAATGTTTGCTATCTCGTATGGTTTTTGAGTTATTATCCAAAATTGAAATGACTTTTTATTTTTTTGTTTTTTTGTTAATAACAATTGCAATTTTAATTGGCAGAACAAATTCTTAAAAGGCCATTTTCATATTTGCATTTCGCATCAAATAAGCTTTCGAAGCCTTCTAACTATTTTCTGCAGGAAACACACTTCTCTACTAGACTATTAGTAGTACTATCTTTAAGACTTTGCGAATACACCATAAATTAAAAAAAATGTTCATCATCACTTACCATAATTGCTGCCACATACACATTACCAATGACATGCCTCAATGTCCAAATAAATATTCAGATTTCCATTTCGTGACCATTAAAATCGATGTGTATATGATCGAATATCTCAGACTTTATCCCTAAAAGACATGTATCAGTTTTATTGAAATGCATCTGAAATATGCATATAACATACTCAAAGGACTTGGGATTTACTGTCCGAGTGCACCTTTATCGTCGTAGTGTTGGTTAAATTGAATTTTCCGTATTGCATTCTCCACAATTCGTATTTCTGAAAAATTGAGCTGCCCAAGGCGGGTTCTCGTTTCCAAAGGTGATCGTCTGCAGATATAGTCAGTGTCAGGTAAAACATACAATGCTGTAATGCATTTTGGTATTTCGTCATAAAACTCAGTATAATAAATTTAAAACAGTTATTTGGTAACTTGTTTGGCAGTTTGAATATTCAAACAATTTTTAACGGTTTTTTTTAATGTAGTAACAATAAATATTTTTTTTGGTTTTAATCTTTGTTCTTTTTCTGCATGTAGAGAAACTATTTAACCCATCACTTAGGCACGGAATAAAACTCCTTAGGACGCTTATTTTTATTGGGTTCAAATCCCTGTAAATTTTTTTGTTTTAATTTTTTTTCTAAGGGTCACTGTATTTTCCAAAATAGGAAAATATTATATAAGCACACCTCCCAAAATGCACTCTAAGTTTGCTAGAGCCCCCCAAAGAATGGGCTTCAAAGACATGTTTTGAGTAATATTTTTCAAACCGTTGAAGATGGATCAGATTAATTTAGTAAAGTTGTTTATTTTCTAACCTCATATGTAGCTTATTTTCCAAATTACATACATTATTCCTGGCGTGTTATATACAGGGTGTGTGCCTAGTATATTATGCCTTAAACTTTTGTTTGTGGAATTTTTTTACTTTTAGCACCAGATTTTTTTTTCTTTATGACAGCTCACAAAGGATTACTTTATACATTTATACTAAATGTTATGCCTATACTTATAAACTCCTAAGTACCAGAGTACCGTGATTGCCGGGTTTTACGATGTTTAACCCATCCTTTTTCCAGTTGTGTCAACGCTGTCCAAGCACTGAAACATGCAAATATTTCATTTTACAGCACCTTTTAGACAATGCGGTAATGCCACCACGAACGTTATTTTTAAATAACTACTACCTAAATATGTCTCTCCGGCTGGAATTGAACCCAGATCGCCGGCGTGGCGAGTCAAGACTCTTACCACTACGCTACCGAGGAGACAAAATAACACCTTAATAATTTCTACACAAAAAAGGTATTCCTAGTCGACTTTTGTATTTTGGCCCATTTTTAATTAGTCATATTAAAAGTTATTATATTTTTAATCAAAAATAAGCTAACAAAAATGTTATTTAAAAATTATTAGTGGTTGGCCATGGATAGACTTGTAACTGTTTTTTTTGTCATTTTTGCCTTAATTCTTGCGTGATTTTCCAAACTATTTTTTTTTTTTGGTCGGCTAAGTATATTTTCTTTTTCGATAGCTTTCGTATTGCAAGTAAGGCTTCATTAATTTTTGCACAAAAAAGTATTGTTAGTCGATTATTTTAAAAATATTATGTTCATCAAATGTAATAATATTAAGAATAGGACAACTTAAATATCATTTATTTATTTTATTTTATCTATTAGATTGACATTTTTTTTTGGTATTTAACATAATTGTAATATACGGTTAAACACATTTTCAGCATGTTTTTTTTATATGCAAAAAAATAATAATAATATTTTCTTTAAAACAAATTAAACTTCTTTACGCTTTTAAAATCTGTTAAAATAAACCACCGCTACCCTTTATACACATTATTGCTCTACGGCTTATACTTTGAGATGCCCAAAAAATTTTAAATGGGTTTCGTCTCATTTCATTGTCCGCTAGTGTGCTTTTCAAAACCAGAACTTCACGGGTACTTATCCCAGTTGCATAAACCATATCGTATCCAAACGTACATCAGTTGCCTTCCGATTTAAAAAGATTTGCATTATGTATTTAATATTTTTTTTGCATCAACTAGCAACAATGAACAAATCGTCCAACTCATAGTTGTGTTTAAGCAAATACCAGTAAACTAATGCCATCGCCAATTACTAATTATTTTCAATTGGGATTTTTGTTAATTTATTTTTTAAGGATAATATGATACTTTTTAAAATGGTTTTACTCGAAAATGAGCCAAAATACATCGACAAGGATTACCTTTTTTTGTGTAGAAATGATGAAGGTTTTATTATTTAGTGCTAAAAATACAGGGTCGAGGGGGCAAAAGTAAAGGATTCTGACAGATTGTTATTTTTACATTTTCGTTTGTAAAACCATATTTGGTCATTAGAGGTACCAACACTTATTATATTGAATGAACTTTATATTTACTTATAAAATTACAAAAGCGAAAAAAGACCGACCATTAAATATTTATATATTTTTTTACATTTTCCTTGTTTACTTTTGTCTTTTTGGGGAATTGTAAACAACTATCTCGAAAGCAACCGACTAAAAATGAAATATGAGGGGTATTTGTAAACATTACGTGTTTTGTGAAGACCCATAAGATAAGCAATTTTAGCTCGTGTTTACATTTTTCCCCCAAAAATAAAATATTAAAAACCATTATAGAATTTTAAAAAAATAAAGGTACAACAGGACAAAAAAATTTTCAAACTAAGAAAAAAAAAAAAAAAGCTGTTACATGTTTTACAAAAACGATATTTATGTCTAACAGGTTTTAGTATCCTCTAACACTGATACTTTTTCCCAAAAAGGTAATAGATTCCCCTCTCCCCTAAGTTTAATTTTTGGGAAAGGCAGAACTCCTATTATCTGATCTTTGGTAAAAAACTGACGTTATTTGACTGAACGGCATAATTTTTAGTATCGTCAATGCTCTTTAAACCCACTATTTCAACATCATCACCATCTATTTTTTCAACAGAGCAAACGTATTTGAAATTGAAGTATTCCTCTTTTCCCCCTCTGAACAGAGAACAAAGCTACCGTTTTTAAATCCGAAATCCCTGTGAGCTCAACTGGATTTTCATCAGGCATTTCTTCTTCCCATGGGCTCCTGATCGCTTATGTTTAAGGATATTTCACTTTTTTTCACTTGAATCATCTTGTGTCTTATTTTTTTCTTTTTTTTTTTCTGCTTGTTTTGGTTACTTATTTTCCTCTTCGGATTTTCCTTAAATTCAGTGAGTGATTTAGTTTTGTCCTTTTTGACTGGGTTTTTTTAGATTTTTTTTCCTCCGCTTCTTTTGTGCTAGGGCCTCCTCAGTTGTCAACACTTCACCGTAAGAAAGCTGTTTTAATCTTGGGAAAAACTTTTATTTTGTTTGGGGAGCTGGTTTGCTCTATAGTGGTAGCATGTTCTTTTTCTGGGGTTTTAAAAAAAAACTTACTGAGTGAGGTTTCTGACATGCTAACTTCTTTTTTTTCCCGAGCGATTTTCTTGTGGCGCATGAGAGGGTTGTTGCAACTAAAACACGTTTCAGCTGAGTGATGGTGCACGTTTATTGTTGTTCTCTTTCACTTGGATTGAGTTTTACCAATGGACATAACATGTTCATTTGGTAAAGCAACTTTAAAATTTCCGGATGGAGCTGGCTGGTTTTCCTTTGCGTTTGCTGTTTTTGATCAGCAGAGTGGTGACTGTATGTTTTAGTGATGTTTTTTTTTATTTAAAGTTGAGCATTCCCAAAGGACATACTTGATCACTTGCTGCAACCCGTAGTGTCTTATGGCGCTGGCGGGTTTTTCCTTTTGGGGTTTTGCTGTTTTTGATATTCATCAAATTCTTTTTTCTAAAGCACGTGTCGGAAATTTTTCTTTGTCAACGGGAAAAATGCCACAACTTCAAAAACCCAGATATGATAAAGATGACTTCATTGCATTTGCCCAAACATCACCAAGCATTTCTAAAAATTGCTTTTTGTTAGTCCCAGTCCCTTGCCCATTTGACTTCGCCCAAAAACAACCAACTTTCTCCCAATATGTTTTAACGGGGCCCGAAAACACATTTGTCTAGTGGTTGGAGCATATCTGCGATGACAGGTATTTTAAATAAGTGTAATATTGTTCGCAATTCCCCCCAAGAATCCTTACACTTGTATGCCCGTCATATTTAAAAGACGTTGATTAGGAAGATTTAAAAAGTACCCTAATTTTTTTATGTGGGTATAAAACCATTGACAAACCACTTGAAAAACTGAGGCTCCTCCATCCAGCCATTTTTTGATAAGATACAAAGTTCCAGGATAAGCCTTATCTAAATCCAGCGTGCCTGTTTTCCCCGGCCCCCTTCCACAATAAGGGGGAAGCCTTTCCATCAGCCCCTACACGCAATACTGTCGGGGACCACGCCCGGGATCCTCCAGAAACTCTGCTCAGCGGCTTCCCTTTTTTCCCAATTCCCCTCAATCGATTTGGATCATTTTTAAACCACTTTGCTGCGTTATAAACGAAACAAGCTTTTCTTCGGTTTAATTTCAAGTCGTGATAAGGTCTTATTAAATCATTATAAAATTTGTATTTACTTTGGTGTTCGGGCATCCTTTCTACCCTTCTGGTGTTCGGGTTTTTTAGTGAAAGGGGTCTTTGTTACGAGGAAAAGAGATCCAGTCCAATCCTTTTCATTAAAAAGGGAGTTCTCAAATTATGCGTTCTAACATATTTTTGGATAAGGTTTAAAAATTTCCCCTTTATCACAAGGGATACCATTGCTCTAGCCAAAACATTCAACTATTTTATTTTCCCATGTGAAAATACTGTTTTGCGGCCACGACCATCAGAATCAAGGGATGTCTTTCTTCCATTGAGTCGTTGTGAAATTACTGAATGGGCACACCATAAATTGTTCATTTCCCGTACTCATTTTTATTTGAACATCTCTGACGGCATTCACAACAGCTTCTTTGTTGTAGATGGTCCTTTTGTTCGGGACATATTTTCGAGGCATCTGTAACAAAGTAAATACAAAATTTTTCATGTTCAATTTCCCCCAAAATACTGTTTACAATTACCCCATGGGTTTATTTTTTCCCGGGTAATGTAAACAGATTCCTAAAGAATTTTATACTTTGCACACTCCCCAAAAACAAAAAAATAAAAAAAATTTATTTTTACCCGAGATACTAACTATTGTCCACTTACCCCTTAAAAACAAAATTATCACAACACTATTACAAAAAGATTCCGGGAAAAGGAAAAACAAAATTTTTGCAGCACTCTAAACTTATAGCAGATCAAAACTGATTGAAATGTCTAGATGTTTTTAGTGTTTGTATTAAAGAAAGGAAGGGATATTCTTCCATAATTTTTATTTAAATTGGTTTAAAATAAAAATGGGGTTTACAATTACCCCTGTTTACATTTACCCCACTGACCCTATAGCTAAAAGAATATGTAACGCCAGAATTTTAAAGCAGTGCTACAATATTTGGAGAAGGCTTTGATAAATAACGGCTACACATGAAATTAAATAAGATTTGTACAAAACCAAAAAACCAGAAATACAGAGAGGACATAACAACGGTCCTGCCCTATATTAAAAATGTAACAGACCGAATAGGCAGGATCTTAGAGAAACACAGGATAAAAACTATTTTTAAACCTACAACTACAATACAATAAAGCTTAGGATCTGCTAAGGATAAAAGAAACTCTATCTTGACACCAGGAATCTATAGAATTCCAAGCAGCTGTGGTTTGGTTTACATAGGTTTAACGAAGCTCAGTATTAACAGCATGCTTAATGAACATTGAAAAAGTTGTCGATATGGCCTGTGGCTGTGGCTAAACATGCACTTACAGAGGGCAATTATAGGATCCTTTTTAACGACAGCAAGTTATTTTCGAGAATATACAGAGAGGCAATAAAGATTCACAAACATAAGAACAACTCCAATAGAAAATAAGAGAGTCTTAATAATAATAATTAAAACTTGGATAACAGCACTGATAAATACAAAAACACTAAAAATAAAGGCAGATAATCCAAGTCGTTTCCCAATTTCTGGAACTGAACAGAGTGTTCCGTCACAAAAACCTCAACAAAACCAGAAACTACTACAGTCGCCGTCACAGTTAACTGTGAGCCGTCAGGAAGAATACTTTGACCTCGGACCCACCTTTGATAATATCTGCCGCAGTAGTAGACAAAACGTCAGGTAGAAATACCAACAGACCACGACAAATAGGCCCGAAAAGCCCATTAATGTAATTATACATTATACATCATACAATTTATTAGCAATCCCCAGAAGACATTTATCTTTTCTGTTTTCATATAAGTTTATATTTGGTTTATAATGTCAAAATGATAATGTTTAAAGCTAATTTTTAATGTTTAAAAAACTTTTTTTATAGTCAAATGATGTAGATTTCTTAGATTTACTTTATTTATTTTTCAAAAATTTAATATAATTGTCTTGTTAAGGCCCATTATTTACCAAACATGCGAAATCTTAAATCTTGAAATATCCCTTGGCACGATGCTTATCCACTTATATCATTATAAAATATGGCAACATAAACCTTCTGAAATGCAGAATTAATGTATAGACTTAAAGTGAAAATAAAGACATAAATCGTAAAGTAATTCGGGAAGGCAAAACCCTGCTGCGAGTTTTAATTTTAGAAAATATAAAAGAAATGGGGAAATATATTTGGATGAAAAGCCTGTACTTTCTTTTATATGCTACAAAAACGTCAAGTAAATCAATGAAAATGAATGAAAATATTCACAACAATGGCTTTTTGGAGTTTTTCAAAATTGTTCAAAACCAATATCAGAAGATGTTATAAATTTTAGCTTGTTTGGCTAACAATACTACTGCTATACAAAATTTATAGTAGTTTATAAATTTTAAGAATATTGTTGTAAAGCGGTTAAAAACACTTTGTTCTTGTATATTATTTCAATCTAGTAAAACAGTATTTAGAAAGCCGTTTAAAAGTATAAACCTAATTAGCGGTCTACTAAAAATAAAAATAATTTGATACATTTTACAGTTATGCATTTTAACACCTTTTAAAAAAACCAATTTGTATAGTAATTTAGTAAAGGGTGTAATAATTATAATATTAGACCATATACATGGGACACGGATATTTATTTAAACAGCTTGAAAGCAGCTTGTGTATAACGTTTCTCCAAGAAATGATCTAAAACCCTCCATTTTAATTATAGTCCTAAATCGCTCCTTTCAGTTGTTTTGAAGTAAGTAAAAAAAATAATTAAATATTAAATCTTAAAGTGTTTTAAAACATACATGTTTTACATGACAGGCAGTACGGATTTTGTCACACAAGATCCACAGCAGATCTCTATCCATTGCTTTGTACAACTGAAACAAGTCCCTTAAGTTTCTTCGTAAATCCCTGATTGTTGCTCTTAACATATCCAAAGCTTTTCTTATTTATTTTATTATTCAGTTTTTCAAACCAGTCTCTAAGATTGGTTTGGCAAACAAGCGCAAGGTAATGCAGATATATCTTCATAGGACATAAATTTTGGATTGGGGTGCCAAAAATCTTGTCTATTTTAATGTCTCTAAAACACAATCTTACTCACTGCCTTGGGAAATGTTTACCAATACTTATCCTTTTTCAAAAATAAACTTATAGCCGTACGTAAATGTTTCTATATCTGGAAAATGGCGTCTTCCACAACTCTTAGCATACCTAATTTCTTTCAAACAAAAGCTCTTCACCTTATTAATAATTCCAGGCTTACAGAAAAACGTTTTTCCCATTGATGGGCTGTTGAAGATCTGTCGCTCTTTCATAAGTATTTTTCCTTCTTTTGCAATTTGGTTTTTTAATATTTTACTACAACCTCTGTAACTCCTTGGTATGTATTTTTTTTTCAAAATTTGATCATGTTTGTTATTTCAACGTTCCGGTTATTCTAAATCTAAATCAACCTTATTTGTACGCCATATTAAATTTTTGCATTTTTAAACTAACTATTAAAATCCTTTATCATTTTTGTAATACAAGCTTATACTCCTTAAAAAAAACAACTGTATTCACAGAAGTTGATCCAGTGAGCCTGGGATAGCTATAACAATAATATTATTTTTGTTTTGTACTCTTTGACCTTTTAAAAGTATGTTAGTTAAAATAGAAGAAAAGTCTAAAATATTTAAATGTTACACTAAAAACAATCGAAATGCTGTTACAGTCTTAAACAATAACGCTTACACTTACCCAAAGGGGCAAGAGCCCAACAAAAGATGTTCAAAAAACCTGTAGCCTACTTGAAGAACAAGAGGAAGTTTTGAGCAGTCGTAGCCTAAGAAGTATAAGGAATAAAAACATTTGTGATATATTAGTTTAATAAGAACTTAGTTTTATGCTAGGATAAGCGCTATAGCGCTACGCATCCCGAGGACAAAACATAAAAAGTTAAAAAAAAAAATTGTACTACCCACATAAGCCAACCATTCTTCAAAGACTTGTTAAAAGGCCGGGAAAATGTAAATTTTAGTTGCGCCATTATTATTTAGTTTCAAAATGCAAAAAACCAGTATAGAGTCCATAAGAAAAATAAAGTTGATGATGATTTAGAATAATTAACACGCCAAAAATACAAATCTAATTTACTAATGGTTTTTTACATAAAATGTTGCTTTAAAATGTTTTTGCGAATTTTTAAAAACAAATACAAAGAAGTTAAAGAGAGAGCATATGACAAATTTCTAATTATCCCAAAAACCAAGTGAGTTAAAACTGCACCGTTGGCGTCCTTAAATTACTTACATAAATTTTTAAAACTCTTTCCCTTTGACTGTTTTTCTATCTTTCATAGTTTCTGAAATTCCAATATATGCATCACCAAAAGAAACCAAACAAATTATTATGTTGGAAATTAGTAGCAAATTTTCATACTTAAACAAGCTGTGCTTAAACATTGAATTTGAAATATTTATAGTGTGCAAACTAATTCTTATTTAAAACGCTTTACTATGTCTATGTCTTTTGTTTTTAAATTAAGGAGTAACATTCTATTTCTTTGCCAATACTTGTCATTTTTTTTGTACAGTTTGAAAAGAAGACCCCAAAGATACAAAATGCCCATAAAGTTTTTTAATAATGTGGTAGCCTGCTGCAGATCTGTACTGGGATTGTGTAAAGCCTTTAAAACTGGGTTTAGGAATTTGAACATATTAACCAAACAAATATAATCATAACTTTCAAGTATCTTAATATTACTTTGATTTTCTTCCCGCTCTTCTTTTTTACTAAGATCAAGTTTATTTCGTACAATGATTTCAAAATGGTTATATAGTTTAATCTAATTGCAAAATGAAATCAATTCGTGACAACCACTTCGTAGGACAGACTTTTTTTAATGTTATACTAATTTTTTAAAGTCCAGCATCTTTCAACAGAGCCCATCGTCTTATACTATTTTTAAAAAAACAATAAACCATTTCCAAATTGACAAAAAAAGCGGCAATATCTAGAATATTTTTAACGCCATCATCTTAGGCATAACCACGCATAACGCACTTATTAGTACCAAGTAATAATAATACATCAAACCCTGGGTCCCGGTAGGTCCCCTTAGCTGGTGGGCCCTACGCCATTGGTGTAATTACTAACAAATCGTCAACATTGTGCATGTAAATAAAGTAAGAAGAACTTTTTTAAAATTAGTTTGTTTTTTCTTTTTTAGGCTTTTTAGGTGTTAGTCGCCATTTTGGTTTAAAGTAATGTTTACTGAAAAAATTAAAACCATTAAAATATTTTCTCAATTTGAAAAAGGTTTGGATTTTCCGTGTACAGGGTGGCGCCTTTTTGATGGATTTTTACAGTATTGGAAAAACTCCAAGAGATAGAGCAATTATAATGTCACATTCTGGAGCCAGATTTTCGAAAAAACTGCAACGGTGCAAACAGATCGCGGCTAACTTGATTTGTTTCGGAAGTACAGAGTTTTTTTTTTAATTTTGACGATTTCAGCACACCCTTGTATCTTGGCTGTTAGTAAAGATACAAAAAAAGGAAAAAGCAAGTAAGTGTAAAATTTTACGCAGAATCAAGTGGCGTGCTCATTTTTTTTTATCGGTTACAGTTTTTAAGATATAACGCAATATTGTTTTTTAAGGGGGGGGACACCCTGTATATTATTCTATTATTACCTTATCGTTGATACTACCCGCCTAATATTTATTTTCGAAAAAAATTAGTATTTGTTAGAAAAACTAAATTTATGAAAAAAAAACATCAAGAACTTTAATGTGGTATTTAAATTTTGCACTTCTTGCATACAATTTTTGTATTTATTATTTTTTTATGATTTCTTATTAGTTTTTATTATTTTATTTTGTATTTATTATTTACCTATTTATTTGTTATTATTTTTTTAAACGATCCATAGGCAACTAGGTTTTTACCTAGTATTTTACAACTATTAATGCTTGGTTGCCTCTTTTTTTGTATATCTAGCGAAATAAATTTGTAAAGCATTTGCACTTATTTTGCGCTCTAAGATAACATTCAATAATACAAGCTTTTAAAACTTTATGTAATTTTAATTAAAATTTAAAAACCCGAAATCCTCGCAGTATGTAATTTTCGGCGATTAAAAACTCGGCCGATTTAACATTTTTTTTTGCCCTATGAAAACTGGGCCAGTAAATATTTTATTAACTGTAATTTCTCCTGTAAACTCGGCCGGTGGTCGAGTACTTAGGTTCTGGTGGGTCATGGTATGTTCTGGTTAGCAAAGCAGCTTTTTATTTTCCCCAATTAACAATAAATATAAGTATTATAATGTCTAACTGGTCTTCAGTGTTCCTAAATAAATTTTTATAAGGGAGCGTTCAAGTATTACGTAACGCAATTTTTGGAGATTTTTGACCCCTCCTCCCCCATGTAACGCGCCGTAACGGTTTTCCGTACCCCCCTCCCATCTATTAAAACTCTAAGTAACTACCAAGTGACCATTTTTAGCTAAAAGTCGTAAAAACAATGTTACGTAACGCGTGATTTAAACCCCCCCCTCCCGCCACTGTAACGCATCGTGACGTTTTACAAGACCCTCCCCCTCCCCCACACTGCGTTACGTAATACTTAAACGCTCCCTATCTCTAAATGTTTTTGCATTTTTATATACGGCCCAGTTTTCTTATGGGATTCTTTAATAACTGGTCGAGTTTACATACCTTTTTTTGGGTCATATTTTTATGGTAGGAGTTTAATTCTTATCATCGGCCGAGTTTTCATCTGCCCGTAATGTTTATTTCTTGCTTAAATATTATACAAAATACTGTACCGATCTTTTGTTTTTAAGCCAACTTGCATTCTACTTAGTAAACTGATATTAAGAATAAGTAAAAAACGAGCAATTATCTAATAATAAAAATAATATTCATTTTTTTTTATAAAAAGTATCAACTTAAGAATTGATCAGTTTATACCTAATTTTATACGAAGTGTGCAAAATTTTAATATTTTGGGGGTTTCCTTAACTTAAAATATAAAATGTGTGGTATCAATAAATATTATTTAATATACTTATAAAAAAAATCCGTATACATTTTTTTTCATCATGTAGTTATTTCAGACTGGAAAATAAAAATCTCTCATAGTCGGTCAATATAGAAAATGACGGCCTTATCCATATATTTCCATTGATCTATCTAGCAATGCCAGTGGAAGGAAACGACCGCCATTACCCGTATCCCTCGCATAGATCTCGGCAGCCAGTTCCGCGCTCGATAAAATGACCAAATTCACTGAAAGCCTGTATAGGCTGTTATACTGTGATTATGCGGTTTGGCTGACCGTCATTAATTTTATAAATTCATTACTCTTAATGTGACTACCGAATCATGATACAGATCCGAATTTCAGGCATGTCGGAAATACTGCCGATATAGCCGGACGTGACTGTCACTATATAGATCGGACATGTCGGTAATAGATATAATATTAAACAAAGAAAAATACCTGTTACTATCAGCTTTAATAATTATTTTTTGGATCAATAAGGTATAATTTTTCATTTCCGCATACAATTTGATAAAAATAACAAAGGCCTAAGAAAAAAAAATAAGTGGTGTGTACTGGATGTCAGACTAGGATTTTCTGGAGTATTTTTTCCGCTGAACACGAATTTAAAGTCAAAATTGGGGATCAAACAGCAAATAATTGAAAAAAGGCATAACTTCAGTTATTAACGTTTTTTTAAACCTCTCTTATATCTTAAAAACTGTAAAAGATGCATGAAACTTCAAATGATATGAACAAAGTATTTTTTAATAACCGTTAATTAAAGTTATATAACCTTTTTTATCTAAATGCAATATTTTTTGAGTTATAATCAAAAGACTGAATTTCCAGAATATTTTTAAGAAATACCTCTGGAAAAAGGACATGGCACACTTCTTATGGATTTGGGTCACCGACATATTCTTTTGAAATTTTAGTATTTTCTCATGAAAGTTCAAATAATCATTTTCCTTTTTTGCACCAACCTTGTAGGTATACAGGGTGATACCATAAAATAAAGCCAAAAATTCTTAAAAATATTTATTTTATTTATTACAAAATACTGTCTGTTACCCTAGACTGATAAAATTAGGCATTTTTTATATAAAAAAATATACATTTCATACCAAGTACTTTTTTATCGTGTACCGGGTTTTTATCTGTCTTGTTCTGCAGAGTGCACGATTTATTAATGAACCAACAAACAACCAGTCTAGTGGGACTAAATATAATATATTATGTCAGTTATTATTATAACCTATAGGAATTTCGTAACTTGGCAGTAACTTATTCATACATACAGCGTGTCCCTCCAAAAAGTCATTTTTAGATACCGGGTGAACCAAAATTGTATGGCGGTTATATTTTTTTTCAGTCATACTGAAACCACTGTTGTAAAAATATTTTTTTTCACCGATCTACAGTATAAACATAGGTACTGGGTGGTGTAAACAGTTGTTTCGAAAAGTGACTTAGTATTACGTAATCCATATTTACCCATGCACTACCACCTGGACGTAAGTTAAAAATAAAATATACCTCTTGAGCATTGAAAATGACTGCCTTTGTATTCTAAAATTGAAGCTCTTTGGAGCTTTTAGATATGTGTGGTCGGGGTATAAAATTGTACAATGCTGTTCGGGTTGAGGATTACATAACCGATTTGTAAAATTGTCTACATGTCTTTGGATGAATCTTTCCCTATTTCGAACTTCTGCGCAAGCAAATCCTTATTTCGCTTTATTGTGCAACATTCTACTAACTAAATTCCGCATGACTGGACAAAAATATAAATAAAACCGCCATAAAATTTTGGTTCACCCGATAATATTTATGTTTTATTTATTATGTTTATTTGGTTTTTAAAACATAAATTTCAGAAATTGCAAACCCAGAAGTAAACAAGCGTAACATCTATAATATGTCAGTTATTAACATAAGGATTTTGTTCGTAGCTCTGTAATGATGAAAACGTTTGGGGTTACATTTTCACTTTACAGCTCAAGAGTTAAAGATGCATTTTACGATATTCACGCTCGACTGTAACTGAAGTTTTATTCGCTTTGAGTTAGCAACTAATCGATGGTTTAGCCCAAAGAATGGTGTCAGCTAAAAAGCTTTTTAATTGTTGGTTTTCAAAAGTGCTATTAAATTGCTTGTAGCTGCAGCATTCCTGCTTCTATAAAGAATTTTTAATTCTGAGAAGTTGGAAAAAAATAAAAGAATACATTAACATATTTGCATCTGGACATTTTGGATAAACTTAGTATCATTGTAAATATGTTCTATGGTTTTGCGCGAATTCATGTTTTGATATGTTTTCTTTGGAAGTACTTGCCTTGAAATTTTGTAGAAAATGGGACCACTTCGGTCCAGATCCCGGGGTATAGCGAGCTGAGGCTGCTCAGCTCTATTGACCTTATGAACTTGCAGATCGCCTGCAGCAAAAAAGAAGAAAACCCCCCAAAAAAAACCAAAAATCAAAATTATTAATCTATGTGTCGGTGGCAAGTCAGCCACCGTTGTCAAGATAAAATTAAAAGAAAAAATTAACCTTAATTAAGTTAGGCCAAATTTATTAAAATTTAGTTTAATTTTTTCTGTTAATTTCATCTTGACAAAAATGGCTACCGAAACGTAGATTAGTATTTTGAACTTTTTGGGTTTTTTGGAGGTTTTTTGATAAACTTAAAAAATATAGATGTGGGATAAAAAAAATCTTAGAAAAAGCATTGGCTTTTTGAGCTGATCCACCTACTAACTTATTTGCTTAGATTCCCATGTTGGCTTTAACCCACTTAAGTACCTACTACATTTTTATTCTATTTTTTTTAATAAGGATGAATACTGGCAATGTGTTTTATTAAGTAATTACGGGAAGCTGTTTGATGACATTTCTGAAGACCTTGTAAGGAGCTTTTACTATTCGTAAATATAACAAAGTCAAAGCTTTCATTTAATTTTAAATAGAAGAGTTTGAAAAACAGCCCATAATTCTGCCGAATTTATGTATATAGAAGTGCCAATAAATAACCAATATTTCTTAAAGTATTTTTTATTTTGATAATACAATTTACAACCTGTATTGTTATTTAGACTGAACCATCCCTAAAAATATGTTCTGGATTTTTTGTGTTTCCTCTAGAATAGTGTTTTAAAGAATAAGAGGGTTAATATTTCCGAAATTTTTAAATATGAATTTTTGTATTATTTTTAAACATTACAATTTAAAAATTTGGCCAGGTTGAGGATAAGAATATTTGGAGTTTTAGATCAACTCTCCACATATTTTTTTCTATTGTGTTAAAATAGGTATCTGCTACTGATCCATAGAATTGGCACCTGTAATCCAGGATATGTCTATTACAAGGTTTGTTAAACACCGAAGCTTTTTTGGGATCAGCTTCCCACTTTTGGTGTGAAAACACCCTAAGTATGTTTATTTCATTTTCTGCTTACTTGACAGGTAACGAATATGGTCTTTTCAAATTAGTTTCTTATCAGTAAAACACATCAAGTTATTTTTGGTCCAAATATGAATAATGTTTTAAATTCATTATTATATATTTTTTAAAAATACCACACTTACAGCTTTTGTAATTTTCGCATTTAAAAAAAATATAACAAAAGCTCTAAAGCTTATTAGCTAAAATATAAGTTTTAAGAATTCATTTAATTTAAAATCACAATAGAAAAAGTTAACTTAAATCTGGCCATGTTTAACAAAAGAGAAAAAAGTCTCTCCATTCGTCAACTGTGTTTATATTTATCGACCTTTTGTGCCAATGCGATACATTTTTATTTAGTTGTTTTTGCTTTCGTTATTTTTAAATAAAAAAACACAGATTATAAAATGTTTTAATCCAAAATTGTATTATCGTGGATTTAAATCGGCAAATGTCACTAACATTTTATTGTTTATGAAATATGAACGATTGTATCCGGAAATTGCGATAAAAAAATAAAGGAAAATCGTCATTATCAACATTTATATTTCACCAGCGGTTACAAATTATAAAAGTTCTTGATGGGTTTTTATATAATAGAACTTTTAGTGCAAATTACTTAAATATATATATATATATATATATATATATATATATACATATATATATATATATATATATATATATATATATATATATATATATATATATATATATATATATATATATATTATTATATATTTTATATATATTTTATATATATATATATATATATATATATATATATATATATATATATATATATATATATATATATATATATATATATATATATGCTAATGTGATATATATTATATGTATAGGTATATATATATTATTTGTCTGTCCACGTGATTTGAATTATAGTTGATTAAATATGAAATTTGGCAAAGTGGTAGTCTTTAGCAGTGGCTAGAACCTAACGAAGCCCGTTTTTTAAATTTCGCCCCCGGGACAAAAATAGGAGCAAAAAAGTGGTTTTTTACCGTTAGCCGTACGTAAGGCGTCTTACGGAGACAGAGGCTACTTAATATTGTCTCTCGCCTGGCGGAGACAGGCTTTTCATCTAGTATTTAACTAAATGTTTAGAAAAACGGTACTTAGCGACATTTACCTTTAAACCCATGATGTTTTATACTGCTGTACCACAAATGTATACTCTGGGACCAGGATCAAAGTGTATTATAATAGTAATAATAAAGTTTTTATTAAGCTTAAACAAGAATGACAACAAAACTGGTTGAAATGTCTTAGTGCCCTCTAAAAATCTAAAAGAATGGATGAGTCATGGACTCTAAATAAGGATTTTATTAATTTAATAATATCATCATCATATTATATTTTGTTCTTAACCTTATTACTTTAAAATTTACTTTGTTTTTAAAATTTTTGTAACTTAAGGTGTGGATTGTCCTACTTTTATTATTGCTGCTAGAAAGTCTTGTAAAAAAGTTTTTAAGCAAGCTTCGCAAGTAACAAATCATATTAGAGCCGGTAAAAAGCCTATTAATTTAATTTAAAAATAGTAAAATCTTTACTACCGAAAAACTTTAAAATGCAATTTAAAATAATTTTTCGTATGACCAATAAACCTTGTATTTACTGCTATTTTAAATTTTGTAGTAAAAATGACGTAAGTAACTAAGCTTCTAAAAGCCCATAAATTAAGACAAATCACAATGAGTTTTATGGGCTTTAGTCCATTCAAAACGGGGGTCCTGGGTACCCAATCGCTGCAAGTGAAGATCGCTGATTCCAAATTTTACGGTTCTGCAGCTCGAAAATTTTGGCATCACCCCTTAGAATACAAAAAACACCCTTTGGGGGGGGGTTAACGAAAATCTTATGAAAAGGATCTTTAGCCAACTAGAAAAGGTACCTTTTTTGGGTCGCTAATTCCGAATTTTGGGGTATCGAAACCCTGAAATTCCGGCGTCAACCCTAAAAAGGCAAAAAACACCCTTTTCAGGGGTTGCTTCTTTTTTTTCTAAATATGAAAAAGTTCTTTAGACACCTTAAAAATACTCTCAGGGTACGGTTTTTGGATCGCTGATTTTAAATTTAAGGACCCCAAAACCTTTGATCCCCAGCGTCATCCCTAAAAGGGCAAGAAACACCCTTTTTAGAGATTTTTAAAAATAATCTTATAAAAAAATTATAGAAATTATTTAATATTGACAAAAATTTGTATTTGTCATGACATTATATTTTTTTAGCCTAAAATAAATTTTCGAGTAATTCAACAACTCCCAAACATCACTAAAATATCGTACAATTTAAAAAAATGCAGAAAATTTTTTGTTGCTTCTTGCCTTAAATTTTGGATAAATAGCCATTTGGGGGCTTAGGGTAGTTTTTCTGGTGCGAAAAGGGTAAAAACATCTGATGATACTTTTTCGTAAGCAAATTTTTTGGTATAATAAAAAAAATACAAAGAAATTATTTTAAACTCATTGTTTTACTTTTAATAAAAATTTTCCTAAAATGGGGTGCAAGAGGTACTTATAATCCTTTAGGTGATTGAATTTTTTTTTGGTCGTAAAATGCTTATTTATCCAAAATTTTGGGCAAAAAGCACACATTTTTTTTCTTTTATTTTTATTTGTACGATATTTTGGGGATAAATGACCCTAGAATTTAATTTAGACTTGAGTTAATATAATGACCTGTAAAATATAAATTTTTATCAATATTAAATAATTTCTATTAATTTTTTATAAGATTATTCTTAAAAGAAAAATTATTTGGCTTTTCTCCAGAATAAAGATATTTATATATTATTTTAAAAAATTATACTTTTTAGAGATTATTATGGAGAACTAGTCTGCTCTCGCAATAATAGTAACAAAAACATGAAAAGACATAAAAAGGTTTAATTCTTTATAAAATTGATTTGTTTTAAGTACTATAATAAAATAATTATTTTTATGAAATTATATAAAAATAGAAAATAAACTTACTTGAAAACATTGGCAACGCGTTATAAAATATATATGTTATTTCAAACTTATTGGTTATCGACGGACGGGTGTAGCACATAAATTATTTGATTATATTACTTAAAACAGATAAGAAACTATAAAATAGCCATTTGGGGGCTAAGGGTAATTTTTCTGGTGCGAAAAGGGTAAAAACATCTGATGATACTTTTTCGTAAGCAAATTTTTTGGTATAATAAAAAAAATACAAAGAAATTATTTTAAACTCATTGTTTTACTTTTAATAAAAATTTTCCTAAAATGGGGTGCAAGAGGTACTTATAATCCTTTAGGTGAGGGAAATTTTAAAATATAAAAATAGAAAATAAACTTACTTGAAAACATTGGCAGCGCGTTATAAAATATATATGTTATTTCAAACTTATTGGTTATCGACGGACGGGTGTAGCACATAAATTATTTGATTATATTACTTAAAAATAATTATAAAAAAAACTATATATATTATAAAATACCAAGACACCATTAAACGAACTACTTATAAACTGTATTTTTTTAGCGACCCAACAAAAGCGACTATAAATTGACTTTTTCTATAAAAATTGTTACCCAAATTCTCAAAAAAAAAATGGCTCATGTTAAATTCGGTAGAGACTGTCTTAAGTTTTGTTTTATTTTTATTAAATTAATTCAATTTATTTTTAAAATATTCTGTTTACAATTATATTTCAGTGTTTTGTAGCATGCCTATTGTAAGAGTGCTACCAAAATGTTTTTCTTTAAAGGTTTAGGAGCAGATTTTTTTTCACAACAACAAAGTACTCTGCATTGAAGTAACATCTTTTTATATAATGTTTTAATTGCTGTAAAACTGTATTTTTTGTTCTTGTGTACAAATTTGGCTAATTAATAACTAAACTCCTTGTTGCTGATCAACATATATATTTTTTTATTTATAAAATACCAAGACACCATTAAACGAACTACTTATAAACTGTATTTTTTTAGCGACCCAACAAGAGCGACTATAAATTGACTTTTTCTATAAAAATTGTTACCCAAATTCTACTCATAAAATGACAATGTATTGCATGTAAAAAGTCCAAACAAGCAGATAAATACAAAAAAGCCTATCTGCTTTTATTACTAGCAATAAATTTAATGTCCAGAGTTAACGACGGTAAGATAGAACAATCAATAGAAAATCGGTCTGTTTCTATTAAAGATTACATCCTTACCCCTTAATGCTGTTTTAACACAAAACCGATAAAAATAAAAACCTTGGTATATCTATTACTATACATACTCTGTCTCATAAATTTAATTTATCAAAAAGTTTCTTTGAAAGTTTAAATCTTATTTAATTAAGTAAGTATCAATGAGCTGTTAGTTTAACGGGAGAAAGCATCGATTTGGCATAAGCGTGGCATCATAAACGCACATTCTAAGGTTCTGTCTAGCGTTGAATGAACCCTTGTACTCGAAACAAGAAAATTCACCAAAACCCGGAAAAATGGTTACTACAGATACTATTTTGTCGTAAAGCGTGGCTGCCAAGTATCTTTCTGTTTCATTTACTTGATAGTATATTATGATAAAATTCTACTTAATTAATTCCTAAAATTACATTAACTTAAGCTCTACTATTGTATTTTAAACTGTTAATAATATGTTTTATATTTATTACTATAAAGTATAACACAGAAAAAAAACGATGTCAAAATACTATTTTGTTTTTAGACAGCTACTAATAAAAGCGAGACAACGTGACAACAGCGGATTTTTCGTAGAAGCGTTCTTCCGCCACCTTCGGCTTTGCTCGACAGATGACACATTCAATATGGCGTTTTAGTCTAAATGTTTTTTGTTGTTTGGGTAATTTTTGTGACAATTGTATAAATTTCAGTTTTGTGTAAGTACTTTAAAGAATATGATTTCTGGATTATCATTTCACAAGTAAGTACAAACTATGCTTGTACCATCCTATCGTCAATAATAAACACAACATGTTGGGCGCAGCTCTCCATTGCGTTTATGAATAAATTGCTTTCTTTATCTAAGATGTCAGCTCATTAGTAAGTATACATCGTATTTTTTTTTAATTTTGAAATTAAGTGTTTTTTTTTGCTGCTTAGATTGACGACTCAGCCTTAAAAGGCTAAAATTGGGCTTTAGGAGAGAAGACTCTGAAAAATGTACGCGTAATAATTTATTAATTAATATGAGTATTTTGTTTTAGCATACTAAAATATTTAGTGGTTACAAATATTAAGTATTTAATTCAATCTTTTAAGCAATACATTTCGAAGTTCCGAATATACTAATTGCAAAATATGCATATACGGGTTAATAAATCTAAGTGTTGTTACATACATATTCTGCGTACATAATATGCATTATTTATAAACCCATAAATTTTGATAAAGCCCAAATAAAAGCAAATCAACTGGGCACTAGGCCCATTCCCATTAAAGTTCTGGCAAGGTCGATGCGGTCATTTAACACCATAAATTAATAAAAGACCAGAAAATAAGCATATCCTAAATAGGGGACACAGATTTTTAATAGAACAATACCGGATAATTCGTGTTACCCAAAAGAGAGTAATGCTTTAAATTATTAACCCGCATCGTATGTGTCATTTACGAGTCTTGTTTATTACTGAAATTAAAATCACGGGCCGATACATATTACATGGAAAATTTTATGCATGTTTTTTTTATCCAATCGGATGCTAGTAACATGTCAATTGCTCTGACAACGACCAACTTTTTTTTGGGAGATCATCCTTACCAGCCGTAAGATTAATAAAAAGTAATTTAAAAACATTAAATTGACTTTAAAAAAAATTGACTTAAAGTTATGAAGCAGTAAAACAAAAACGCTAGAATATGTCTTTTGAAACAAGTAGTAATGGTTTTGCTGTAAATTTTTAAAGATTTATTGATAATTTTCTTACATGCACCAAAATTTGACCAAGGTTTTAAGATTTTGACACAACACCCGGAGCTCGTATCAATAAGCTAGGCCGTTAAGGTATGTCTACATCAAAGAAACACAGAGAGACATTTTGTTGCTGGTTGCCGTAACCTGTTTAGGAAGCAGAAATAACAACAAAATGATCGTAAACCTTCTGTTCACAACAAAATACTCATTTAAGTCAGTGTCATTGTGTTGCTGCAACAAGAAACGTTCCATCTACATCAGTGGTTCCCAAACTGGGGGGCGCGTCCCCCCCCCGGCGAGGCGCAAAGCAACATTAAGGGGGGCGCGAGAGCTCAAAAATATTAATACACGTTTAAGCTTTAAAATAACAAAAAAATCTGTTTCAATGAAAAAAGACGATTTATATATGAAAACTTCATCTGCAAACTTAAATGCCAAATTTTTTTTCATTTCCGAAATTGGTTTCATTAATGGAGAATAGTGACAACACTGCTAAAAACGAAGAATTTACAACATATATTATACCTCATCTAGAAAGTCTCTGCGATGAATTCCAACAATATTTTCCTAATTTACATGACAATGATGAACATAAATTTGCCTAAAATCAATTTAATTTTGATATAAACATCCTTTCAGAAGAAATGCAAGAACAAGCAATCCACTGAAAACACGACTTAGTGGCAAAAATGACTTTGAATATAAAATATCTTCCAATCTATCCTTAATGTTGCTAGTGACCTACGTTGTGCACTTTTAAAGATAAAACTAAAAAGGTCCGACCTCGTTAAGGAAATGCAGCACCATACTCCGCGATATATTAGATTAGTAATTAAATGTTATGTTTGTAAATGAATGCCCCTTTTTTTAGTAAAAGGAATGTGTCTGTATAGTGGGGAAAAGTGGGGGAACCACTGATCTACGTCAATGTAGTGTGTGTTTAAATATTGGTAAATAATATGGTGCAAAAACCATTTACAGGCAGCAGTGGCAGCAATTGTCATTATTTTAAAAATTTAGAAAATCTATGTTTATCTAAGTATCTTTTACACCAGGCTGTGATATATTTATTCTACAGTGAGAACGTAAAGGTTGGAACAAATTCATTTAAAATTCAGATGTTTATTTTTGGAGAAAACGCTTGGACACGTCGATTTTAATTTTTAGTTGCCGGTTTTTTTGAGGGTATGTCATATATACCGGGTGACCCAAAAACAAGTTATGACAATTTATTTCTTTTTTTTTTAATGGAAAGGACCATTTTTCATATTATTTTCAAATTCTGTATAAGATTCTAAAATTATTTCATGTATTATGTCCTTTACCTAAATTAAACTGTTTCCGAGAAAAATGCAGTTTAGATTAAAACATCAAAACATATTATTTATTCAGTAAAAAATTAATAAAATGAAAAAAACTATTTTAGTAAAGGTTCAAAATGACTTCCACCAACCTCCTGGCAGTATCCGAGACGATCTTCAAATTCCTTCAAAACGTTATTAAATACGTAAATCTTCTAAGTTATTGGGTCGGTTAACATAGACCTTAGATTTGAGATAACCCCACAAAAAAAAATTTAAGGGGTCAAGTCCGAAGATCTGGCTGGCCATTCAACTGGACCTTGTCGGCCAATCCATCGCTCAGGAAAAACCCTATCGAGGTATTCACGTACGGGGCGAGTGTAATTGGCCGGGGCTCCATCTTGATGGTACCATAAACAATCCCTCGGTATATCAGGATCTTCTGGGTTAGGATATAAATTCGCTTGACATGGTACTAAATTATTTTCTAAAAACTCTATGTTTGTCCATTTAGGTTTCCGTCAAAGAGAAAGGGTCCCAAAATTCGATTTTCAATAATGCCCGCCCGAACATTAACTTTTTGTGAATATTGAGTATGGCATTCCATCATCCAGTGAGGATTTCTGAGCCCAATACCGACAGTTTTGTATTAACCTTCCATTCAGGCAAAACATTGCTTTATCTGAAAATACAATTGTTTTTGAAACTGTGATCATTGTTGCACTTATTCATGAGTATCTCGCAAAATTCGACTCGTCTATCTGGATCATCTTCATTCAATTCATGAACCAATTGAACTCTAAAGGATGCCATTTGTTTTTATTCAAGTATTTTATAACGGATGTCTGGCTAATATCATTTTCTGATGCAATAGTGCGACTAGGCTAGTCTTCTTGAACTGCCACTAGCACATTTAGCTGTGTATCTTCTGATAACGTAGGTCGACCTTTTGTGTAATTGTCTCTGACGTGACCAAAATCCCGATATTTTTTTTCTAATTTTACTTACAGTGGAGCGAGATATTGGCTCTCTGCGAGGGTACTTGTTATTGAAAAGTCCACAAACTTCTATTTGGGTACGCACCCTGTCGCCATAACCGATCATCATAAATATCTCTATTCGCTATTTTTGAGTCAGGCGTACCATTTTATAAAATTAGAAATTTATTGAAAAACTTTGGCTGGGCACTTTGACTTTAGACAAAATTGCTTAAGACAGACGTCAACCGATACTGTCAGTATGAGGTAACCTAGAATATACTTAATTAATTTAGATAAGTAAGTTTAGTTTAGTTTTTTTCTTAATTTTAAAATTATGTTTTTCTCGGAAACAGTTAAATTTAGGTATGTGACATAATACATGAAATAATTTTAGAATCTTATACAGAATTTGAAAATAATATGAAAAATGGTCCTTTCCATTTAAGAAAAATAAATAAATTGTAATAACTTGTTTTTGGGTCACCCGGTATATATGACATTGCTTCAAAAAAACTAAAAACTAAAATCGACGTGTCCGAACGTTTTTCCCAAAAATGAACACCTTAATTTTAAATGAATTTGTTCCAACCTTTACGTTCTCACTGTATATTAAAAGTAAATTAAAGTGCAAATATTGTAATTTTATTAATTACATAAATTTTATTAAAACTTGGTTGTGGCTGTGTGCACGTAAGAATTTGGGGAATAAAGAGACTTTGTATTTCGTGCAAATTTTTATTTAAAAATACTAGGAGAGCGCTTTCGGTATAACCATCATCAGTGATATTCGTCGTCAAGCTAGAGTCGTAGCAATTTGAGCAAACAAAACATGTAGTAGGACTTTAGTAAACTATAACAGTATTACATAAAATAAAATAAAAGTCAAACAACAGTGATTTATGTTACATTTTCCCTTATTAAAGAGTGATTTTTTTTAAATCTTCCCACAAAATGGTTTACTTTAAAAAAAAAAAACACTTTAATAAGGAAAAATGTAACATAAATTACTGTGGTTTGAATTTATTTTATTTTATGTAATAATATGATAGTTTACTAAAGTCCTACTACATGTTTTGTTTGCTCAAATTGCTACGACTCCAGCTTGACGACGAATAGCACTGATGATGGTTATACCGAAAGCGCTCTGCTAGGATTTTTAAATAAAAATTTGCACCAAATACAAACTCTCTACGTTCCCCATAAATTTTATTGTATCTGGAGTAAACCTCGGAATCCAAGGAAATCAATATTTAGTGTGGATGCTAGCAGTATTTTTTAACAAAATGACGGCTATTACAAATGAGATTCTTGTTAAGGTCCAGGTACCTTTCATGTTAATCTATTTGAAGGCTATGCATTTTTGTTTTGTGCTTTTTGGTATAGGTTTGTAGTAGTTTTTTTACTTTACATGTAATGACATACGATTATTAAATATAGTGTTTGTAAAGTTTTTGCAATAATAGAATAAATAAATATTATCTACTTTAATTACCGATACCATTCATATAACTCTAGCATCAGGCGTAAAATTTGTGAATCATCTGCCATCCTAAATAAGAATAAAAAAAAATCAGTTGCGTTTTTTTTTTAGATTTTCTGGCGAGCACTTCGGGAATTTCTACGAAAAGATTTAAAAAAAAAATTGCACATTTAAAAAATTTCCGAAAATAATTCTTTGGGGGATTGTGGAAAAAAATTTGACCCCAGAAATTTTAAACCAATTAGAGACTCGTTTTTTGCTTGGCTACTTTTAAAACCCAAATTATTTTCGGATATATTTATTCTTCAGGGAGCAAAATCAGGATTTTGCGAAAAAAAAAGAACATTAATTCTTTTGGGTACTTACTTTTTTTAGTGATTTAACTAAGAACAACACTGTAAAAGAGATCTATTTAAAAAAATGTTGGTTTTATTAAACCAAAATCGGTGGAACATCCTTTTTTAAAATTTTGTTTTAATACCTTACATTCGTACATAAAAATACACTTAGAAATAAATAAAAAGAAAAACAATGTTCAACTTATTTTAGTCAACATAACTTAATTTAAAGCTATGAGGTGAAAAACATTAATTTAAATGTGTATAATGAAAATTTGACATTTTATAATTTTTGATATACAATAAACATTTATTACCAACTAACCTTTACATAGCTGTCTAAAAATGTATTATAAAATAATACGCAAAAACAATAAATTTTAGTTTCACTTTACAATTCTATAAGCCGTCTTTTGTTTCTAAACGTGGCGTTTATTAACTACAAAAACTGGGGAGCTTAACTATTAAATTAAAAAAAAATAAATAATAAAAAAAAAATAAAAAATATAGATTAAAAAATATAGTTATTTTTCTAAAGTGTTTATTTTTTTCAAAACGTGGGGGTCTGAGCCTTGCCCCCAAGCGTGCGCCACAACTTTCTAACAAATTAAAAGTAGTAAATTTAAGAAAGGCATCTCGAGTAAAATACTATTTATTTTTACGACACACTATTTTTAAATAAGTGAAATGTCTAAAGTTTATTGAAATATTACCAAAATTTTAAAATTTTAATATAGATATCTCAAAGTGGTTAAAATATTTACAAGAATTAAATGTCACAGCATCTCGCATTTTATTTTAAAGACAAGAATGGTTAGGTATCAGACTGACAATCTCGATGGTTTGTAGAAGGTTAAGCATACATCACAAGCATACACCACTAGGTTTTAACAAATTAAAAGTAGTAAATTTTAAAATGGCTTGTGGAGAAAAAATACAATTTTTATAAAAAATCCATTTTTACGACATACTATTCTAACATAAATGAAATGTCTAAAGTTTATCGAAATATTACCAAAATTCTAAAATTTTAATATAGGTATCTAGAAGTGGTTAAAATATTTACAAGAATTAACTGTCACAGCATCCTGCATTTTATTTTAAAGACAAGAATGGTGAGGTATCAGACTGACAATCTCGATGGTTTGTGGACGGTAAAACATATATGTTATCTTTAAAAAATTAAATTTGGTAGGGTATTTAGCACAATAAGGAAAAACAATGTTTTTTGACTTGCTTTACATATTTTGTAATTTTCCAATGGCATAATTAAAAAATAAATAAAAAGTAATTTAAACATTAGCTTAACAAAAGAGTTATTTAAACAGGTTGTAAAACAAACGATTTATTTGTTAAATACTTGTCGTTAACAAAATAAAAACTGAAACCTAAAATTTTAATATTTTTTAAATGGCCACCGTTTGCATTTCATTTTAAGGTAGGTAGCTATGCAGGTGGGTTTAAAGTGAGTGGACTTTTTACGCCCTCCACTGCGACCGCTCGGTCTATTGTGGCTCACACCTTTTTATATTTCTCCCAATAGGGTCGGACTTCTAATGAATTCGATACCAGATTGAGAGAGAGTTCTTATATCTTCCCTTACTCGTGTCGCTACCGGACACGAGCACAATGTGTTCTGATGTGTTCTGGTGTCCCTGTCTCCTGGAGAGTATGACGAGCAGACGATTAGATCTGTCATGCCCTCCTCTCCCGGTCTAGTGACGTGGGTAGCTAAAAGGTCCTTGTTACAGGAACCAGATGTTCTTTCTGAGGCCGCATCTCCGGCCTTACCCTATGAAAACGGTCCTATCCGCTTTCTGTTTAAAGCCAAGGAATCCTTTTTCCTATAAAGGCGGTTCTGTTCGCCTTCTGTTTGGATTCAGGGAACCCTTCCTAAGCACCTGTTTGTTCCGGATGGATTAGCCTTCCCCGTGAAACAGGCGCCGCGCCGGTGACTTCAGGGGCACCTTTCGAAACGGATTCACCCGTTTCGGTCGGCGCACCTTTGTCTGCTTGTGATCTTGAGTGGCACCTCTCGAAACGGATCTATCCGTTTCGGTCAGCGCACCATTGTCACTTTTTTCCCATGAAAGCGGTTCTGTCCGCTTTCTGTTTGGAGCTAGAGAAGTAATAGTCCACCACGGCAGAGCCCCGCATTACCGCAGTAAGGCTAGATACTCTGAGAGGTCACCCTGTATCTCAAAGGCACCGTTGGAGACACCTGTTTAAGGCACAGGATGTCATAAACTCATCAGCACGGTATGCTAACACCTTGAGTTAAGCCTTGTGTTCATCTTAGCTTCGGATCCCGTTCCATACGGTGGCAACAAGAGTTGCCGATAACCAGCAACTCTAGCGCATGTTCCAAAAGATTCTACTGGGCCCAACCACGACGACGACGTGTGAACACAGAGTTGGGTTCATTTTAAGGACCAAATAGATTAAATATTACAATTGTTCGATATGACATAGCTGCTTAAATAGGTATTCATCAAAGGCATTTTAACTGATTCATTGACACCAAACATAAATGAACTTGAGAACACCTATTTAATAAGAATAATCAGTAAATTCAAGTTTTAAGTTAAAGTGTAAAGAGGGTAAACTTTGCAATTGTTATTAAATGTACTCAGTACAAATAAAAAGTTTGAAGAACATCGTTTACTTTTATTTTTTATTTTATTGTAGGTACCAGCTAAAATGTTTTAACAGAACTGTTACGTCAGAACCTGCTCTCAAAAATTAATTGGGTCCTCCGTTTGAAGTACGTCAAAATCCAAAGTTAGGAGCAGTAAAAACCAAGCTTTAAAGGCTACAAGGGCAAATGCCCCTTGAACACCCTCTTATAATGATTTAACAAAATTTTATATTCAACGCATTTTAAGTATAAAGAAAATCTTAACATTAAAAAGTAATAATTTTTCTTTATTTGACTTGATTTTGGAGCACCAATTAATCACTTTATCGCTTAATGAATTTTGCGGTATTTTATCGTTAAAGAACAACGGCTAAAATCGGGCAAAGGTAAATGATTAATATTACTCCCGATAAAGAGATTAAATATTGCAATTTCCGACGTTTTAAATTCGAAGCGTTTATCAAGGCTACCTCATTATTAACAGTGACTTGGTAATAACTCAAAATGTAAATAATAAAAACCTTCATTTCTCATTATCTCAAACAATTAAAAATTGCTACTGTATATACTTTTACTGGTGCGTTTAAATTAAGCAAGATTTTTCTTTAAAAAATAAAAAACATATAGGTTAGAATACAAAAATATATGTAAGAGTCTCTAAGGAAAGTTATCTAAATCATTAATTACACAGCCCCACAAAAACAAAGTTGAAGGGCCGAAAGACTTGACCATGGTGTCTTTATGTTTTTGGGGTCGCTGAATTCAAATCCAGGGTCAGTTTCACCCCATCAGGGCAGGGTGAAGGGGATTTTAAGGTCAAATCCGCAAAATTAATCGCACCGAATTTGAACAGTGTATACCTTTGTTTTGAGAAAGTGGTTAAAATTAGACCTTGAAATACCCTTAAAAAAAATTGAAGGTCTGAAAGACTTGACTGTGAATGCAAGTCCGCGGTCAGTTTGACCTTATTAGGTAAGGGGTCAAGGGTACTTCAAGGTCAAATCTCAATCAAAGTTAATGGGGCAAACTAGCTGCGGATTCGTATTTAGTGATCCCAAAAACATAAGTATACACTCCTCAAAATTGGTGGCGATTAATTTTGCAGATTGACTTTAAAATGCTCTTGACCCTGACCTTATGGGGTCAAACTGACCACTTATTCGGATTTATCCACCTTAAAAACATAAAGATACCATCCATGGTCAAGTCTATTAGACCTTCGTGTTTTTTGTGGGTCTATGTAATTTTGTAGATTTAACCTTGAAATATCTCGTTACCGATGGGGTCAAACTGACCACATATTCATGCTTAGCGACCTCAAAACACAAATATACACTGTTCAAATTTGGTTGTAATTAATTTTGCAGACTTGACATTGAAATGCTCTTAACTTTGAGCTGATGGGGTCAAACTAAATCCCGGATTCGGATTTAGCGATCCCAAAAACATAAAGATACCATAGTCGGGTCTTTCAGACCTTCAACTTTTTTTGTGCCTAATCAAATGCCAAGTAAAAATTGACGAGTTTTTGTTATTTTTTAAGATATTTTAAACATAACTAAACGTTTAAAATTAAATTTTTATTTTTTAGTTACTTTGTTTTTTAAAATAGAAAAGGTAAAAATCCAGCTATCAAATAAGAATATTTTTTTCTTTAAGTGTCTGTATTTAGACTTATTTCCTAAAAAAAAACCTCATATACTAAATGATTATTCTTCGTTATAATAATTTATGGGGTAAAGATAAATATTATGGTTTATAGAAAAATCTCCACCTTGTCCTAAATATACCCGGTGACAACGAAATCACTACCAAGCCATTAATTTTCTTGAATGAAAATATGTTGCTTTAAAAATTTTAGGAAGGTGTAGAGTGTCATCAAATGCCAGTTTTAGATATAAAACAATTTACCTATCATTTCTGGTTTTACCGGAAGTGACGTACATTTAAATATTTTAAATGAAAGACCCTGTATATTTTTTAATTTTAAATTGTACAAGCCATTTTTAATATAAACCTTTCTTATATCAGTGTTGATTTTAGAGAAAATGGTTATTATTAATGTCCAAATGACCACACTTCAGGCAGTTACAGGAGAATTAAAATGATTCTTTATCTAAAAAAATATTGAATTTAGACAAAGGTCTCCAGAATCAAAAATCTTCAGAAAAATATGCTCAATTTAAATCTAATATTCAATATAGGGCGTGGCATTAAATTTTTAAGGTAACATTATACGGAAAGTCAATTTTCGCAGCACTTCTGGTGAAGTCCGAAGTGATATTATTATGACCTTAGCAGATAAAGTCTCCAAAAAGAATTAAATAACATATATATTTAATTTTTATAATATTTTTTTGCTCTTCTATATAGTTGCATAATATGAGGTCACTAGGGTTTTTTATTGCCATTTTCTCGAAAACAAGTAAAGATAGCTATATGATATAATACAGGTTTCCAATTTTAAAAAAAATATACAGGATGTTTCACTTAATAAATTATTAAAATTCACTTCATTTCCTGTTAAACCGGAAGTCATAAGCAGATGACACTATAAACAAAATCAGCATCTGATAGCACAATATACAGGGTATCCCAGAAGTAAAGGGACACAGAGCAACAGCAGATTCGTTGCGTCGAAATAATGCAATTAACGTAAACTTGCCTTATCTCAAAGTTGATAATAGCTAAGATACAGGGTGTCAAACTTTTAATTTTGTTTTCGTTTATTCGTAATAATTTCTTAACTAAATGACATAGCGGTACAAAATTAAGGATTTAGGGGCGACAAATTCAAATTCGTCCATATTTTTGATGTGGCTTACGAGCTACCTACCCTACTTATTTTAGATGGCATAACTTTTTATAAGCTTAGTATCTTGACCTGTTTATTAAAAAAAAAGTTACTATAATTTCCTCTGCGTCAAAAATGTATACCTCATTTAGGTCTTTAGGAGCAACTGTTTTCTAGATAAATGCATTTTAAAGGACCCCGCAATTTTCCTGTGAAAAATGGTTTTCGGCTAATTGTTTTTAAACTTTGCAGGGTAATATTTTTCAACACGCTGATCAAAAGTCTCCACGGGCACAAAACCCAAAAACCCCTCTTGCCCGCCCCCCAAAAATCACCCTTAAAAGTCTCCAAAACCCTAGTGACGTCAAAAGCTGATTTTGGGGGGGTTAAAGGGGTTTTTGGGTTTGGTGCCCCTGGAGATTTTTGATCAGCGTGTTAAAAACTATTACTTTGCAAAGTTTAAAAATTGTCGAAAACCATTTCATAGGAAAAAGCATTTATGAAAAAGTTGCTCCTAAATAAGTGAGGTATAATTTTAACAGAATATATAGTATTCTATTAATAAAGTAATATACTAAATAAAGTTATAATCAAAACAAATGGGATCCGACTCATTTCTAACAATCAAAGATGGAAAATTATTTATTGAAATTCCCATTTTTCGAGTATTTACTTAAACTTTACGAAAATAAAAAAACAAAATTAAATTTGCCCTGTTTTAAATTTTCTAGTAAGGCAGTATACGAGATGCATTATTTCGAATTAAGAATCTGCTTTTTCTGTGTCCAACACCTTATAACTCTAAATTTTGAATCTGTTTTTATTCAGAAAAAAATGCTTATGACGAAGAAATGAAGAAGGTTTAAAAAATGAAAATTCGATTTTACAACTTTATATCTAGCGGTATTATAAATTAATGCAGAAAAGGCTAACATTTGTTTCTTCGCTTATTTTTATAATAGTAAGGAAATTTAGACTGGTTACTATTGTGACTCTTTATTGAAAACTTGGAAAAATGTGGAAATTGGTAGTTGTTAAGCTAAAAAAGAAAAAGTAATTAAACAAAACTGTTTTTAAAATTTGGTTTAGGTTCTTGAATTAAAAAATAAATATTGAGGAATATGTAAGCATACGTTTAACCAGTAGTTTTGCTTCGCTTAAGGAGTTCCCTTATTACATCTACTAAATAAATTTTGGTAAACAACATTTTTTTTTTTATTAAAAACTGAAAAATTTAAATGGTTTATTGGGAGACCTTTGTTTCACTATCCTTTACTAGTAGAATTTTGGTTATTAAAAACTTGTTCCAAAAAAAAATTGTATAAACAAATCTTTCAGATATAAAGTTGAATTTTAAAAATTAAACTTTTTTCAAACTTTTGGCATTTAAGATAGATTTTACTCTCAGTTTAAACAGATTGAATGTTTATTTTACTTGAATTTTGGAATCAATTAATGTGCTATCGATTATTTGCAATAAAATAAGATGGTCGTATAAAATGGGGTGTCCCAAATAGTTGGAAGAATGTTGTTATATTTGATTAATTTTTTAAATCAAATATTGGATATTCAAGAAATGACTGTTCTAAAAGTTCCTGATTCAACATTATTTTTAATAATTTGAAGAGATGGTGTTATTTAAAAATAAATGCGGAACAAATCCCCAGAAAAATTAATTAATTATTTATTTTAATATATTCAAATTTAAAAACAACAAATCATGTGGATTTAAATTTACAATTTAAATTAATAAACAATTCATTTTGAATAATCGAAATGTTTAGGTAAAATTTTTGAAATGTTCGAATTATTAAATTTTAATTTCTAATGTTTAACTTTTGTATTTGGAACAGTTCGTTATTTAAATAGTTCAACCTTTAAAAATTGTTTTTGAATATTAATTTAAATTCAAAATTTTATTTTCTTAATAATTCAAAATTAATATTTCACATACCGTAATGTAAAATATTTTTTGTTTATCAATTAAATATTTAAATTCATAAATATTTATAAAAATAAATTTAAAAATATTTTAATTTATTTAAATTAAAAATATAGGGATATTTTTTATTATATATATATATATATATATATATATATATATATATATATATATATATATATATATATATATATATATATATATATATATATATATATATATATATATATATATATATATATATATATATATATATATATATATATATATATATATATATATATATATATATATATATATGTATAGTATAATTTCTAAAAGGTTTGGTCTAGTAACGTTTTTCTATGTTTTAAATCCTAATCTTATTTTTTTTATTTTCTAACACATTTTTTTTACCTTTCACTCAAACAACAGCCACATACACCTATTTAAAATATTTTTAGCTTATCCGACAGACGCAACTAATTTGCGAAAAACAAACATTATATATCTCAATAGCAAACGAGGTAAGCAGCATTAAAGGCTATATATTAAATTAAGAAAAAAATTCTTTTAAATCACATCGTGTTGTTTGTCCCAATCTCTCTATTTTCTCAAGTATCATGATCGTTTATTGTCACCAGCATCCCCTTAAGTTATGAAACTCCTGCGGTCCACAATTTCGAAAGATATGAGTAATGAACTGCCTTGTTATCCAGAGATACACATCTGTTATTATCCCGATTAGTCGGAAAGTTTATTTTGTTGGTACATTAAACTGGCATAAACAACGTTATGACGTTGCAGTTTTATGATATCTATTATTAAGACTAATTATATTGACTCATCTTACATAAAGCTTTTGTAGTTATATCTTTTTAAATTGGGCTATGTATAACAAATGATTTTTGATTTTTACAGAAAAAATCATGGATTAAATGCATTTATTTATGCAAGGGATAAACGCTTTAAACTTTTTATAAAAATTATTGTCTTTATATATTTTCATTTTTGTTCCACACATGTTTAAAATTAGAATAACTCGGAAGTTAAGTTGCTCAAGTTAATTTAAAGGTACCTGTCTACGCATAAAGCCTAGAATAAGCTTACACGCTTACTTTTCCTTCGAAGGACCAGAAGGGCTAATGTTCCCTTCAATTAAACCACTGGGTTTATTTTATGAATAATTTATTACATCTAAATTACAAACTGGTACTGATAAATCGTCATAAATTGGGTTTTATTACTCGCGTCAAAGACGCCACTCACTGGAACGTAATGTCTGTTTAAATCTAACACTTTATACATACACAATCACAAATTTACATTATTTGCTTAAATTCATTACAAATGCAAATTTTTACTTGGGGATATTCCCAGGAAATAGAAAATTGAAAAGAATAGAATGCAAAAAGACGCCAAGACAAGTTGAAACTTATGATTTTTTTTTAATTACTTCTTTTTCTATAGAGGCGCTGATTTCGCCTTCTTAAGAGGGAAAATATTAAATTTTAATATATACAGCGCCACCTGTTGGTCAGAAGCGCACCGAAAGAAGCCAGAAAGGTGGCGCGCAGGTTAGGAATTTGAAATTAAATAAATAAAAAGAAAAACTGCGATTGCTTCAACAAGTTAAAAAATAATAAAAAATGAAAGAAAGTTATTTAAAAGGAAAAATAGTACTTGGAGTTAATTTTCATTTAAAATTTGGTCATTTGAAGATTCGTTAATTGGTAACGGACACAATTTAGTTATGTTTCTGGTAAGAATTGTATTTTTTGTTTTAATTTTGACAACCCTGACTTTATTATCTCTACTAGGTAATATTTCAATTACTCTAGCTAGTGGCCAATCTAAAGGACGAGTATTATCTTCTTTAAGTTAGACTAGATCATTTACTTTTAATTCATTATATGGCTTTAACCACTTTGGTCTATTTTGTAGCAAATTTAAATATTCCTTTGACCACCGATTCCAAAGTCTTGTTGTAATTTTGTGCAAGTTGCCATCTAGAAAGTCTGGATATTGGACGGTCTGTAACGTCGGGTTCTGGATATGAAGTCATACTGCCTCCGATTAAAAAATGTCCAGGTGTTAAGACAGAGAGGTCAGAAGGATCATTTGATATGGGAAATAAAGGTCTTGAATTTAAGATGGCTTCAATTTGAGCCAAGACTGTAGAGAGCTCTTCAAAGGTTAGATGTGATTCACCTACAACCCTATTATACCCTATTTTGTGCTTTTTATAGCACTTTCCCATAATCCTCCCCAATGGGGACTTTTTGGAGGAATGAATTTCCATTGGATACTTTTAAAGTTAAAAAGTTTTGTATTGATTCCATGTTTTCTTATTTTGAAAAAGTCATAAAATTGTTTTAGCTGATTTTTAGCTCCTAAAAAGTTAGTAGCATTATCGCTATAAATGATTTGAGGATTACCTCTGCGAGAGATAAATCTTTTTAGACACAAAAAAAAGCTTCTGTGGAAAGATCAGATACAAGTTCTATATACTGCCTTAGTTGTCATACATACAAACACCGCCATGTAGCTTTTTAAAAGAGATGCTTTTCGTAATTTGGAAGTACGACAAAAAAAGGGACCACCAAAGTCTACTCCTACTTTGGCAAATGGTTTTGAAATTTGAACTCGATCTTTCGGTAAATTGGACATGAACTGTTGGCAATTGACAGCCTTAAAACGATAGCAAATTAGACATTTTCCAATAATTTTCTTGATTTCACGAAGTGCATTTAAAGGCCAATACCTTAGTCTAAAATTACTTAAAACGTTTTGTGGACCTGCATGTCCAAGAATTAAATGGTTTTTTTTTGACGGTAACAAAATTGGATGTTTTTGCGTAAAAGGTAAGTCTGAATAAGAAAGCCTACCGCCGACTCTTAATAAACCCGATTCATCTAGGAATGGTGCTAGCTGCAAAACTGATTTGTTTGATATAGTTTCATTAGAATTTAACTCTTTTATTTCTTGTGAAAAAGTTTGCCTTTGTAAAATTTTTATAATTGTAAATTCTGCTTTTTGCAGTTCATTTACGGATAAAGGACCTTGTAGTTTTAAAGAATTTGAATTTGAATTGTTAAGAAATCTAAAACAATATGCTATTACACGTTGTAAGCGAGTGAACGACGAAAATTTTGAAAATAAATTAGAAATTGTGTCATCATTTTTGTTGGCGGTATACAGGAAACTTCCTTTTGATTAGATTTAGATTTTGCTTCCGGTATTTCCTGTAAATTAATTTTTTTATCGAAAGTGTTGAGATTTTAAAAAGGATTTGATAATATTTGTGGTCCATTCCACCAAAGAGTAGAGTCTTTAATCTCGATTGGAGATAAGCCTCTAGACAAGTAGTCCGCAGGATTTTCTGCAGATCTGATATGTCGCCAATTAAAATTAGAAGTGAGGTTTTGAATTTCTGCCACCCTGTTGGCAACGAAAATCGACTATTTGAAAGGATGTGAATTTATCCAACATAAAGTTATTTCCGAATCAGTCCATAAATTGACACTAGAAATATGAATTTTATTTTCGTAAATAGATATTACTTTTTGAATTAGTTTGGATAATAAAACTGCGGCACACAGTTCTAAGCGTGGCAAAGTAACTGCTTTTATGGGAGCTACGCGACTCCTGAAGATTATTAAATTACAAGATACAGTATTATCAGAATAAATTGCGCGCACGTACCACATGCACCATAAGCTTTAAACTACTGTCTGAGAAGCTCATGCAACTCGATTATTTTTATTTCTTTTGGTAAGAATAAATAACGAGAATTTTTAAAAAGAAAGATTTGGAATATTTGCCATGAATTGATTCCACTCATTTGACATTTCACTATCTAATTGATCGTCCCAGTTTAATTTTGATATCAAATTTTTGCATAAAAATTTTTGCTATGACAATGATTGGACCTATAAAACCCATTGGATCGAACATTTGGGCGATCTTAGACAAAACTTCTCTTTTAGTGGTTAAAGGTTTGTCAGATATTTGTGGTAAGGTTACCGAAAAATAATCACTTTCTGAGTTCAGGAAATGCCTAAGACCTTGCTTGAAATATTGTCAATTTTAATATCAAAATTTGTCTTATTATTTTGCTTATTTATTGCATTTAAAAAATCTTTAGAATTTGATGCCCACTTGTGCAAGTTAAAATTTGCTGTTTTAAAAATATTTACTAATTAAATATAAAGTTCTTTTAATTCATTTAAAGAATTCGCACAACCTAGAATGTCATCAACATAGGTGCCATTTAAAATTGCATTTGAAGCAAGAGGATAAGTTTCTTTATTTTTTAACGCGATTTCATTTAAAGTACGAGTAGCTAAAAATGGAGCACTATTTGTGCCATAAGTTACTGTTTGCAACTCAATGCACTTTACAGAATGATTAGGATTTTCCCGCCACAAGATATTTTGTAAAAATGTCTGATTTGGATTTATTAATATTTGGCGGTACATTTTCTCAATATCTGCAATGAGAACGAATTTGGATAATCTGAATTGACATAAAATATCATACAGTTCGGTTTGTACTGGATATCCTTTAAGCATTATGTCATTTAAAGAAAGGCCAGATGTAGTTTTAGCGCCAGCATCAAACACAACGCGAAGCTTTGTCGACTGACTTGCCTCTCGAACAACACAGTGATGGGGTAGGAAGTATTTATTTTCACCTTTATCGTTGGTCATTGAAAGAGGGACATATTTACCATGATTTAAATTGACATATTCATCTATAAATGCTTTATAGCGAGAAAATAAATTAGAGTCATTCAGAAATCTCCTTTCAAGGTTAAAAAATCTTTTTTCTGCAATAAAATACGATGAGCCTAATTTTAAATGTTCATTAGGATTTTTAAGTGGTAAGTCTACCTGATATGAACCATTGGGTAAAATTTTTAAAGAATTTTGAAATATTTTTCCTGCCTGTTCATCTTCCGGCTTAAGAAATTTTGTATTAGAAGGGACCTCTTCAATATTCCAAAACTTTT
This sequence comes from Listronotus oregonensis, assembly GCA_019359885.1. Lineage (NCBI taxonomy): Eukaryota > Metazoa > Arthropoda > Insecta > Coleoptera > Curculionidae > Listronotus > Listronotus oregonensis. Next base: position 94,770 of record JAHBCN010000394.1, on the reverse strand, counting down.
GAAGAAAGTGATCATCTTCTGATGTCTGTAAGAATAAACACTGGTTATGAAAAGATTTTTCTGAGTCCTGAATTTTGTGATTATTGTGTAATGAGATTACTTGGGTAGGAATGGAACCTCCCACAATATAACCTAGATGAGTTTCTAACAAAGTTAAGAAACCTTCTTTAATTTTTATAATACCTCCTGTTACGAGGTTATAGTAGACATCTGCCCCTAACAATACATCTACCTTACTTGGAATATGAAATTTGGGATCTGCTAATTTTATATTTTTAGGAATGGATATTTTGTCTCGATTAAGAATTGTCTGAGGTAGATTTTGTGTTATTTGATTGACTACAGTGAAATTCACATTAAACTTAAAATTTTTTATATTCGAATACACTTCTAAATTTTTGACAATTTTGTTTGAAACGGAACAAATATGTTCAACACCTCCAATGCTTACATTGGCAGGTAAAGTTTGATATTTTAATTTTTCAATTAAAGAATTTGTTATAAGGGAAGTAGTACTACATGGGTCAAGTACGGCCCTGACTCGATACTGAACTTTGTCTAGAGATAAAATAGATATTTCAGCAGTGGCCAATAATGCCTTACCACTGGCGGAAAAGGTAGTTAGAACTTAATGTTCTTGATTATTTGCTTGATTAATTACTAATTTTTTGACTGATTTGGATTGGAATTTGATTGAACTTGTCTTGGATTTGAATTGCTTAAACTCTGAGAAGTATTATTTTGATTATGATCTTGATTAGTTTGACCTTGATTAGAATGTTGACTTCTTTGTGATGAATTTAGAGATTCAGTTGAATTCTGATTATGAAAAGATCTACTTTGAAAATTATTAGAACTGAAATTATTGTTACTAAATTTTCTCTGGAAATTAGGAGATTTTTTTGGAAATTGGAAGTATACCTTGGGTGATTGTTACTGTTTTGAGAAGAGACATTTGGATTATTAAATTCTAAATGTAAACTAGCATGATGTCTGCCGCTACAAAGAGAACAACCATTTGCTTTGCAAAAAAATGTTTTGTGATTGTTACGTAGGCATATGTAACAAAGAAGATTGCTTTTTATGAAAGCTCTTTTCTGAGCATGAGATAAGTTATTGTATTTTGTACAACTTTCAATTGAATGATTTTTAAAAGTACAGAATAAACATTGCTTTGTATTTGTTTCTGAAAAATCCGAATTTTGATCTGACATTTGTGTTAAATTAACTTGGTGTGAAATTTTAAAATCTTGTTTTTGTGCCCAGAGCTAGAATCAGGAATTGTATCTAATACTCGACATCTTTTTCTAAAAACTCTAATAGTTTTTCACAGTAGGATTTTCTTTTGGATCTCTTTCAAATTCGAAAGCTTTTAGTGTGCCAATGTCTAACTTTTGTGTGAGTATATAAACGTATACAAGATCTACATTATATGCATTGTGATTATGCAAAGCGTCAAAATTTTGCTTTATTCTTGTAATAAAAGATCTTAAAGACGTAGTCTTACCTAACAAAGGTGTATCTAAAATATTTTTATATGAGCATAAATAGTTTTTAATTGGTTGTCAAATCTGTCTTTGAGAGTGTCGATTGCTATCTGAAAATTATTGTCATTAATTTTTAAATTACTTATTAGGCTTAAAGGTTCTCCTTTTAAAAATGAAATTAAATATGTTAATTTTTCAGATCCAGAAAGATTTTGATTTTGTATTATGGTTTTATCAAATAACTCATAAAAATGATTCCATTCGGTTAAATCACCGGAAAATATGGAATTTTAAGATCGGCTAATTTCACAAAGGAATGATTAGCCTGTGACTGATTTTGTAAATTCGCATTTGCTTGTGAACCTAGATTTTTTATATAGTCCCTAAATACACTAGAAATTCTAAAAAATTTAGTTTCGATATCTTCACGATCTGAAACTTCGGTCTCATCTGCGATTTCTATTTCATCTTGTACTAGATTATAATCATGAAATGCTTTTGGTAGGTTTTCATTTCTTAATTCAAATTCAGAAAGACTAGCAGTATCTTTAAATTTTTTAAGCCAAGTTTCAGCTCGTGTGATACTAGCTTTACATAGTTTACGTTGTTGTTTTAAAGAATCCATTTTTTACAAAGGAATATATTTAAGAGGTATAAAGAATCTTTTATATATTTAAAAGAATTTAAACATTAAATTGAACTTGTATAATATCAAAATAAATTAAGTCTTTGACAGAGGATATACTTGAATAATAAACAATCCTACCTTGATCAAAATGTTTATTTTTTATTTAACTTCTACCAAACCTTGGGTTGAATTCCACACTAAAGTTTTTATTTCTGGATTTGTTGAACACTACTGGAACAAAACTGAAAGTCTCTAAACACTGGCAGTCTCTAAACTACCTACGTCTTCTTTATGGTTCGAAGGATTATTCGTGAGCTACTGGAACTTGATACACAAACTTTATTTGAATGTTTATTTTAACTGGATACGAATGTTCATTTTGCTTAATAGATTTTATTCCAAAGATCGCTGAAAAAATCCGGCTCGAAGGACTAATTTTATGTTTACGCATAAAGCCTAGAATAAGCTTACACGCTTACTTTTCCCTCGAAGGACCAGAAGGGCTAATGTTCCCTTCAATTAAACCACTGGGTTTATTTTATGAATAATTTATTACATCTAAATTACAAACTGGTACTGATAAATCGTCATAAATTGGGTTTTATTACTCGCGTCAAAGACGCCACTCACTGGAACGTAATGTCTGTTTAAATCTAACACTTTATACATACACAGTCACAAATTTACATTATTTGCTTAAATTCATTACAAATGCGAATTTTTACTTGGGGATATTCCCAGGAAATAGAAAATTGAAAAGAATAGAATGCAAAAAGACGCCAAGACAAGTTGAAACTTATGAATTTTTTTTAATTACTTCTTTTTCTATAGAGGCGCTGATTTCGCCTTCTTAAGAGGGAAAATATTAAATTTTAATATATACAGCGCCACCTGTTGGTCAGAAGCGCACCGAAAGAAGCCAGAAAGTTGGCGCGCAGGTTAGGAATTTGAAATTAAATAAATAAAAAGAAAAACTGTTCATTGAATATTGAACAGTACCTTTTATGTAGAAGTAAGTATATTGTGCTTAATTATCAATTATGTTAATACCAAAAAAGGTTATGACAATACAATGGTACAAAAAAATGAATAAAATTGACCAAAGCTGCGTGACTGGTTTATAATAGTATTAAAAGTTTATCATTAAACGGAGTATTTCAGTCAATGTATTAACCGTACCAAGTATAATTTAAATTAAAAAAATCCGATTTGTAAATTAAGGAAATTCTGGTTATTTTTTCACACCTTTACCTCATATAGTACCTAATAGCATACGTTTTTTTTAATCGCTCTGTATATAATTACTTATTATTGGGATGTTTAAGAAGATGTTTGACAACTGGCTGGTGCAGTAGGAGAGCTGGTGAACGATTTTGGGTAGGTTCTTGAGTTACTATGAAAAATATAAAATTGTTCTTGAAGGACTCCTAAATAAGAAATTCGAGGTCTGGCTGAAGGGTAGTCACCCCTAACAACCCTTGAATTTGTTTAAAAAAGGAATTTACTTCTAAAAAGATGCTTTTGAAGTATTTTAAAACTTTGAAGAGTGAAAGAATAAAAAAAAACACGTGGCTCATGAAAACGTTATATTATACGACTGAGATTTTTATTTCCAGTCCGAAATTACTAGTTTAAAACCCGTACGGGACGCTGTAGGTCACGTGGTCTCACAAGAGCCAATCGCGTCTCAGTAACCTTAAGCGGAAGGTGAAGGTACAGCCGATATACGCTCTCACTCGCACCTTTCTTTGTAGCATAAATGAAAAGACAAAAATAAATATCAAAAGAAACAGGATTTCAAAAGTCGCAAATGTTTCTTTTAACAAAGACTATTTTGTAGCCAAATTAAATTTGAAAGTTACGTTAGCCACAACATATAAATAAAACTTTATCAATTGGTCCAAAAAGTCAGTAACTATGGTAACCGATGCAATTGAACATTGTTCCTTTGTTTTTATTTACGTCATTCTTCATTTAGTTTGTACAATATTTTTAATTTTTTACACTATTCATATATTTTTTAATTGGTCAAAACCTGGTTATTAAACTCATAAAAATATTTCTCTATCATCTATCTTCTTTAACATTCAGACATAATAAAACATAATAATATTAAATGAATAACAATCGGAAATTACCATATTAAAAATTATTGTAGCCAACGAGGCATAATTAATTTGTAATCATTCGTCCACATCAAAAAGAATGGTTATCACTTTGTCTTACGCCGCACAATTATCTGACATTATAAACTAAAATGCCATTGCGGTGCCATATAAGTAGGAGGTCATAGGTGAATAATTTTAGCAGTAAAGTATTTACATTAAACAATATGGTAAAATGAAAGGATATTGTTTAATTTAAAAAAAATACCGACGCTTGCTCAACGAAAATATATAAAATATGTTTTACCATGGGACACTCCACGGGTGTTTAACACCTAAGTACTTATCTACCGACGGCATTTTAAATAACGTAAAACGTATATTTGAAGGTTTGAAGAAGTGTGAAAAACCTTTACCATACCAAACAGATGGACTGTAAAAAAATGTATAAAACCGGCACTTCGTGTTACTCTATTGGAAGCTTCAAGAGAAAAAATTGTACTGGTGAATTCCTTAGAGAAGAAGCCGTAAAATAACTTTAAAAGAGCAACATATCTCCTACTGCTCGTCGTTCGGTGGACAAGGAAGCGTTCCTGTGAAAGTGATCATTAATTGGGCGAACGGGTTTTCTTTAAATGAAACTGCGAATGCTAAGTGTTGTGGGAGACGCCATTTTTTAGACATAAAGGGTGTTTCAAAAATGTCTGATAAAAGGTACATACAAAATATACAGATTGGAAGGCGACACACACTTTTTGGCGCAAGGAAGAAATCTGTTTTTTTTAACTACTGTGGTTATTGATGTTACGTGTTTATGCCAGTTAAGTCTGTACTAAAATTTCAATGCCAATAAGGTTAAATTACTCTTTGTTTTGCAGAACCTGGCCATTCATAAGTAATGGATAAGCATTGGCAGGCTTTTGTCGAGATTGCTATTATAAGTGTATATTTGAAATAATAAATTAGGAAACATCTTTGTTGTTCCAATGCAATATTAGTTTAAGGTCCTGTGAAAGAAATATCTGCATTACCCTGTGTCCCAAGCTATAGGGTACCTCAGAAGGATAAAGGATCCTAAAAAATTTCTCCACGCAGTTAGGTTTACGTTCTTTTGGTAAAGAAACAAGAATCATTGGCGCCTGTATGGAAAAAGTAGAATAAGTAAAAAAATTAACTTTAAACTATTTTAAAAGGGTTTCTACAGAGCCTATGTCATTTGGTAGGATTTGTTTTTTACTCTGGTAATTCTATATAGCAAATCCAATATTTTGCAACTCAACAGAACCACGAAAAATTGGAATAATTAAACAAATTATTGTCTTTTTTCTTTCGAAAACTATAAGTCTCACATGTCTTACTTTCCGAATTGGAAGATGTATCGTTACATAGGGGGAGTTTTTTACAGTGTTCAAGGGGTCTTTCTGGATCCGACGCTCGAAAAAAAAACAATATTCCCGATTTTCTTACACAAAAACCATCATAGATATAAATAGTAAGTTTATTGGGTTTAATAAATACACTTTTGAGTTACTTAAAAAACATTATTTTTTTATATCAAAAAACCAGGATGAACAGAGCTTCTCCAAAAGTTGATATGTCGCTGGCATCCATGAAATCTAAATAATGGCCTATCTAAAACACAAAAAATTAAATTATTTACATTCAATACATAAATGGTTACTTTGCATCAAGTCAAAATTATTATTTTTTAGTTAATAACATAATAGCAGATATTAAAAAAAACATAAAAATGAGGGTTCTTACAGGTTTTAGCCCACAAAAAATAGTTAAAATCAAAAATTTGTTTTTGCGGCTCGATGAAGCAAATACTGTAAAGAATATGTGCAGTAAATTTTATAGAGATCAGTTCAGTGGTTCCAGAGAAATCGTGGATGCCAACCAGAGAAACGTAGTTCTAAGATAAACGCGTTTAAAATTTTATAACAAAGGAAAAAATCATTACCAATTACCTAAAATCAATCAGCGATGCCGGCACCATACAAAAACCCTTCAAAATTTTCTAAAATTTTATTTTTTTTTAATCGACCTTTTTTATTATTAGTTATATGTCCTTTTGTGCATATTGAGAGCCATGAAGATTTGCTGATCGCACACGTTGGTTGTCACGACGGCGATGCAGTCTAATGAGTTTAGTCGTAAAATAAGTGATCCCTTAGACATTTTGACACAATATTTTTAATTATATGTAGTTTCGAATAACGTAAAGAAAAATGGAAAATGACTAACCAGAATGACCCCTTATTATCAGTTTGTAAGTATCATCAATCATTTTCATTGCAATGTGTAAGCTTGTTGACAAAAAATTAAAATAATGAAATAATAACTTTTAGTGTGTAACTTTTAGTAACTTTCTAGAACTGCAAAAAAAACATTATAACTGGAAAATGGAGAAACATATATGTGTACCTTATTAATTGAATGCTCCTTTTAGTTGAGTAATTTGCAACAACAGGTAAAAGTATAAAATAATAATCTTTTTCCCAAATTGTAGATTGATTCGTCAGTAACGATGTTATGTCAGAATTTGTTTTTAGAATTTAACTAAGACCTATACCATACTGTAACCTTAACCTTTTTAAACCTTTTTTTTTTTTTTCATAGCGGCATTATCGTTGTCTTTATTGGAGTTACACTGTTTTAAAGCGATTACCAGAAAAAAAACTTCATCTCATTGTTGCTTTAAATACACATAATTCTAAAAACAGATACAAAACTACAATGCAAAATTTCTAACATAACATCATCACTGAGGAATCAATCTTTAATTCTACAACTGGGTCAGTTTGCGTCAGTGTTTTGTGGAGGTAAATATATAAATACTTTATAAAAAGACTTTACAGAAATATTAAAATAAAATGTGTTAGGTTTGTTTTACATTAAAAATTTAGATCAGCTAAATTCCTTAAAGCAGCATGGGAGTGTGTCGTGTAACAAAAACATATTTGCTCTTAACTGATCTTATTGGTGAATTATTTTTATTTATTATTTTTTTAAACTATTATGTTCTTTTGCTTTATTAGCTTAAGTAAATCTTTTTCGTTAGGCCAGCACTTCTTTTGCACGTTTATTTTTAGATGTTTATGAATCCGAAAAATTACATTATTATTATATTAATATATTATATTACGTTTAGCTGTTGTTTTTTTTATCTAAAGGATCCTATTTCTCTTTTTTCTTCTGTATTTTTTTTATTAAAATTTCTTAAATCTTTTATTTATCAACAATTATTCTAATTAATAGAACAATTCCCGCAAAAGCCTTATGTCATTCAAGCTCACAATGATATATTGTAAATAGAGAATGCAGAGCCCATGTCCAGAAAACAACATGCACAATAAGATAATGATTATAACAGAGTTTAACATGCATAGAATTAATAGTCCATTAATAATATTTTACCATCAAGACAGACAATACAATGGGTACATCTTGAATGGAATAGACTTGATAGCGTAACACAGTATTTAGAATTGCAATAATTCAAACCGTGGAGGTATAATTATTATGTTACAACCTGTAATTATTATTAATTGTATTTAAATGGATTCGGCTTATTTCTAAAGCAGAAGAGGTGCTGGGACTTTTAGCATTACCTAGTTGATTTACTGGCTGATAACGATATAGAGGTAAGTTAAAGCTGTCCACTAATAAATATTTTAATATAATGAGTGCAAGATATGTAGAATATTTTGATCTTTATTAAATCAAAAGCTAGACCAGAATAAATAAAAAAGATATTTGAATTGCATGTAATATAAAGTTTTGTATGTATACTCGTATACTGGAGACGTCTTAGAATTAGTGTCCAACCATTTTTAGCCGAAGCCAAAGATTTAATTAATTTAGGAATCTTAGTTCAGAACTAACTAAAAATTTTTAATTTTAAAATAACCTGTGCAAATTCCATTTTCCTGCGTTTTATATGTTAAACGGCCTAGTGATGATCGCGTTGTTAAAGTTAGCAATGGACTTAAAAATGGATTAGATTTAACCCAGAAGTAAAAGGAAAACTCTTGGCAAACTTTAATGTTAACCATTTGTTAAAAAATAATTTAGTTCGCGATTTTGCATTTAAAATCAAATTAACATATAAAAATTAAATTAAAAAAATAATTACCTTGCATAGAGCATAAAAAAAATTCGGCACTCTAACAAAGTAATTTTACATATTTTCTTCAAAAACAAACAGCACAATAGACAGCTCAAATGACCAATACTGCAGAACTTCATTTAATTTGAGTTTTTAACAGGTTTTTTAATATAATTTATGTCTACTATATTTTATTGATACATTTAGGTAGGTTTATCTAGAGTATACAAAATGTTTTATCTTTCTAGAAAAGTAATGTTTTAATTTAATACATATTAGTAAAGCTATATTTTTCATTGTTTTATTACTAACTGCTGTTTATTGTCCATCTATTCTTTTTAAAAACTAAAGAATTAAAATAATTTCATGTAATAACTACTACTAGTAAAAATTAGCCTATTTCCTTAAATAAGGCGTTTCCAAAGCTATAACATGCGGTAGTAAAAAAAAACCTTTAGAAACCCGATGTGGTATAGGTCCAATTCACCTCAAGGTCTTTGTTGAAATCCAAGTTAAACGCACAGGGTGTAAAACTTGATCTAATAATTTTTGCATGGCAAGGAAAAGATGTTTTTGGTTTTAGAAACAGCGCATATACATATATAATAATTTTTACCCGCACGCTAGAAAAGATAGGGTTTGGAGTAGCTCAAGAGCGTCTTAAACGATTTCACGTATTAATTGCCCTTTTTTATTGTTAAAATTTTCAGAGTACATAAAACTCTGAGACGCGGAAAAAATTACGTCATTAGAAAGCTACTCGGATTATCTATCGCAACCTTCGATCATATACTACTAGATGCAGCCTTGAAACTTGTTCGTGCGAACAGTCCACGGGGAAAAGAAAAAATAATCAGAGTACAACATTTTTTCATCGCTGTACGTGCTGAGTAGTCGGCAGGGTATGGTATGTACCATGCCGACCAATCAGCATGCCGGATATATACTCCTAAAATAAGAGTATACCTTTTCTCTCTCGATTTACGTGCTGATTGGTGGGCGGTAAGGAGTATACACACCGTGCGTACTTATTAGACGGCGTGGTATATACCATTTCCCGCCGACTACTTAGCACGGAGAGCGAGAGAGAACAGTTAAACTCTTATTTTGGGAGTATATACCCCGCTCGGCATGTTGGTTGGTCGGCGTGGAATATACCATTCCCCGCCGACTACTCAGCACATGGAGCGAAAAATAATTGATTTACACTTAATCTTTTTCCTCTCTCACGCTTATTGTTCGCACGACCAAGTTGTAAGACTGCCTCTAGTAGTATCTACTCAAAGGTAGCCATGAATAATCTGAGTAGCTTTCTAATGATGAAAATTTGTCCGTGCCTTAGAAGATGGTCTGTTCTAAAAAGTTTAACAACGAAAAATGGCAGTTAATATGCATGGCACTTTATATCACGGAAACAGTGTAAAAACCCTCTTGAGCTACTCCACAGCTCTTTTTTATGCTTAATGGATTTTAAACGCAAAATTGCAAACTAAACTATTTCTTGTTATCTAGTTAAAATGAAATGTATAAAAATGTGCTGTGTTGTCAAGTTTCTAAATTTTTTACTCATTGAAATTTAACAATTGTTAAGTCCATAGCTAGTTTTAACAACGCGATCATCACTCGGCCGAAAGAGTGTTGAGAAAAACTGGAAATAAATAATTATTATAAATAAATTGGGTATAATAGTGTAAATATATTGGTTATTATAATAATATGGCTTATTCCATAAATTTACTGAAATCATATAAGACTTTAGTTTAGGAACCTGAAAATTATGCAGTGTTCAGTAGAAAAATGTTTATTAAATATTAATCTTGTTGTATTATTTTCAAATAAAACTTTACTATTAGCGTAATTAAGCCAACATTAATTAAAAGAAAAATTTTCAAAGAGTGTGTCAAATTGGCCGATATGCCAGACCAACAAATGAATGCTTATAATTTTGTCCGTTTCTTCGTTTTGGGCGCTTGAATACAAAACTTTGGCTTCGGCTTAAGCCGGAGTCTCATGCGTCCAATTTCCGACCATTCGACGTACGAATTTTTTTTTAAATTTTGTGTCGGAAAACTTGCATCTCTCATTGATCCGAATTTTGGATTTGATATTAATTAAAAAAAAAAAGAAAAGAATATCATTTTAAAGGCCAACCTGTGAAACTGTAACGAAAAAAAAAGAGGAAATAAATAACCTAACTAATTTTTTTTTTTAATTTTAATTTTGCGACTTGGGATTTTTGTTATAAAAACAGATATCTTTATTAAATCTTAGCGGAATTGAAGAAGAGAAAGTGGTATTTAAGTATGAGGTAAATTCAAGTTAAGATTTAAAAGTTTTAAAAGATTTTAAATTATAATTATATTAAATATTTAATATAAATTGAAATTACCCAACAAAGCAAATAAATGACCCATCAAAATACTTTCGGATGTTCGGATCGTCGGAAAACGGATGCATGAGATTCCGACTTTATTCTTTTTTTTTTATCGAAGCCGAACGTATAGCCGAAGGTGCCATTTTGGACTATTGTGGCCGAGACTAAAGCCAAAGGCAAAACTTCAGTCGAGCACTACTTACAATACAGACTTTTATTCAGAGGGCCTTTCATAGAGGTATAGAAGTAAGGTAAACCACAGAGTAACTGTAACTATGATTCTTGGTCACGTCAAATTGAGCTGTTAGTATTTAAAAATGATAATTTTTCTTTAAAAGGGAAAATAATAAAAATGTTATATTAATTTTAGAAAAGAAGGTACCTACTAAAACTTTACAGCTTTTTATAAAAGATTATGATAACGTCTCGGGCCGAGGATTCTAAAATTATTTATTTAAAATATATCTTTTTTAGTTTGTTGTGTAAAATCCTTGTTATTATATTGCCAAAAAGTGATGTTTTATAAAGAGATATCTTCTTGATCATAGGGTAATTTAACTTGGTTATGGTGGAATTCTGAAAAGCTTAATTTGGATCTTTTATTTTCTTATAACTAATTTATTTATAAAAAAAATATTTTTGTTTTCACCAAATGTAAAATTTACTTGAAAAATAAAAAAAACATTAACTTCTCGGTGACAAAGTCACAGTTTTTAGGATATGATATTACTAAATGTAAACAATAAGTAAAATAAAAACTGCTTAAATTATACTTTAAAATATAAAAATCGTAAAAGCAGTTTTTTAACATTTTAAACATAACGTTACAAAAGACATATCTATTTGTTATGACAGATACCATAATATTTGCAAAAGCAATCATAAAATGATTTAACCTACCAGCTTACCTTCCCGTCCTATTTAAATTTAAAAATTATACTATTTTTATGAATTAAAAAAAAATACATTTTAAACCCATTTGCTCAATGTTTCTTAAAATGGAATTTTTAATTCACCAATAACAGCCCATTGTAATGATCGTGTAATACCCGCTTAATTTCGTAAAATTCCTATTATACAATATCTTAACAAAGTAAAATCTGCTTTGTCACTGACTCCAAAATATTTTACCATTTTATTCAACACTTAAGGTTCTAACAATGTATTGTTAAAGGTAATGCGAGCCGTTTAAGAATATTTTTTCGGGCCTCTTTTGTGTCCATGTTAATAGAAATGTCTAACAGGCCCCAATTTATAAAGACAAGGTCAGGGCCGTACTCAGCTATTTAGACGTATGAAATAACATTTAAATTAAATGGACAGGGTATTTAGTTTTATTTTAAAAAGGCTCCACCTCCATTATGTTTTAGTTTTTAATATATCCAATCACCTTATTATTAATACATGCTTGTTTTGTTTTTATTAATTTGCTAGACCCCAATATAATATCTGATTAACTTTTGTTACATAATGAAAAATCAGAACCGTCAGCAAATTTTGGATGTAGCGTTTTTTTATCCTATCTCTGTTATAAGTGGATAATATGTCTGTGTTTTCCTAAAATTTTAAATGATTAAATAAACTGCCAATAGTCAAAAACTACTAAACTACAAGTCTCCGTCAATATTAATTTTACATTTTATAGAAATTATATTTTAAAATAATTTAGGTTTGTGTATAAGGCGTTATAAACTTGTAATCGAACAGTCACAATTAAAAAAAAAGTATAAGCCTGCTATGTATTTTTAAAATATTTTTATGAAACAACTGGCATTCTTAACAAAGGCAAATTATACATTTTTAAAACTATTTTACTTAAATAGTTATAGTAAAATATTATTCTTAATGCGTATTTATTTAACCCATATTTATTAATTTTTGGTAGATCTGGATTTAAATATACCCAAGTATGCTGTATAGGTACGAGTTTATAAATTAAAATTTGAGCTTTCTTTCAAAAAAAAAACATATACTTTTTATTGTAAATAGGGCAAAATTATTACTTTTTCGGCCAATATAAATAGCTAGGGAGCTGTTGAGTCATTTTGATATGATTTTATCGTCTGACAGAGGTTGTGGTTAGTTGTTAATATTGAAGTACTAAGTAAAATATTCATTTTAAACAATTTCTGCCATTCATTAATCGCTGCAATATTAAATAGATGCTTGCAAAAAATGTTCATAAAATAAGTTTCATAAACGATATTATCGCTCTGTCGATAGTCTTAATAAATTGTATTTAATATATAAAAAATATATATGTTAGTGGCAGAAGTTTTTCCTGCTGTGTTTAAGAGTTTTTAATTTTTTTTATTATTATGGTATATAAAAAAAATATTTTATCGGCAGCAGACTAGAATTATTATTGAAATTATATTATAAGAGATAACAAAAATTACTTCTGCCACTATAATGACGGTACATTAATATTCTGTATTGTTAAAAAAATGTTAAAATAGCAAAAAAAAATTATAACATCGTTTTTGCCTTTAAGTCTAATATTTCTATTAGTTATGAGAAACATAAAAATGAAATAGGCAAAATCGATACTGTCTTTTCGAAGGCAGACGTATTTTACTACCTAAGGATAGCTGAGGGCAGTACAAATATACACACACTAATATTATTTGTGTATATTATATTTGATCGCGTGGACAAGAAAGTTAAAAAGAATAGGTGGTTTAAAAATGAAAGAAGAAAGATGAAAGTGCAGATCTCGCCAATAACAACAAAATTCTAGATGAAAGTGACGAAGCAAGCAATGAATAGTTTATGTTATAAATATATATTCTGATAAAGAGTGTAACTATAATTAATAAAAGTATAAATAATAATGATAATAAAAGACAATATTTTTTTAAATAATACATAAAAAAATAAAACAAAAAGAAATAAAATATATGTCATATTTGTTTTTTATATTACATCTAAAATTAGAGTTATAGATGTCTGCCACCTTTTTTCTTATATACTTTATAAACATAAAAATATTTCTTAAGAAGATGATGGAATGATATAGGCACTAATTATTTTTTTACAGTTTAATAATTATTTTTATAAAAGGTCCCACCACGTAGACTTCTGCCAGCTTTAATTTCACTATTTATAAAATGTATTTATTAAGATATAATTAAGGACAGAAACGATAATATAATTTATTACATTCACAGTATTTTTCTTACAATTTCGAAATTATTTATAAAAAAAATTAGAGCTACCTGAGCTCGCCACTTATTTTTTCTAGTTAACATAGGTGCAGACTACATTACGTCTTGGTATTGACGACGATAAAGTCATATACCTAAATTGCTACCAGCTCCCTAGCTAGAATCAATGATCGTTTGGCCTTAGACTATAAGCATTCGCGACTATTTTATGGTAAAAAAAAACACCAACTGCCATTTTTGCAGTGTACTGAAAGTTAATAATATTAAAATTACCTAGAGGTTTTTCTAGCCTGAATAAAAAGTCCCCTTAAAATATTTCATAAATAATTTTATTAAAAGTACTTCGGTCAAAGTGCAAAAATTTTAAATACGGTTATTGGGTTTTAAATTAAAAGGAAACTAATCTTTGCATGACAGGAGTCGAACAAGTTAAGACATAACATCTCTACTTTAAATTATAACTACATATCATCTAGTAAAGACCCCTAAAATTAATTAATCAATTTTAGGTCTGTTAACCAGTTTCTGTTATAAGAGATCATGACTTTATTTTTTGTAAATAAATTAGCATTAGAGACAACAATTTGTTTTTACGGGGACCTTCAAATAAAGCAACAAGATTCATCCAGACCACTAAGCAAGCAAAGGAGATAAATATTAAGACTTTAAATTAACTAGCATAAAACCCAGATTATAAATAAGTTAAAATATTCAAGGCGGAATGTTAATTTAGTCATAGCTCTCTCTCATATGCGCAGCAGTAATTGATATAAAGAAAGTATGGAAGAGCACGCTGAGCTGTTAAACCGGTACGTACATGTCAGTTAGTACTAAAGCAAGGAAAACCGATATAAAAAAGGAAAATAATACAGTCATTTGGATATGACTTAAATTTTGTATCACACCACTAATAACAGAAATACTATCTTAATGGTAGTTATTAGGATCATCAACAAATTTAGGCAAACTACCAAAAATATCAGCGTGAATGATTGGTTTTAAGTCACAAAACTTGGTGATAACTTAACTTTGATTAGTTACAATATTTTTACGATATAATCCAATAATATTAAAAATTGTTTTTCTAAATTCAACTTTGTTTATTTGAAATCTAATGTTGATTGATTGATTGATTGATAAAGTAAATACACAAGTTGAGGTTTTGTCCGCCTCGACACTGCAGCCTACAGGGCTTGTTGTATCTCTTGTGTATTTTTTCAGTTAAAAAGGTTTGACACCTTAGACAGGTGTAGTAGCCCTTTTACTGTTCTTTTCTGGTCTCCAGCCTCCTGGTGGTTAGTGTCCACCATGAGGTTTTGATTTGTTCTCCAGTATGTAAGTGCAGGGCACTCATATATGAGTGAAGGCTGTCTCTTCCTCTTCGTCACATAGCTGCAAATGGGTTCTTTCTATAGATGCCCATAGTGTGCATATGTTTTCTTAGGGTGCAGTGTCCGGTTATTAATCCTGTCACTATCCTAATCTGATTCCTATTTAGTTTTAGTATTAGTAGTAATGTTACTTTTATATTATTGGGCAAATATCTTTTGGCGCGTTAAACTTTATTGGGCAATTAATTATCTTACTTAAAATGACACTTCAATCTTCTGATTATGTCCGATAATCTCGTTTATGGCTATCAAAACTAAATAAAATACTTATAAGTTACAATACAAATATTACTGAACGCGTCCTTTACTAAAAAATTTGGCAAAAAGATCTACGACCGAGTAATGATCGCTTTGTTAAATTTAGCAATGGACTTAGCAATTAGTTAGCAAAAGTTAACAACGGTTTAGAATGTTTAACAAAATGTCAGATTTTGACAGGTTGCCTACTAAAATCATTGAATAACACTAAAAATGACCTTTTGTTAAACATTCTAAACCGTTGTTAACTTTTAACAATTGCTAAGTCTATTGCTAAATGTGACAACGAGATCATCACTCGGCCGTTTGTCTAGTAAATATTGCTGTTACTATTTATAGTTAAATTTTATAAATGCTGCTGTAAATAGAAAAGTAAATTTTATTTGTCCTTTTTCAGGAGGTACATTTTATAAACTATCACATCGTGACGTTGTTCACGATATTAACCTATATATAGGGTCATCCACTAAAATTAAACAGAGCAATATTTAAGAAAGGGCTTAAATTTGGGTGATGCAACGAAAGCATTTCCACTTTTTACGGTAAAGGTAACTCTAAAATTTTTAATAAAACGTTATGCTGTAGTTTTAGATTTGTAATTTCCAGAAACAACTACATTTTAATAAAAGATTAGTAAATGTTTATATAAATTAAAAATAGTAACCTTTTTAACCTATAAATAAAATAAAATGGATTTATATTTAACCATAGTAACCTGGATGTGTGTTTGCCATAAGTCAAAGTAACTTTTATACATGATTTTAATTTTTAAAAATACATGCATTCAACTACCAAGTACACTTGCTCCTAATTCTTAAAAATTTATAAATATACCGCAATGCATTAAAACTTTAGGTTAATGAATTCTCCTAATTGTCTCAAAAATTTCACATAGTGGAAGAGTCAAAAGTCGTTCGGGTAAACTTTCATTTAAAATGCGTAATTAAAGAAATACCAAATCAAATAAAAATGTGGCGGTAGCAGTTTTGGGAACAGTACTTCTAGCTCATATATTGATTTCAAAGAATTAGCTAGAGATACACGGACATAAAACTGTTTGGACAAGATTTAGAAAAACAAGTGAACTTTAGTTACTAGTTTTGACGACGGCATAGTTTATCCGGCAAAGCAAGTTTTATGGTTGAGTTAATCGACACAATTTGTATTATTGGGCTAAAGAAAATTTACTTTGAATGCAATTAATGGCTAATCAGCACTCTTAGTCGGTACATACTTGATATAGGGGGTAATATTGTTATTGGGCCACATTTTTATAATGGAAGGTAGGACAACAATATTGAAATTTCCTTAAAAATTAGTTGCCAAGAATATTATTAATTATGCCTGACCAAAAACATGAGGCTACTTGGTTCCAAGACGATTGAGCGCCTACATATTATTGATTAGTTAAATGGATTTATATATAACTATGCATGTTTGTTTGTTATAAGTCAAAGTAACTACATATTATTAATGTTTCCAATTTTTTAAAATGAATGCAATTAGCTTCCAATTAGACATGCTCATAATTTTTGAAGAATGTTATAAAAATACCGCAATGCATTTAAACTTTAGTTTAAAAAATGCTTTAATTGTCTCGAAAATTCCACATGGTGGTTAAATCTATGAGTAAAAAGTCGTCGTAGCAAACTTTTATTCAAAATGCGTAATTAAAGACCAAAACAAGTAAAAATGTGACAGTAGCAGTTTTAGGAGCAGTACTTTTAGCTCTTATATTGGTTTCAAAGCATAAGCTAGATATTTTGGGATAGTAAAACATTCTTTCGCAAAATATTGCACAACTTTAAGTTTAATTCTCACCATTAAAAAAAATGGTGTACCTTAGTTACTGGTTTGGACGACGGATTTTTAAAAACAGTTTATTGGAAGGCAATTTTTTTCTATGAGTTTTACAAGCCATGATCGAGTTAATCGACACAATTTGTATTATTAGGCTGAAAAATAATCACTCTAAATAATCAGCACCCTTGGTCGGTACATACTTGGTGTGGGATATTGGGCGATGTTGTTATTAGGCCACTTTTTTAGGATGGAAGGTAGGAAAACAATACTGCAATTTCTTTAGAAATCAGTTACCAAGATTAATATCAGATAGGCCAGATCAACAACGTGGGGCTACTTGGTTTCAAGACTATAGAGTGCCACCATGTTATTGACAAAATGCATGTAATATTCTCGATGATACTTTTATTAATGAATTGGACGTCTAGGGCCAGTAAATTGGCCTGCTTGATCGCAAGATAGATAAAAAGGCTTCGACCACTGACATTATGCAAAGGAGTATGCCTACAGTTTAAGAATTTACTCCAGAGGTGCTATTATTTTGAAAGGAGGGTGAATAAATGTCTGGAGCAAAATTGCCATTACCTTAAGCACTTGGTAAAACAAAATAATAAATGTGTTAGTGTTTTTTTATTTTTATATTTTTTTCGATTTATTCGATAAATATTTAACTTTTATATTAATAATAAATTGCACTTTGATTATAACGTCGTTTTTTTTCTAAGATTAGGTACAAATCTAAAAAAAAATGCCATTTTATTTAAAATTTAGTAACTAACCCTCCTCCCCCGTAAAAAGTGCAAAGGCTTACAAAGTTTCTTTTAAAGTTAAATAGTGTTTTCCAACCTCCTATAGCATTACCTTAAATTGTTTTTAAATAGCCATTCCTAAATATTCTTTGTAACCCTTTAAATGAATTCTGTATAACATTAAATTTATTTAAGAGTTAGCAACTAAATTTTAGGATTTATTAGTTTGAAGAGGTAACCCAAACTTAATTTTAGAAATACACCAGAATGAACAAATAAATAATTTTATTAATTCAAGTTAATTTGCTGAATATGCTTGGACAGAAAATGAATACGCTTTAATTTGGTCTACGAAAGTGGCTTAAAGATGTTTCTAGTTATATCATAAATAAATAGGCTGCAAATAGGGTTTTAAAATATTTTAGTTTTAAAATTAATAAGATTAATAATTGTTTTTAGAGCAAAACGTTTTACTCTGATCTGCAAAAAGTATTTTTTATTTGCTCACAAATAACATAGGCATCTTTTTTGTATGGTTTAATAATTATAATAATTCATATACATTACGCCTGCGAATCGAATTTACATTAAAAAAAGTTAAGCAAAATTAAAAGATACGAAATTAATTTCCATAATAACAATTGGTGTGACTATTGTAACCATGGGAATTATCCGGACAATAAAGTCATTCGTTAATGAAAGTACCAGGCCCTAATAAAAATTTTGCCGAAAAAATAATTAAGGTTTAAGATATCAAAATTTTCTTCTTTTATATAGGAAGCATACCAGGGAAAACAATAGATACACTTTCTTGTTTTATTAAAATACAATGTCTTATGTAAAAAAAATAACCTAAGAAAGCGTCAATACAAGAAGTGTTTCATTTCTTTAACTTTTTTTAAGAGAAGAAATTGCCAGTCAAGACAAGATTTTTTGTCAATAACACTAGAATCTTGGACATCCATTGTCGTTATTTGTTCATTGATACAAAACTTTAATTTGGTTTATAATGTATATTTAACCGTTTTTAAGTGATACCTAAAAACTATTTTTTTAAAGCTACGGCTTATATACTATTCGTTGTTCACCGAAGCCTGTCCGATTTTTCGATCAGAAACGACTGTCAGATATTCGGAATAACGATACTAGGCCTGCTAAATATATTTTTGTTGTTTACAGTTATTACAACTTCTTTTCTTTCAATAGATTTCTTTATAAATAATTTTTGCTTCCGACCATTGTATGCGCTGTTTTGACCATGACCATGCGTGTTTGACAATCCCTGATTTTGAGGTTTCACCTTGTTCCGTATGTTTTTTGTCTTCTTTAACTCTAATTTTTAGTGGTCTTTTTGGTTCCGTGGTGTTTACCTTACCACATTCACGAAGAATTTGGTAGATACAGTCATTATTGAAAACGTTGTTGTCCTGTCTCGTCTTAGTAAGAATACTTTCTAGAGTAATTTAAGATTTAAAGGCCGTTTTAAAATTATACTTATTTTGGATTCTGCAAATCTTTAAATCTTTTCCAAAGTTCCTATTGGGCCCTGTGGAGTCTTGTTCAAATTAGAGTTCGGTGCACAATGGATAGAATATATATATACCGGGTGACAACGAAATCACTACCCGGACCTTCATTTTCTTCAATAAAAACATATGGCTTTAAAATTTTAGAATGACATATTATATTATAAGATGCCGATTTTGGATATTATAAGATGTGCCTATCACTTCCGGTTTAACCGGAAGCGACATCAACTTTGATTTTTTTAATGAAACACCCTGTATATTTTTCAAAATTTGGTTTCTAAGGATCATTCCTGACATAAAATCTAAATTATATCCTATACCTATCTTTGCTAGTTTTAAAGAAAATGGCGATTAAAGATGTCCAAACGACCGCACATTATGCAGTTATAGGGGAAAACAAATAAATGTTAGAAATTTAATAAGCCTAAAATAATTCAGGCCGTCTCTTTGGAGCAATTTTGTTATTTTAATATTAGTTTTTTATTTAAGTAGATAGGGTAAACGGCCCTATTGTTGGCCCCCAGCCAGTTGTTGGCACACCCAACCTTTTTATGTAATTTACGATGTAACTAGGTTGTTTAAATATTTAGAGTAATTTGGATTTCATCTGGCAACTATGTATTAATTCCACCCACAAATAATTTTAGACGTTACACTTAGTATGCTTAAGAAATTCGTGGTGTAGTGTTGTGTACTCTGTTCACGGTAAGAAAATTAACGTTTTCTTAAGAAACACAACATATGTATTTCCCTTTCATAACGATATTTACAATAAAAATAATTTGATTTTAAGTAAGGTGGTTGGATATAGTTAAAATTTACTATTTCAGTAAAAGTTTACTATCCTTTTTTGTGTTTTCAATAAAATTTGTAGGTGCCAATAACAAGAGCACAAAATTTTGTTAAATCTAGTAGTGGGCACCCCATGTCAACAACTAGCACTTTACAAACATAAAAAATGCCAGTGATTGGCACCCTATACTTTGAGTAAAGTTTTAATTATTCTGATGTTTTAAATTTTGCAAATTATTATTGGACGATCTGCTCTCATATGAAATTCATTTGAAGCTAAAATATGTAAAATTATAATTGATTTTTGAAGTATAATTTGATTGAAGAATTTTATAGTTATTGTCCAATTAACGCTACCAAAAACATGTTTTTTTTTACAAATAATTAAGGTTTTGCTATTGGCTTAAGATTTTAATACTAAAATAAGAATAAATTTAATGCTTTTCTTTAAACCAGCAATAGTTCTATAATTTTAACGTCAATAACTTGGGTGCCAACAACTAGCTTATTATATAGCGAGAATCCAATTGTTAGCCCTCATATGTTAAAATTTGATCAAATACAAAATGCATCATGAATGGGAAAATTGGCAACACCTCATAGCGCTCAACAGTGCACATTTAAATCCTACGCAAGACGAAGAAGTGTTGCCGCTATTAACAAAATAGTAGTAGATTAAAAAAAAAACTTTTTCTAAATATTTTGTTAATTATTATAAACTTTATTATATATTCGCTTACAATATTGCAGTATTTTTGTTTATAGTATTATTTAAAGTCAGAACGAGTATTTACGATTTATAATATCAAACTGCTGTTCTTAAATAGTTAAGTTTAAATATATTCGCGTACTACACACTAGGTATTTATGTATTGTTTCTTTAAACATTCTAAAAATCTATTAGGTATGCCTTATTAAGAATAAACATGATGTTATAAAAATGCTTTAGCAAGAGATAACTTTCTGCACATTATTATTTCTTTGTTATAGATGCCTAAAATTAAAAGTCGCAAGATGTGCTTGAAATATACCGAAGATGACCTTTCTAAAGCGTTAGATGACATTAAAAAAGGTGCTTCTAAAAAATCAACTGCGAAAAAGTATAATATCCCAAGAGCAACACTACAGTTTAGACTTAGCAACAAGTTTACTAAAATTGAAAAGGGACCACAACCAATCCTCGGAAAAGATGAAGAATTAAAACTAAACGAATGGATAGTTGAATGCCATCGAAAAGGTTTTCCACGAAGGAAAATCGACATTCAAGTTACCGTGCAAGAGTTTTTAAATAAAACTGGGAAAAGTAATCCTTTTAAAAACAATTTTCCCGGGGATCGCTGGTATTATGGTTTTTAAAGCGACACCCTTCTCTTACTCAAAGAATACCGGAAGCTGTAACTAATGCATCAGCCGCTGTGTCAGAAAAAGATATCCGAAAATGGTTTCAAGGCATAGAAGATTATTTGAAAGAAAAAGGATACTTCGGAATTCTAGAAGATCCTAAAAGAATCTTTAATGGTGATGAAATCAATTTCTATTATTGTCCAAAGCTTGGTAGGGTCGTAGCACCGAAAGGGGCCAAAAATGTCTATGAAGTGGACATCGGGGATGCAAAACAAAATCTTACAGTTATGTTCACCTTTTCCGCATCCGGTAATGTCACTACACCGATGATAATATTCCCAAATAAGAGATTACCTCAAGCTGTCCGAGAAAGCATCCCGTCAGATTGGAAATTTGCGTTAACAGATAACGGATGGATGAAGTCTGAAACATTTTTACATTATATCGAACATATTTTCTAAGTCTATTTGCTGCAAAGTGATGTTACATTTCCCGTAATTTTGTTTGTGGATGGTCACAGAACCCACATGACATACGAAGTCAGTCAACTTTGTTCGCGCCTTCAAATTGTATTAATTGCTTTATACCCTAATTCTACTCGGATACTGCAACCAGCAGACGTTGCGAGTTTTAAACCATTAAATATTTATGGCGGTATGGAGTACTTCAATGGAGAAGAACTAATCCATTAGTCAAACTTGGAAAAGAAAACTTTGCACCTATTCTTAAAACAGCTGTCTCTTCTCTTACACCAGAGTCAATTTCGAATGGATTCAAGGCATGTGGGATATATCCTTGGAATCCGAGTGCTGTAGACTTTACTAAATGTTTAGGAAAATCCATCTTGACAACGAATGAAACTAAAGCTTCAGAAAATCTATCGGATATAAGCTTACAACCAGAAAAATCAATAACATTTTCTTCCTTTATAAATATTGTAGGTGAAGCCAAATTATTAGAACTAGAACATCTTAAAGAAACTGATGACGAAAATCTTAACTGTCTTAAACTAATCTATAATGAATTAAAAAGCAAAAAAAATGCAGTGATCCCACTAACTTGTTTAGTAACTCATTTATGCAGCTCGCTGTAGAAGACCCATCCTCATACACCGAGGAGCAAATTGCCAACATGCCAATAGTGATCAATGACGGTGTTGAGTATTCTTTTAATGATTGCGACATTTCTTGTATTGATATTACTGAAGGCAAAACAGACGAAGCAAGGCCTAGTACAAGCAGTATTAATCAAGATTATACGGAAAAACTTTGTGAAACTAATGCTAACCATACATACGAGATGCAAATTGCTGATAAAACTTCTGCAGAAAGTAGTAAAGACAATGGGCGAGTCCATATCCAGTCAAAATCTTCAGAAAAATCGTTAGATGCTTTTCTGATCAATCCAAAAACCCCTGAGAGAAAAGGTAAAAGAAATATTCATCGGGCTCCATTTATTATTACATCTACTGGTT
Organism: Listronotus oregonensis; assembly: GCA_019359885.1. Lineage (NCBI taxonomy): Eukaryota > Metazoa > Arthropoda > Insecta > Coleoptera > Curculionidae > Listronotus > Listronotus oregonensis. Next base: position 71,558 of record JAHBCN010000394.1, on the reverse strand, counting down.
TCAAAAGAATAGCCGAAGAAAAGGAACGGTCTAAGAGGGAATTGGAAGAACAGAAGAAAATGAGAAAAATGAGAAAGCAAAGAAAGCCCAAGCAAACAATAAAGAAAACAAAACACAAAATATTATAGGAGAAACTAAGTTAAAAGAGAAACCATCAATCTCATCTATCCGCTTATCTTCAGATGCATCGCAGAGCCATGTCCGCAATATATTTAATACGAGATCTGATTCTCCACAAAAAGGGACCCCAATAACTAATATAAATGTTGAAGAAGGGCTGTGTTTCATATGCTGTTTTAAAATTACCTCTAAAAAATTGGCATTAGGTGTCAGACATGTACGAGAATGTACCATGAAGCTTGCCTTAAAAGAAAGAAACTTTTAGAGATTACTTTAAATGTGCTCCTTGTATGATTAAAAAGAGTTAAATTTATTTATAAAATATCCCTTACTGTTACTAAGTTCAATTTTGTTTTGTAAAAATATAATTTGTTTTAACATTTCTACAAAATTCAGGGACGCTTTTTTCTTACAACTTTACCACCTACAATCTAAGACGTTTAGACATATGTTTATATAGGAACTTTTTGCTTGACTTCATACGTCCTTGAATTTTGTCGCATTATTATATAATAATAAATATAAGTTAAAACTATCTGGTCAGATTTTTATAACTGTTTCAAAAAATCCAAATTTTCCCACATAGCTAATTTTAGCAACATAAGGTATAGTAGCCATTATCTATAATTTATTTTGGTCCCCTGTCAAAAACTGCTTTCTACCTGTCAAACAATGCCATCAATCTGATAATTATATTATTCGACAGGTGTCCAGAATAAATTATGTCTGATGGCAGCTTTGCTGATAAACACAACAAGGTGCCAATAACTAGCAAAATTGGAGTGCCAGCACTGGTGAAAGGTGCCAATTACTAGCAAAATTGCAGGGCCAACGACTGATAAAAGGTGTCAATAACTAGCAAAATGACATTAATCAAAATAAAATTTTATGACAACTTAATTTGAATTTCAAACGTCAAAATTTGATATTATTACTAAACTTAGGTCTTATTTCAATCCAATAAAATGTTAATTTATAATAAAAAAGCAAGCATTAAATATTTTATTGAGTAAATACTGGCTTACTCTCTTAAGGGTGCCAATAATTGGGCAGTTTACCCTAATAAGAAAATAATTTAGAATTAAATTTAAAAATATTAAATGATTCTTACGTTTATTTGTTTTCCCTATAACTGCATAATATGCGGTCGTTTGGACATCTTCAATCGCCATTTTCTCAAAAACTAACAAAGATAGGTATAGGATATTATACAGATTTTATATCAGGAATAACCCGTAGAATCCAAATTTAAAAAAATATACAGGGTGTTGCATTTAAATTTTTGAAGTAACAATATTGGAAAAGTCAATTTTCGCAGCACTTCCGGTAAAGCCGGAAATAGTTTTATTATGACCTCCACAGATAGAGTCTTCAGAAAAAATTAAATTAAACATAATTATTTTTTATAGCATTCATTTGTTTTCCCATAAAACTGCATAATATGCGGTAGTTTGGACATCTTTAGTCGCCATTTTCTCAAAAACTCGCAGAGATAGGAATAGGACATAATATACATTTTATATCAAAAATAAATAGTAGAATCCAAATTTTAAAAAATATATAGGGCATTCCATTGAAAAAATCAAAGTTGATGTCGTTTCCGGTTAAACCGGAAGTGATAGAGACATGTTGTAATATCCAAAATCAGCATCTTATGATATATTATAGCATCTTGAAATTTGAAAGATATATGTTTTTATTCAAGAAAATGAAAGGCTGGGTAGTGATTTCATTGTCACCCGGTATATATATATATATATATGTGTGTGTGTGTGTGTGTGTGTGTGTGTGTGTGTGTGTGTGTGTGTGTGTGTGTGTGTGTGTGTGTGTGTGTGTGTGTGTGTGTGTGTGTGTAATTTACAACAATATCTTTAATTTAGGGAAAAAACACAATTTACAACAGTAAAAGAACTAAAAGAAATAAAAATAAAAAACAGACGAATAAAAATTTATATCATGTTTTACCCCCTCCTGCTCTAATAACTGCTCCCATGCGACGTACTAAGCTTTGAACACAATTGGCAATCGCGGAATGTTACCCCACTCTAACGCCACCTAAAGATGGTTCCAATCTAATCGTTGAATGTCAATTTTATCCAGATAATTATTGACAACTCTTGCGACATGAGGCCTGGCATTGTTGTGCATCAAATAAAAGTTCTGTACGGGTCTGTACGGGCTTCTATTGAAATTTCAGCCCATACCATGACAATACCACGTTTAAAAGGTGTTATTGGAAATATACAACAATCCGCAAATCGTTCTCCTTGTCTTCTTTATACACGCTCACCCCCATCCGATGAACGCAAACAAAAACACAATGCGTCTGTAAATAGCTCACATCCCCACTTTTCGTCATTAAAGTCTCTATAATCACGGGCAAAAGCTAATCGTTGAGCACGATGGGCTGCAAGTAAAGCTAGACAAGCTGCTGGTTTTCTTGAGATCAATTCCTGTTTACGTAATCTACGGTAGACTGTTTGTCCAGACACTCTTGTGCCACGTACATTTTCAAGTCAACGACTAATAACATTAGATGTTACTCCGCGATCCCGTTAAGCATTTAAAGTGACAAATTGCTCATTCCTTTGGTTCGTGACTCGTGGTCTTCATGATCTTGGGGGTCACACGTACTCACCGGTCTGGCGAAAGCTACCGATCGCATCGTGTATAGTGCTCCCGGCTCTACCTCAGAAAGCAATATAATATTTAAAAAAATGCTGAATGACGATACACTGGCACTTTTTATAAAGAATAAAAACAATATAGACAATAATCGTTACGTTACTGTGCAACGTAATGCAAAAGTACTTTGTTCAAAATGTAATGTTTTAATTTCTGGTATTGTTGTAAATTGCATATTTTTTTAAAAAAATTTATGTTTTCTGTAATAAGAAATATAAGGATATAAATCAAAATGTGAAATGTTAAGAACAGATGTAGCTAACTAATATCCGACAAATACTCATTATTATGTCATTAAATTCTCCCACAGAGTTTTATGAAATTTAGGGCAAAATGCACTTTTTGGTTCTACGTTGTATAACACCAAACTCATTTGAAATTTTTGCAAGCAGTATTAAATAAGAATCAGAATAATAGTGCCTACAACATGACACAAAATAATTAAAATCGATGGAAAACTGATAAAGTTTTTTAAGATTTAATTTAAACAAAATTTTCTTTGTCCGGTTTTTTATGTTTAGGAGTCTTATTTTTTATTTTAAGCGTTTTTTGTAAAGTGAATCACTGCTTCAAAAGAAGACTAACGCAACCTACATTAAACTTCTTAGTTATAACTATGCTTTATTTCAGACAAATTTTCCTTGAAGTAAATGTATGTTTTTCTACAAAATACTAATTGGGCTATTAAAATTTGGTCACAAGTGATTCAAAGTTTATTTGTTTTGACCTTGTATAAAGAAACTTTAAAAAAATATCAATTTTTAAAAAAGTAGTCTAATTTTAAAATTCAGTTATATGTTAAGAAAAAAGTTTAATTAAAAAGAGTAAAATTTTAAAATTTAAACAAATAATGCGTTTAATTATTATTTATTCAAATTTCCGTTGACGTTTAAAATTATTTTTAAAAACTTGTTGCTTGTCAAAATGTATTTTTCTTACGAAGTATTAATATTTTAAAATATCATGCGACTAGATAGTCTTTTAAATTATTAATACGCCAGTTATGTTATCACTTATCACAAAGGCTTAAAGATAGATAACCCAAAAAATGGACGGCCACCGGAACATGTAAAATAACTTGGGGCAAAACTCTTTTTAATTTACTACCCGCAAAATTAATTTAGTAGTATCTACCATCAAAAGACTTGTTTAAATCATAAATAAACCAAAGTTTTGACAACCACAAGAACGTTACTTGAAAAATTAATGTAGTTGCTTATCAACGATCTGGCGCTTAACCCTTTTAAATATTTTCATGTCTAATTTTCATATTAATCTAAAAAGACTTTTAATAATTTTTTAGATTTTATCATCGACATTAAACTATATGTAATAAGAAATAGCATTTCTTGATTTAATCAGCCATACATTATGTTAACACCGATTAAACTTACATAATTGTTTGTAGTAGTAACCTCAGTAGGGAATCCTTGTTCAATAAATAAAAAAAATAACTGAAATTTTGTTGAATATAGGAAACGGATCATTTTTTTCCAAATTAATTTAAAGTTTACTGTTGCATTATTTTTTGTCTTGATGGTATAGATGTTTATCTTGCTTAAAAACGATGCACACTAAAAATTTTGGGTGATTTTTTTATCGGAACTTCAAACCTGATCATTTTTTATCGCGAACATTCCCACTTTTCTTTTGAATACTGATTGTAGTTTCAGAATGCAGTACATTAAAATTTTAGGACCTAAAACACAAGATCTTACATGACAGACAGTATGGATTCCGTCACAGAAGATCCACAGCATTCCTTTGTCTCACAGAACTGAAACAAGTCCCTTGAATTTTTTTGCAAATCCCAGATCGTTGCTCTTGACATATCCAAAGCTTTTGATCAGCTGTGGCATGATGGGCTTCTTAACAAACTTTCTACGGTCTTCCACCTAAGCTTTGCTCTTGGCTCTCCAATTTCCTTTCTAATCGACGTATATCAGTTATTGTAGATGGTCATTCTTTCAGCTTCAACCAAATTAATGCTGGGGTGCCCCAGGGCTCAGTACCGGCACCCACTGTGTTTCTTCTACACAATAACTATCTTCTTTCTTCCACAATCAATCTCATTCATAGTTTTGACGATAGTACCCTCCACTCTAACTTTAATTTCTCAAGCCAGTCAATAAGTCTGATTTGGAAACCAAGCGTAGGTCAATTCGGATGTCTCTCTCACAAACTTATCTTGGATTGGGGCGCCAAAAATCTTGTTCAGTTTAATGCCTCCAAAACACAGTCCTGTTCGCTATTGCGAAAATAGTCTGCCAGTGCTCAATCGTTACATATGAGCGGCCAAGTTCTGCAGAACAAAGAGTCGGCCTTACTTTTGAGAATGACCTCGACTGGCATGGCTGGATTCCTCTTTCGAGCCAAAAAGTATTTCTCTTTTTCCAATCCAATCAGACCCTCTTTAGAATATTGTTCTCATGTCTAAGGAATGGCGTCTCCTACAACACTTAGCATTCCGAACTCCATTCAAAGAGGAGCTGTTCGTCCTATTAATGATCCCATGCCTACAGAGAGGCTTCCTTCTCTTGCCCACCGTCGTGCTGTGGGGGATCTGTTGCTTTTCTATAGGTATTTCCACGGCTTCTGCTCAGAGGGGTTGGCCAGTATAATTCCTGCTCTGGCAGCTCCCAACAGAACAACACGTAGTGCAACTTTTATGCATCCTTTTACAGTTCAACTAGAGAGGCCCGGAAATTTTTGCTTTCTTTGTTCCTTACAGACTATGAAACCTGCAACCCAAAGAAGTTTTTTCTTTTCCTTCCCGTCTCCAAATATTTAAGTCCCGTGTGAACAAACTCCCTCAAAGATGAAAAAAAAATGAAAATGTCTCGCAATCATATAAGGAAGATTATAATAATAAAAGTCACTTAGCACACGGATAAGTGGTTAAAAAAACTTTAATTAAAAATATAAGTTTTGTTTTTATATAGTAAAACTATCGATGTTAAACATCTAAGACGTTTAAAATAACACTATTATTATTTTGTTTAGAACAATTTAATGCACCTATTGGTAATAACACTAATAACACCAAATAAATTAGTTTTTATAATTTTTATTTGGCTAACAAAACTACTTTTCAGATATTTAAAACTATTTTTTTTGCAGAAAATTTTATTTTACAAAAAAAAAGATAAACTTCATAATAAATGAGAGATTTTCCTGCGTTCCTTTTAAACCCAGTATAATCACATATTGAAAATTTTACTCTATAAAGCACGGTGTACCGCCATTATTCAGCGGAATATCGATCAGTGTTCCAATTACGGATATTGAAAATATACATGCAATGCAGTTCGCATTTTCATTTTGTCAAGATTTTAATTAATCAAAGTGAAGACAAGAATAATGGTCTTGAAAGTAGAAGTTTTCAGTCGTATACCTGCAGACAAAGAAAATAAGAGCTTTAAAAGTTTATTATATTGTAAAATCAATAAAAGAACCGAAAAGAAAACAACGCGCAACAAAAACGTTAGCCCCTTTTTAAAATGCCCTACTTTTTATGTTTTTTTTTAATTTTATTTTAAAATAAAATATGTTAAAGTCAAAAATGTCTATTTTTTTGCATTTTTAAATAAGAAAATTTTCGTCTACTGTTCCACTTACACCTGACGGATTGATATGGATACTTTGGTAGTAGTGTCTTACAGACAACTAAAAAAACTAAGCACCAATAATTACTTTTTTAAGAATAAGTAATAATTTATTGTTAAAAAATAAAATATTTTTCGGAAGACCGCCCAAGGGTAAACAGGTATAAAACATTTTAAAAATTGATTGTTACATTGATTACACATTATAAAATAACAGAAGTTTGTTTTGATTATGAAGGAAAATCAGATCCACTGAGTGCTTTTCATAAAATAAAAGTTTTTTTTTTATTTCCTTGGTAAAAAGTATATAAAAGCAATTTTATTTATTATTTAAGGAAACAGTCATTGGGGTATCCTAAAAAAGTACGCCCTTTAACTTAAAAAAGAATGCAAATCTACAAATTGAAATTCTAATAAAGCATCATGACTGTCTAGCCAACAGAGGTCTGCTATCATATCTATATATACAGGGTGGCGCCTTTTCGATGGATTTTCACAGTATGGAGAAAACTACAAAAGTCAAAGCAAATATGGTGGAATATTCTTGAAATTTTTAAAACCACAGCAAAAGTTAAAGCAGTTTGCTGGATTCGTCTCTGGGATACAGGCTTACTAGTTTTAAATAATATATATACAGTATGTCCACGGAAAAGGTGTTGAAGAGAAAAAACTTTTTTATTTTTGATTTTATCGAAAAAAGCTACTCTTGATAAAAAAATTTGGCTACTTCTAAGAGTAAAATTGGGATGGAAACATTTAACATATTTTATACGCGGTGTTCAGAAAATTGAAAAAACTTAAAATGGTACAAGAGTAAAGTGCATTTATTTGAGAAGATATGGAAATAAGTTACAAGGAAAAGTTGTTCAAAATTAAAAGGTAGTCTCTATTCGAAAAAATCGGCCTACTTTTATTTTTTGTGATTAAATTTATTTTAATATCGATTTAAATTTTTAATATCAATTTATTATTAAATTTTTTGCTGTTAAATAAGCATTTAAAGCTGACGATACTGCGGCTAATGAATTATAAAAGCAAAGTATCAATAAAGCTTGTCACTATCAACGCCTACTAGTACAAAAATTTAAAATTAGTTAATTGATAATAAAATTTTAATCACAAATAAATAAAATTGGGCCGATTTTTTCGAAAATTGGTATTAGAGACTACCTTTTACGTTTGAACAACTTTTTCTAGTAACTTATTTTCATATCTTTGCAAATAAACGCACTTTACTGTTGTACCATTTAAAGTTTTTTCAATTTTCTGAACACCGCGTATAAAATATGTTAAATGTTTCTATCCCAATCTTACTCTAAGAAGCAGCAAACAGTTTTATTACAAATAACTTTTTTCGATATAATTAAAAATAAAGAAGTTTTTCCTATTCAACACCTTTTCCGTAGATACACCAGTACGTCCACAGAAAAGGTGTTGAATAGTAAAAAAACTTCTTTATTTTTAATTTTGTCAAAAAAAGCTACACTTAAAAAAATTTTGCTACTTCTTAGAGTAAGATTGGGATAAAACATTTAACAAATTTTATACGCGGTATTCAGAAAATTGAAAAAGCTTTAAATGGTTCAAGAGTCAAGTGCATTATTTGAGAATATATGGAAATAAGTTACTAGAAAAAGTTGTTCAAAAGTAAAAGATAGTTTAAAATATCATTATTAAAAAAAAATCGGCCCACTTTTATTAATTTGTGATAAAAATTATTTTAATATTATCTAATTCCAAATTAACAATTCTTTATTGTACTAGTAGGCGTTGATAGTGACAAACTTTATTGACACTTCGCTTTTATAATTTATTAGCCACAAAAAAGTCAGCTTACTTAACAGCAAAACATTTAATAAAATTAATATTAAAAATTTAAATTGATATTAAAATAAATTTAATCACAAATAAATAAAAGTAGGCCGATTTTTTTGAAAATTTGTATTAGAGACTACCTTTTAAGCAGCATTGAAAATGCCAAGTGCGATCTTGGCGAAACGTCTGCAAACTTCCGCAAGGAATACAAACGACAAACGGACATACTCCCGGAATGAAAACAACTCACATTCATCTATCCGTGAAACTCTAAGAACTAACATATATATATATATATATATATATATATATATATATATATATATATATATATATATATATATATATATATATATATATATATATAATATATATATATATTATATATATATATATATATATATATATATATATATATATATATATATATATATATATATATATATATATATATATATATATATATATATATATATATATATATATATATATATATATATATATATATATATATATATATATATATATATATATATATATATATATATATGGTAGGTGGTAGAGGAGCTTCCTCGCCTAAGGCGGTACCACCCCACTTGCCCTTTAAAGGACTTGTGAAGTCTTAGTACGTGTCGAGTTCTGGGCGGTGAGTCAGTTTTCCTTCTTCCTCCTCCTTCTTTCTCTTTAGTTTTCCTTCTTTCTCTTCTTTCTTTTTCTTTTCCTTTCTTTTTTTTTTCCACTCTACTAAAATTTGGAAATAATGATGATGGCACACCCGAACGTAAAGTTATCCGGAGGTAAAATACCCCTCCATTCCGTTCTCCGGGCGAGGGGTACATTTGGGGGGCCACCATCGAAGAGTCTGATATCGTTCACAAATATATGTGGGCTTAACTCTAACGTGAACTCTGTTCACCATTATCTTCAATCCTCCAAACCCCACATACTATTTCTTACCGAAACCCAAATAAGTCCCAAAACAGCAACCAACCACCTCCTTTTCCCAGGTTATGAACTCATTTCATCTTTTCGACCCCATGGCAACGTTTGTGCTTACGTTCGCAACGACTTGGCTTGTGTTAGGGTTTCTAACCTCGAATCGGGTAGGTCTGATATTCTTTGGCTTAAACTTACTTTCAGATCTTCTACTAAATTCATCTGCTGTATATACCGGTCCCCGTCTGACAATTCCTACAACGAGTTCTTTGATTTCCTTTCAATAAAGATCGACAATATTATTTCCCAGTTTCCATTGGCCGAAGTAATCGTCCTCGGGGATTTTAATCTTCATAATAAGAATTGGCTAGGCTCCACAAAAACTGATACACAAGGCAGAGCAGCAGAAAATTTCGCAATCAGCAACTCGCTCACCAATCTAATTATGGAACCTAACTACTTTCCTAGGGTTCCCACCCATAATTCTAACCCCCTAGATCTTTTTCTTTCTTCCACCCCCGAACTCTATCAAGCATCAGTAACTGCTCCCCTTGGTCGCTCTGACCATGGTTTGGTCACCGTATCATACTCCATTCATTCTGAGGCAACTGAAAGCATGCCGCCACGAACCGTCTGGCACTACAATTCGGCCGACTGGGATGGTCTAAGAGATTTCTTTGCCAGCTACCCTTGGAATCCTACCTGCTTTTCTACTCACGATCCTTCAGAAACATGTAAACAAATTACCGAAACAATTCAACTAGGCATTAAGACCTATATTCCCCACACTAAACAGAACCCCATAACTTCAAATCACAAACCGTTGTTTTCTAAATCCTGTGACAAAGCCAGACTTTTAAAACTTCAAGCCCACAAAAAGTTTCTTCAAAACCCCAGTCCCGAAAATCGACAGGCTAGCATCGAAGCAAGAAATCAGTATAATCAGACCATCTCAGATGCAAAAGACCGTTTTAACAATCGAATAAAAGATAAAGTTCTCTCTTGCTCAAATGACAGTAAAGCTTTTTGGTCCTTTGCCAAAAATATTAGTCAGAACTTTTGCACAAATTCTTTTCGACCCCTAATCTCTGAAGATGGAATTGTCTCTACCTCCAAAGGAAAAGCCGAACTATTTGCCAAACAATTTGCTGCCAATTCTACGCTTGATCCTCCTATTAATCTTCTCTTCCAACAGTTGTCCCTGTTCTCATAAAATGTCCGATACAATTTTTAAAGTCAAACAGATCAAGGGTATTCTTTTCTCTTTAATACTAAAAATCGTCTGGGCTGGATGGCATACCAGCAATCGTCTTAAAAAATGTGCTCCCGAGCTTGCACCCATCTTAACTCGCCTCTTTCGAATCTCTTACGACACGGGCATTTTCCCGGAGAGTTGGAAAGCTGCACGTGTGCAACCTGTCCCCAAAAAAGGATCCAAAAGTTCCCCTTCTAACTATAGAGCTATATCTCTTCTTTCAATTGTTTGCAAGGTAATGGAAAAATTCATTAATTCCCAAATCTTAAAGTATCTGGAAAAACATAAGATCTTACATGATAGACAATATGGATTCCGTCACAGTAGATCCACAGCTGATCTTCTTTCCTTTGTCTCACACAACTGGAACAAGTCCCTTGAGTTTCTTGGTGAATCCCAGATCGTTGCTCTTGACATATCCAAAGCTTTCGATCAGGTCAGGCATGATGGGCTTCTTAACAAACTTCCTTCTTACGGTCTTCCACCTAAGCTTTGCTCTTGGCTTTCCAGTTTCCTTTCTAATCGACGTATATCAGTTAGTGTAGATGGTCATTCCTCCAGCTTCTACCAAATTAATGCTGGGGTGCCCCAGGGCTCAGTGCTGGCACCCACGCTGTTTCTTCTACACATTAACGATCTTCTCTCTCCCACAATCAATCCCATTCATAGTTTTGCTGACGATAGTACCCTCCACTCTAGTATTCAATTTCTTAAGCCACCGTGTAATTCTGATTTTGAAAACAAGCGCAGGTCAATGCAGATATCTCTTTCACAAGACCTCAAACTTATCTTGGATTTGGGCGCCAAAATCGTGTTCAGTTTAATGCCTCAAAAACACAGTCATGTTCGCTGTCGCGAAAAGTCTGCGAATGCTCATCCCTTACATATGAGCGGCCAAGTTCTGCAGAACAAAGAGTCGTTTAATCTAGTCGGCGTTACTTTTGAGAATAACCTCAACTGGCACAAACACATTTTATCCATAGCTTTGGCAGCTTCAAAAGATTGATTCCTCTTTCGAGCCAGAAAATATTTCTCTCTTCCAATCTGTACACTTCTGTATGTATCCCAAATCAGACCCTCTTTGGAATATTGTTCTCATGTCTGGGGAATGGCGTCTCCTACAACACTTAGCCTTCTGGGCTCCATTCAAAAAAGAGCTGTTCGTCTTATTAATGATCCAACGCTCACAGAAAGGCTTCCTCTTCTTGCCCATCGTCGAGCTGTAGGGGATCTGTCGCTCTTCTATAGGTATTTTCACGGCTTCTGCTCAGAGGAATTGGCCAGTATTATTCCTTCTCTGGCAGCTCCCAACAGAGCAACTTTTATGCATCCTTTTACAGTTCAGTTAGAGAGGCCCCGAACTTCCCGCTTTTTTCGTTCCTTTATTCCTAGAGTGTCAAGACTATGGAACCTGCTGCCCCAAAAATGTCCCGTGTGAACAAACTCCCTCTCACCACACTGAAGACACCCACGGTACGTTAGTACTTAGGCATCAGCCTTCGTGGGCTGTCCCGTAAAAAATATATATATATATATATATATATATATATATATATATATATATATATATATATATATATATATATATATATATATATATATATATATATATATATATATATATATATATATATCTCCATGTGCCCTATGCTGGGCAATCTCTAAGTACATCTATGGAGTCCTCTCTTCCCTCTCCACACCATCTACATGTACTTGTCTCGCTTTTTTCTATCCTGTTGAGATAGTGTCTGTTTCTACAATGACCTGTCAGTATGCCTGCCATTAAGTTACACAACCCTGTTAGAAACTATGCCTTTTTAGCCAAATATGATAAAGTTTAAAAATTAATTATATTTTTTACGAATTAGTAACTAAAAAGCGTTAAAAAATGAAATTTTTATTGGAAGACAGTCTAACGATAAACAGTTATAAAACAATTTTAAAAATTACTTTTTATTGTCCAAATTAAGCTACCGCCAAGGGATGAACAGGTATTCGTTTCAATCTGTCAGGTGCTAATGGTATGGTAGACGAACATATTTTCGATTTAAACTTGCAAAAAATAGATGTTTTTTATTTTATGCCATTAAGTCATACAATATGTTAGAAACTAGTCCCTTTTAGCCAAATGTGATAAAGTGTGGACTTGACGTAATTCAGTTTTAATTTCAGGTAGACAAACACAAAAACACACAATATCATAATGTATGAATTCGTCAAAAAAAATAGAAGTTAACGCTTATTAAATTTTCCAAAATATTTTCAATCTCCCGTGATAAAATATTATCAAAGTAAAACTCCGTAAGTGGTGCTTTAGATAGAAACAACTTTCTAACATACATACCTCCGTACTATATCTAAGTATTATTTAATGTTATACAAAATATATTAGCATTCCTTTTTCGACCGCTTCCATATACGAGAAATGAAGCAATTTTAGATACGGAGAGCGATTTTCCCTCGCCGAAATAAATGTCCGTTATAAATCACACGTTTTACTCTCCGACTAATATGTAATCCGTAAATAAGTAGCGATTCTCTGGCCCTACTTAGGGTCCCTAGGGATATGTGGACGGCCACTAATTGGGGAATAACCGTTGCGAGTCTGGGAGATACACATGTGTTCTCTCCCTTTCATTTGGATATTTTTGCACTAAGTTTGCATTTCTAAATTAATTGTCGAGGATACATAAACATTGTTTGATTAAGATTTTTAATAACCTTTTCGGTGCTTGTTTTCTTTTTTTAATAAAAATAACTTGTATTTTTAATTTTTTGAAATATGATTAAAAGAAAACTAACGATTTTCGGTGCTAAGTCCTATTTTTATAAAAAGTTTTCAAATATAAACTTGACATATAATATTAAATTTTCTTATATAAAAATTTAAAAACACTAAAATAAATATTTTTTAAAAGTTTTCTGCTAATGCAAAAACATACTTTGTGCAAACTTCTGAAGACCAATATTTTATTAAAAATATTTGCCTTCTTTTTACTTAAAAAAAATGCTAAAATGATACGACTTAAAAAATGGCATCTGAATGGGAATAAAGAATAAGTTAAAAAATATTAAATATGAGCTAATTTAAATTAAACATCAATTGCAATAATTTAAAATTACCACTTAAACGTTTTGGTACTTCTAAGCACGTTTTAAATCAAAAAGCTTTTAAAATAAAAATATCGTTTTAACTATTTTTTAACTTTGAACAGCTTATTTTTCATATTTTTTGACTTATTTCTCTTTCCCTATTCAGGCGCCAATTAACCTTAAAAACCATGAAAATGTCGTATTACCTAAAATATTTAATTTTTTAACTTTAATTATTTTAAAACTTTATTTTTTTAAAACCTTTTAGGTACCAACAACAAATTATTTATGAACTTCGTCCACTTTAAATACACACATCAAAATAATGTGGGGGACAAAAATAATATTCGAGGTTACAGGGGATTTCAAATAATGTATTACAAATTTTATTTAAAAAAGTTATAAATAACGGTTTTGTGTATATAATAAACATTTTTAGTTAGAATTATCGCAATAGTATTTCACAAAATAAAAAGAACTCCATAAGTCAAAAAATGTACACAAAAAAAATGATTTGTTGCCCCTTAATTCCTTACCAAGCAGTTTTTTAGGTTTTGCTATATGCATTTGTTAGGCATACTCAGGAGCAGATCGTCAATTTCTTGCTGAGGTATTCTGTTTCACTCCATGGAAAGGCCATCGAATAGTAGCTCTTTGTATTGAGCGCAATATTTTGACGTAAAATGCGCCTCCTTAATGTGTTCCATATTTATGGGTTTGAATCTGGCGATTGTGCAGGCCATGGTAAAACATTAATTTCATGAATTTTAAGGGATTCGTACGACCCTGGCAGTATGCGGACGCGCATTGTCGTGCATCAATTGAAATTGGAGACCAACTTGCTGTGCAAGGGGTACAGCAATAGGTTCAAGAATAATATCGCGGTAGTCTGTTGCATTTAGAAACCGTCGAAAAAAAACGAAACTGGTTCTTCTATACCAATAGTAATGCCTCCCCATACCATTACACTGCCTCCTTGCTGTCTATGAACCGCCTGCACTGTGGCCAATCGTTCAGTATTGCCAGATCATCTCCAAACACTTGTACTCCTAGTATTTAGTGCAAATCCAAATCGGGACTTATCTGTAAATAAAATGGGGCCCAGTGACGTCTAGTTCATTTTGCGTGTTTTTGTGCCCACAAGTCGATGGACGCGATTTCCTCTGGATAACACAGGCACTCTCACAGGTCTTTGAGCATTTAACCTCACTTCGTTCAGTCGATTTCGAATGTAATATTAAGGTGTCGCAAAGCCTGTAATGTAATAAAACGGTTTTGAATCTGGTTGGTTATCCTTGTGAGGCCTGCATGACTTTAAGCATAATCACCAGATTCTTGAAACCTTAGCCACAAACGATTAATGACACTTCTGTTCGTGTGGAGGGCGTTAGCAACGTCTCTTTGATTTCTGCCAGCTTTAACAGCACGCCACTGCGTTTTGCTATCTTAGCGATGTCTCTCCATCATTGGCAGTTGGAAAAATAAATAAAAATTGACATATACATTGAAAATCAAGTAACAATAAAAAAAATTTAAATGTTATTTTGTATAGAAAAAACGCATATTTTTGTTTTGTTACATTTCTTATAGCCATTCTTATTAGCACCTCCTCCAATTCCACAAAATAATCAACAAATTAACAAATTAAATTAAAAACATAAATTTGTTTTGTATTTGCAGCTAACATTAACTTAAAGCTAATAATATAGGTGTCCCCTAGATTATTTTAATGTGTGTATTTACAAAAAAGAAAAAGTCATAATCACGTCGCTTACACTTTGTAAGTATTACATATAAATCAAATTTAAAATTATTATTCTATTTTTTTCAGAAAATGTTGACTTTCATAATTATATAAAGATTCCAAAAAGTGATAATCGGCAAGAACTTCGACGTGCGATTTTTTTACAGTTAGAATGCTTTACTTTAAGCAAGAAATATAAACAAAACCAAGTGAACAAATTTATTTATATTTTGGTGCACACCATCTAGTTAGAAAATGCTATCATTATTTTAATGATAAAATATATGCATATTAGGCAAGCAATCAGGAAAATACAAGTACAATTCAATACAAGACAGTGTTTTAATTTAAAAAATTAATTATTAAAAACAATAGTTCGTAAAAATATCTTAGTACTTGAATTAGCTCCAAATTCATTCAACTAGGCACAATTAAAGCTTTTATTTAAAGGTTCAATTTGATGACTTGAAAAAAATCACTGTACTATACTTATTTAAAAAGGAAATATTAGACGAAATTTATTATTTTTTAAAACAAATAGGCTATTTCATTAGAGAAACCAATATTATATCATTTAATATACAGTGTGTCTAAAATAAAAATGAACAGCATGGGAATCTCCGAAACGGTAAGAGATACCTAGGTGGGTGGTTTAAATTTGGCAAAGTTGCGTATTGGGTGCTATATAATATACGGTTAAAAATTGAAGTTATATTTCGTATTTCCGGAAATATGGCAAAACAACTGAAATTTCTGTTTTCGTTTTTATTTTTTTACTAGTTTGTTTCAAAAGTTAAAAAAATTTTAAAAATACGTTTTCATTAAAACTTTTGACTCTTTATGTATTAGTGAAGTCAAATTTTTTACGACGTTTCGTTTTCGTTAATCCATCATTAGCTTTATTTTTTTAAATACTGCCCTGGATTGTCTATTAATTTTTTTAAACCTGATATTATCCCAATAACAAAAATGTAACAAATATAAAACGCCTCTTTAAAAAATCATGTACGTTCCTTGTCTAACTCATTGTCTCTTATAAAAATATGTTTATTTACCAGAAAAATATTAAGTGCTATACATCATTGTAATTGGGATTAAAACTGCTGCAAAAAAATGCAATAAACTATAAAGGGCCGTATTAAAAAAAAAGTTGATGATGGTTTAGCGAAAACAAAACGTTGTAAGAAATTTTTGGCTTTATCAATAAATATAGCGCAAAAAGTTCTAATAAAAATGTAATTGTAGATTTTTTCTTAATTTTGAAAAAAACCAAAAATCGGAAATTTTAATTTTTCCGCCATATTTCTAGTAGTACAAAATATAACTTTAATTTTATAACGTTATATTATTAACCTTCCCAATACGCAGCTTTGCCCAATTTAACTACCCACCTATCTATTACCGTTTCGGAGATCCCCATGCTGTTCATTCTTATCTTGGACACACTGTATAACCGTACCACCAACGTGAAAATTCTTATAAGTGAGTGAAAAACGATAAGAGTCCAAAAATAGAAAAAATATCGAAAATAAAAAGAATCACGCCAAATTCTTTTACGTCATCTTTTATTTCTTCTTCGACACGACATAAGTCTCTAATAAGCTGAGATAACCTGCAATTACAATGAAACCCTGCTGATCCGTACAATGTCCTATTAACAAGAATAAATATATTTTTTTAAACTCTAACCACATAAATTGTTAGTTTACTATAGCTTTTATATATACCAGTTAAAATATCTTTTGCAATATCAAATAAAACAAACTAAAACATGAATTCGCCACAAAACTATAAAACATATTTATATTTATGGGGGTAATAGGGTCAAATTGGTCCAAACATTTTATTGTATTGTGAAGGTTCTAGACGATGTTGCAGTTTGAATAAAAACACCCTTAGAAGTTTTCTTACTAAAACAAAACCGAGTTCTTTAAATGCGGGAAAAGAAGTTGTTTATTAAATATCCTGTGAGTGTGGTAATCTATATATTGGTAAGACAAAAAAACATATAGAAGTTAGAATTAAGGAACATTAAAAACATACTCGAATGGGCGAGACTGACAAGTCAGGTGCTGCGGAACATGCTTGGTCTAAACCAACGACTACAATATACTAAAGGACTGCTCAGTTCCATGTAACATACGTTGGAAAATTTAGGAGAAGCAGGCAACGGCTGTACGTCACCACTGGTGCTAAATAATGCAGGCCGGCGTTTATCGATATTTTGTTACCGATCTTCGATGTTTTTAACATCGATGTTAGATGACACTAACATCGATGTAGACATCGATGTTTACCTACCAATTTTTAATATTATAAAATAAAAGTTTTAAACCTAATTTTTGTAGCTCCAAAAATAAAATTTTATACCCGACGATATCCCAGCAATAGCCAGCACCGGTAGTGACGTCAGAGCGAATTTAACCTTGGCAGACAAATTCGGCAAACTGAGCAGTCCTTTAGTATATAGTCTTTGAGTCTAAACATCATAATATTATTGGGATAGATGCTGGGATTGTTCTTAGAGAATCCCACTCTGGAAGAAACGAAAGTTTAAAGAAGCTTATTAATAACAATTGCCATGTTTATAGTAAACCAAGTTTAGATATCCACAACATTTGGCAGCCTCTGCTTACTAACAGACCATAAAAATGGGCACTTTCTTTATGCATCGGTGACCCGGCTAGGATATATAAGGCGTAGTCATAGGCTTAGATATTTAGTGTTTACTTGAAAACGATTGGAAATACTTACTGTTCGAAACGTTGTGAAAAAATTAAATAAAGACAGTGGAAGTCCAAGAAGAAGTTTTTATTTTATTGTATACTATTCAGGCGCGTAGCGCTGGGGGGGGGTTTAGGGGTTAAAACCCCCCCCCCCATGGGACAAAAATATTAACGCCACATGGCTGGCGGTAAGCGGCAACAAGTGTGGTCACGTGGTCAGGCAGTACAGGTGTATGCGGGCGGTGTATGCGATTGTAAAGCTACTTTTTAATGCAGATTTAGTTGGCTAGTGATAATCTTTTGAAGAAAAATGGCAAAGCGATCAAATTAAAGCTCACTGCTAAATATTTTAAAAAAAAAGTTAACTGAAGACAATGAAGAGCAAGACAGGCATCAAATTTAGAATATAATCGTTACGGATCAAAGTACAGAAGTCAGCACAAAGTGCTTGAATGGTTTGGCGTGATGATGTAATTGAGGTTTCGTATTAAGTATAAGAAACTGTCTGTCTGTATGAATTTTAGTCCAACTTGGGTCAATTGTATTTTCCGTTCTCGCAAGAAACTCGGGAGTTGTAAATAGTTGAAATGAGTGGTTAAATACTTAAAAAGTATGTTTATTTATTAATTTATTCACTTGAAATGTGGAAATGTGGTTTCCATGTAGATTTCGATTAAGTACAATGTCCTGTACAATGTTCAAAAACTTTAAACTATTTTTTTATTTTGGGGTAGTTGTAGTGATATGACAGGTAAAAAAAGTTACCTACTCCCAGTCTTTATAATAATAATGATATTGCTATCTTAGAAAACGAGAATTTGTGTACTCCAAAAGAGAAAACAAATGCTTTAAATACGGTGTGGGTTCCACAGATAGACTTCAACTTTCCCAGTAGTGGAGACAGAAATTTAAAATTTCAATTTCAGTGGCTCGGAAAGTATAAGTGTCTAGCATATTCTGGCACTGAAGATGGCGCTTACTATAAATATTGTGCTTTATGCCCTCCTACTGATAAATCGGCTGGTGTAGGTAAACAGAAGCTTGGACAACTTGTGGTTACCAAATTTTGCAACTGGAAAAAAGAACTCGAGAAATTTGAGAAGCATAAAAAGCAAGTTATCACAGAGCTTCTACTAAAAAATTGGCGTCATTGAAGTTGGTTGTCTCAGGTATATCTGAATACATATACAAGTATTACAACCAAAGTGATCTATCTCTCCATACAACAGTATGAAGAGGGATTAGTTTCACAATAAAATTAACTTTTCCGGATGTCATCAAAAATGTGTTGTTTGGGTCAAAAAAAAGTCTGTTCGTCTGTGTGTGTATGTGCGTTTGTATTTTTCAATACTTAACCTAATTTAAGATTTAATATTATACTATCATTGTTAATAAACTTGTTTGAAAATTTTTGTTTAAAATTTTGAAAACCCCCCATTAGATCGCTGGCGCTACGCTACTGATACTATTTAAATGGATTTAAAGAAGTTCAACTTTGTTTTTTACACACTAATTTCAGGATAATATTTGCGGCTAATTTTAGTGTTACTTAGTCTAATAAACTGTCAACGTATTGTATGTACGAATCCCTTAGAACCCTTTTACCTCAATTCACACAATCAAATTGTTTTACAGAATGGGCTATTCCTCACCGGGTATTAGGCGCAATTAAGTCTTTGACCTGTCAATGCCCAAGTAAAGGTTTTGTGATTCTGTTTATCTCCAATGTCGTATTCAATGAGGAAACAGAAAATGTACTAGGTGACACAACAACAAAACAATTTGTTACTGTCGCCGTACAGTGATGATTTTGAGTAATTATTAGGACAAACTTTAGACCTCGCTACGTCGCAGAGATCTACTTTAAAAAAATACTTTTAATGGATTGTACATTCTGAATGTGCTGCTAAAAATTTGATATTGCTTTTTTAAATATAACCTAAAAACAGTTTTCTGAAAAATTAAAAACATTTCTTTTAAGAAGAAAGAGATACATAGTAATTGTTTCATTTCATTCAGCGTTCAAAAGCACAAAAAAGAGTCATTTTGTGCCTTGGAAGTCTTTTTACAATCACTTTTGTATCTGTTTATGTTTACGCACCCTTATGCATAAATATCTATATTTTAAGTCTTTCTACAACTCTTGGTTTTTAAAAAGATCAATTGCTTATGAACAAAATAGTTTAATAAAGAGTAATGAGCTTACCACAATAATTTTGTTTCCTTTTCCATTTTAAGTATATATTATGATAATCGATTACCTTTAACTTGATTTAAAAAGATCCTTTTCATATTCTTTTGCTTGCTAAATAATATGTTACTATATTATCGATTCTGTTAGTAAAAACCTATTTAGGTTAGGTTTTGTGTTTCTCAACGTAATATTATGATTTTGATTTTGTAATATTATATTTTAAATTCTAATACAAATAATACAAATAGTTTTATTGTGGATTTTAAGTTTTCCAATGAATCACATTTAATTCAAAATAAAGAGGACCGCATCATGTTACGATCTTCTGTAAATATCATTTAATTATTTCTTTTGTTACTAAAAATCTTGTTCTAGGTCGCTCTCTTATGGTAATTTTATTATGCCTCATACATTTTTTCCTAATTTTTAAACGAACTCGCTAAATAAAAGGAAAAACAAACAATTATCTATCTCTTTGTTTTTTTTTCTTTAAAAACAATGATTTAAGGTTATGTTTAAAGAAATAATAGCAAATCTTTAACAGTACATTTTAAAAATACAGTTTAAATTACGAGTTAAAAAAAAATGTTGATGTCTGCGATCGAAAATAAGCGGCGTCTGAAGTTTTGTCCCAGAAATCACCCGTAATTAATCTCTGCGCCCGGCCGGTGCTAAAAAGTATTTACCAATAATGGGGATAATGGTAATACAACACAACTAAAAACTTAAATCCTTAAAGCATAAATGCTATCCAAACTACGATTGACACGTAATAAAAAAATCTTTAGGAAATAACTTAACCAAACTTTTTTTTTATAAATCCAATATCTTATTAGAACGTTTTAAAATAAAGTATTTTTAAGTATTTAATTGTGGTATAAAAAAATGGCACCGGGTAAGAAAAACATTTCTTCTATATTATTAGGTGCAATTATATCTTTGACCTGTGACTTCTCACTCTAGGGTAAATGTTTGGTTACTTGTTGGAGATAAACTCAAGACTGTGTCTTACTTACTGAAAAAATTTAAAAAAAAATTAGTAACATACATAACCACTCGCTTTGTTATAAATTATTATCTCAAAAATAAGATGCGTTTACAGAATAAACCATTTCTTTCGTATTATTTGGCATAATTTAAATTTTGAGCAGCCAGCATCGACTCAAAGGTATTTACTTTATAATTCTTCTTAAGGGATTTCTTGCTGGTGATATATGTAATAAGGAGCTTAAAAATTCACTATAAACCACTAAATATAATGCACTTGTTTTTTGCAGACCCCAACAATAGTAAAATCTACAAAAATATATTTTGTCATTTTTATAAAAAAATCAGTGATACTGCAGAAGATTTTAAAAAAATCACTTTTCAACAATGTTAAAAACGACATCCATAAAAAAATTACCTAAATCAAAAACACTCCAACATTTCTAAGTTTTTATACATCCGCTTAAAAGCCGTTATACCGGAATTATTTTCTTGCTTTCCAAAAATGTCTTTAATGTCAATGACGCAGCGTGTCTCAGGTAAGACGTGTTTCCATTAATAATAAAAATTGTTGAATATAAGCATATTTTTTAAAATTTTTAATACATTTTTGAATTATTTACATACCATTTTGACACATAAGGTGGATGGACTATAAAATATACTAATTAGATAAATCACTATTTATAATTTACGGAATAAAATAGTACCACCTTACTTAGCAGCAAGGCTGGGATATTTATTAATGATAATTTGATACCTATAGATCAATAGTGAAATTAATTTTGGATTATTTATAATATAACATAATATAACAAAACTAATCAACCCAAAAACATTTACAAATACACGAAGAGGTAACTGGAGTTGCTTTGGAGTGGTGTTAAACCACATATAGAAATATTATTCAAAAAATATTTTTTTTGTTTAATAAAATTGACATTTCTTATGGTTCATAAAATTGGTTATTTTAATCAATTTACTTTTAAATAAATGGTATTGGCTAAAACCTAAAACTTTGACAATAATTTATCTCTTTGTCCTTGTTCCAACTTGGCATCGTTTGGTTTCTGCAGCTTCAGATGACGAGAAGTGGATTTTTTGTATAAGATGTGTACAAGTAGATAAAACTATATGATATGCCTTATCAAATATATTTAACCTTTTTAGAATTTTTTAAAACTTTACAGTAAAGTAAGGTAAAGGGGAAAAACGGGCTGACAAAGTCAATTTTTAGCAAAATTGAGATATTGACGTCATCCGATAGAAAATATTGTTAAATTTTGTTTAAAAAAATCACTGACAAGAACGCGGAAATCAGGAGATATTAAATAAAAAAAATATCTCGTACCGGGAAATAACCTGATGAGTCCGTGCGGTACCGAGCAAAAACGGGCTATGTCGCGTTTTTTTCTGTCTATTCGGCACCGTTGTGCTCGCTATTTTAAACGCTTTTGTATTATTTTGTGTCCAATACCAATTTCGACCGAAAAATTTACCAATTTTTAAAAGATTTAAAAAAGTTTTAAAAAGTTCTGTGGAAAAGAAGCTCAAGATCATTTTACCGCACTGGTGCATAATTAACTGAGAACATGGAAAAATTCTTTTTTTATATAAAAATAACTTTTAAAGTAAACAAAAAAAGAATCTACCTTTTTTTTACACTAATTATTGAACTATTAAGTTTTGATTTAAGATGATCAGTGATCAGATTAATGTGAGAAGAACGAAGATTGGTTTTTGGATTAACTTTGTTTTACTATATTAGTTATATAGGCATAACGCTGGATGTTGAGTAAAATAAACATACTTCACAAAACAAACTCGTTATAAATTCAGGAAAAAAAACGAGGTTAGTCACGTAGTCAAGGAGGAGCCGACGCATGAGTACCGAAAACTATTCCAACTCATTTTTTTTTATACGATCCTCTTGTAATTGCCCTACTGATGATATAAATGCATGTTGCCATAGCGCCACCTGGTGCCCTATTGTTTTAACAATTGCAAGGAATCGCTATTTTATACCGGACAATTTTTTTTCGTATTCTTTATTAAAATACAAATAAAAAAGGTTTTATGACTTGTTACGATAAAGTTAATATTTTTGGAGATATAAATTTTTAAAAATTCAAAAAATCTCAAATATGGGTACCCATAAAAATATATATTAAAAAAAAAACATAAAAATATATTTTTTTATTCTTTATAGAATAGTTAATAATATTTTTGATTGATATTAAATTTTTTTTAATGTTTATACAGGTTTTTTGATTGTTTATTAAGAGTGCATTTACGCTACACCTTAGGGGTCGGGCGAAAGGACGCGGAGACGGTAAGCGGGGACTAACAAACTCCCACTACCACAATTTTCGTATAGCCGCATTAAAACTTATATTTTAGTTAGGTTCTTCCTAATTCAGTGTATCGATGCGATGTTGTTTTCGATTGCAAGCCTACAGGAGATAACGTTTTTCGGTAACTATTTTTCACTTAGATGACATAGATTATACACCATTTTAAAGGTAAGGATATAATCATCTATGCCTCTGCTGTAATGGATTTTTGAAATATGAGTCGAGTTAAGAGAAAATAGTATCTAAACATAACCGATTTTAGGGTGACTTTCACTCAAGGAAATATTAAAAACTAAATCCAAATTTAAAAAACTATTACAACAGAAGCCTAGATTTAAGGGTGGGCTTTCATATAGTTTTTAAAAATTATCGATAGCTTATACCGTTTTTGAGGAAAACATTATGCCTCGAACCCCAAATTGGATCCAATTTTCGCGGCGCGAATGGACTCTTTAGCGCGCTCACAAGTATGCGTCCCTTACCTTTCAGTATAGCCGTCTCTCTGACTCATACGCTGCATCGGCCTCTCTGTGTCCTGAATCAGGATTTATTCCTTATCTCAAAAACTAATACCTTTATCAAAATTGTTAATAAGAGCCATGTTATAAATAATTCAATTATCTACAATTTGTTTATATAAGCTTTTTTCCTGAAATCAATTTTACAAAAGTTATTTGTGCGATATTTTACTTGTAAGCGCGCGTAATAAACAGTCAAAAAACCTGTATAAACAATAAAGTGTTTTCAAATCCTAAAAGGGGATATTATTAGCTATTAAATAAAGAATAAAAACATATATTTTTCATGTTTTATTTGTTTTTAATATGTATTTTTATTGGTCAAAAGTCCTGTCCAAAAATATTAATTTTATCGTAAAAAGTCATGGGGCCTTTTTTATTTGTATATCAATTAAGAATATGATAAAACATTAAAAATAACAATACCTGGCAATTGTTTAAACAATTTGGGTTTAAACAATATGACACCAGCTGAGTGGAATGGTTTTCCGTTTTCATGCGCCGATTCCTCCTAGACTAAGGACGAGTGATCAATAAATTGTTGATTTTTCCATCAATAATTTTTTAAAATGCTTGCGGTTTATGACCTACAGAATAGTTGGGAAATAAATTGGCAAAAAGATCAATCCAAATACTTTATTACTTTTTCTCAAAATCATACAATTTCACATAGCCCGTTTTTCCCCTGTACCCTTTAATTAGTGTACATATTCCGGCATCCGTATATTTGCGACTAAATTGATAATTTATAAAGATCATATTTTCCCCCCTTGTTGTGCAATTTAATTAAAATCTTATTTTAATTTTATACCTTTACTAAAAGCCAATACCCGAGCAATTAATTTTGCTTCACGAAATCTTAACAGTCCCTTCTGCCCCAATTCACACGAAATAACCGGACAATCAAACCGTCTTGTAGGATGTTACTTTTGTCAGGTCGGGCCGTGCCCTATACTATCATTATGTGCAATTACGTCCTAGACCTGTCGGCCCAAACCTAATTGTTGTTTCCAAATTACAATTAAGCAATTACAACTTTCTGAACGACTTTAGACCTCACGGCTCGTCCACCGCGTCTTAAGGAAATATCTGTTTATTGGGTACAATGGGCTTGAACATCGAACAATATTGTGTAGGCAGAATTAAAGTAGTCCAAGAGCAAAACATTTAAAGTGTGTATTTATATTTAGGGCTTTTTTTTCTCTTTGTTACGACGTACAAAGGCATATATAAAGCGTAAATATGTTCTATAGTTTTGTAGCGGATTCATGTTTTGATATATTTTCTTTGGGAGTACTCCCCAAAATTTTTGTATGAAATGAGACCACTTTGGTCCAGGTCCCGGGGTATGGCGAGCTGAGTCTGCTCAGCTCTATTGAACCCTATGAACTTGCAGGCCGCCTGCGACAAAAAAAAACCCAAAAAACCCAAAAATCAAAAATCAAAAATACTAATCTACGTTTCAGTGGCAAGTTGGCCACCGTTGTTAAGATGAAATTAAAAGAAAAAAATTAAACTAAATTTTAAAAAAATTTGCTTTAAAAAACTTCTGAAAGCTTTTTACTTTTTATTACGTTTTGTTATAAATGACATTAGTTTATTTGACACGTATATTTATAATATTCAAAAAGACTAAAAAGGGGCATGGTGTGTTAAATGATTTTAAGTTTACCTGAATTTACTTTAGAATCAATCATAGGTAACCGTGTATTATTTAAATATTGATTCTACACATACACATTTATCTTTATTTAATAAAATAAATGCACTTTCCTTTATTTTACCATTTTTTGAACAAGTTTCCTTTGCTAAAATGCTAGAAGCATTCCGGTTTGTTATGTGGTTGTTATCAAATACGTGTTTACAGATTTTAGATTTGTGGAACTCTGTGTTGTTAATGTATGTTTATATTCTTTTATGCGTTTGGCTAATGGTCTGCAAGTTTCACCTATATAAAATTTATTTCATTTACAAGGGATCTTATAAATAACATTTTTTGTGTTTTTGTTTATATTGTATGGTTTTGTTTTTGTTACTTGAGATCAAATAGTATTTTGTATTTTAAATATAGTACAAATATTAAATTTATTATCCATTCGTTAAATTTTCTCTAATAAGCCAGAAATATATGGTAAAAATAGATTTGTATTAGGTCTATTTTGATTTTGTTCTAAATTTGGCTGTTTAAAATTAAGAAAGCATTTGTTTATAAAATAAAGCGGATAATTATTTTGAACTAAAATATATTTTAAAATATCCTTATCGTTTTCTTTGTTTTGAATAAAAATAAAAATTAATTCTATCAATTTTTTCAACTCCTTTTTTTTACCATAATGGGGTGATTAGAGTTAAAATTTAAGTATCTGTTTGTATGAGTACGTTTTCTGTAATTATTAGTTTCAAAATTATTTACATCTTTTTTTATAAGAATATTAAGAAAAGGAATTTGTAAGTTTTGTACTTTTTCTAAAGTGAAATGAATAGTGAGTTCTTGTGTATTAATGTGTGTAAAGAAATTATTTAGACAATTTTCGTCATGTTGATAAAAAGAAAAAATATCATCTATACAGGGTGTCTCAGAATATGTGGACAATCTCTCAGAATCTAATAGAAAACCTAAAAATATTATGACAAGTTTCCATAAACTTTTTTTCTATGACCCTCCCCCACGAAGGTACAGGTACCTAACGGACGACCCTGGAAATCGTTTTTGTTTAAATAACTTTTAAAATACTAGACGTTATTTAATATTTTTTTGATATAATGGTTACTAGGTAAGTCTTCTTAAAATAAACCTATTAAATCATATTTGGCTTATTTAGTTTGCCAGGGACGGACTAGCTCTGACACAATAATAGCCATTTTTTTAACACCCTGTATGATAAAGGCTTAACAATATTATTTTTGGATAGCTTTAATCTTAAACTAAAAAAAAGTATTTCAAAAATGTGGTACACTAAAAAATGCTTCTTAATATATAGTACATGTATGTAAAATTTCATTAAAATATCTAAAGTGGTATTACAGATATTAATAATAAATTATTTATTTTTAAACATTTTACCTCCCTGTATCTCAAAAGTTAAGACGTTTAGGACATACGTTCATATAAAGTTTTCTTCTTAAAATGGACCCAAAAATTGCCTTCTTAAATATTGACGTACAATTAGAAAGCATCCTGTATAATGTAAAAAAAAAATACAAAACATGATATTTTATTTCTCGTAAACAGTTAATTTTATCGATGTCAATCAAGAATACCTTTTTTTTAGTTTAAGGTTAATGCTATCCAAAAATAATATTGTTGAGCCTTTATCATACAGGGTGTTAAACAATTGCTATTATTGTGTCAGAGCTAATCCGTCTCTGGCAAACTAAATAAGCCAAATATGATTTAATGGGTTCTTTTTAGGAAGACTTATCTAGTAACAATCATATCAAAAAAATATTAAATTACGCCTAGTATTTTAAAAGTTATTTAAACAAAAACGATTTCCAGGGGCGTCAGTTATGTACCTGTATCTCCATAGGGGAGGGTCATAGGAAAAAAGTTTATAAGAACTTAACATAATATTTTTAAGTTTTCTATTAGATTCCGAGAGATTGCCCACATATTCTGTGACGCCCTGTATATCTCCACCAAACTAATGGTTTATGATAAAAATTTTGTATATTTTTATGAAAAATTTGAAATAAGGTATTATTTTTATGGAAAAATTTTAATTCTATTTTAAAAAGTTTTTGTCACTGCTCTGCTGCCAAATATCCATGTAAAAAGGCAATTATATAAAATTTATATATTATATTATTTTTATATTAAAAACTGTTTTTTAATTGTGATCGACAAGTTTTTATGGTAAAGTTCAAATCTGTATTTTTTTTATTGAAATATTTAATTTGAAACCAAATCTACTTTTATTTATTTGATCAAGGATTGCCATAAAACTGTTACTCTTATTTATAGTTTTGGATAACTTCATAAATTCAATCTCCAACTCTGTATAGTTTAATAACGAAGTTAACTGCAATAATATATCTTAAGATAACTTAAGTGAAAAGATAGAACGGAAGTATAATGTATTCATAAAACTACCACACCCTCATTTCTTTTAGGAATTAAGTAACAAAACTTTGGGTAAAGGGAAATTATGTTCTTCATTTTGCCTAAGCAAGATTTTTTGCACCGTTAAACTATTTTATATTAAAAGCACCTTTTGGGTAACACAAATAAACATTCCTTTAAAGGATCCTATCATTTTTGATACTTTTTCCCATTAAATAATAAAATTTAAGCTACTCGAGTTGCCCTTAAATTCTCTGCTAAAGGTTCATTTATATTTAATTCTAAAAGTTGTGTACGAAAAAGCTACTAGGACTTAGGAATATATGAAAAGTGGTCACCACAACTAATTTATTATTTAAAGCGAGTTTTAACGGTTTTCTCATTCCTATTTTTACATTCCATTAGTAATTTACCAAAGGGAAGTGTCAGTTAGAAAATAGCCACGACGCAAAGGACTTTTTTTGTAAAGAATTGGTCTTTTTGATTATTTTTGTTACATACAAAGATAAGATATTTATTATAATTTTTTTACTGACACTGCTATAATTAAATACCACTATTAATAATAAGGATATTAATAATAAAATGTCTTAATTTAGCAATTATATATAATTTTTACAAAGAACAATTAAAGAGGTATCTAATTTTACTGCTTATAACTAACCACCACTAACATATTTTAGAAAATTAGCACAAAAATCTTTTTATAGAGCCAAAAGAGATCTAAATATAATATACTTTATGAAAAATTTAAAGAAAGCTAAAAAAGATTTAAAAAATTGTAAAACAAAAGAACTGCCTACATGGGTATTTATTACCACAACAGACGTTATAAAAAGCTATACTTATAAAGATACTTCTTACATCAAAAAGATGTATTATTTAAGACTTAAAAATACAGTTTAGAAGCCTTAATTTAAAATTCCTGTTTAATTTTTATCTCTCTTAAAAACGGTAAGAAATTTATTATCAACACGTTGACACTTTTTTTAACTTTCGTACTATATCTTTGGATTCAGGGCCGCCGCCAGAAAAAAATATAGTCAGTCAAAAATAAATTAAATTAAAAACACATATACCCCAACTTTAATTTCTAAATAATAATCATACTCATTTAATATTAACTAATAATAATAATTCCTAGGCGATATCGTAAAATTTAAGGATTTAGACGGGAATTGTTTTATTTAACGTAATTTTTAAAGACTCAGGAGGGTGTCGACGGACACCCCCTGCCAGCGGCCAGGTTTGAATCTGGCCTAAAAATATTTTTAACTAAATAAATCCGCTATGACCATATGAGACATATCTTCAATATATTAAGCAATTACATTCATATTATTTTAATCAAAATTAAAAGTCTAAATATCTGTATATTTTGTTGATAATTATATAACCTTTTTCTATGTTCTAAACCTTTGTTATTTAAGCAAACTTTTGCTTCTGTTTTTCTGTTTTACATAATTTTCTTAAAATTGAGTAATTAAAATTATAAATTATTTTACAAGGAAATTTTAAATATTTATTATTTTGGCTTTGATGACAACTTTCTGGCACGACAAAAATAATTTTATAGGCTTATTAGGCGCTATACATTACATATACATTAGTAGAAACACTGTTACATCTTAAAAATTAACATTAAAAAAAAAAGTTTTATTAATTATAAATAAAGATTTGTCAAAAAATATATGCTATTTGTTTTGTAACATAAAGGTCCAAATTGGGATCATATTTAATTTAAAATTTTTGTTTTTTATATTGACAAAAAAAATTAAGGCATGTCTATGTTTTTGACCCAAAAATTGGAATTTATGCACAGATCAAAGACAATTATGTAAATATTTTTATAGAAAACTTAAGACTCACAATAACCGTTTATTGTATGGTCGCGCGCAAGCCCAGTTAAATGAAACAGATAAAATACGGTTTTTGGCCTATTAATTTTACTAAATGGCACGAATGCAGCTTACTTATAAGGGTTTCTTAAGCTTATTATTATTTAGTAAATTATCATTTATAAATATTTTATTTTTTTTAAAGAGCCTTAAAAAGAATAAATGTATTTAAATTTTAATAGGTTTTCGTTGGGTGACTCGCGTGAAAAATGTCTAAAAAATGCTTAGGTCTATTGACCCCGATGAACTGGCAAATCGCCTAAAACAGAAAAGGAACCAACCAAGCAACCCCCCAATACAAAAAAAATAATAAAATTTCAGAAAAATCTTTTTTCGATTCGGTAGCAAGTCGGTCACCTTTGTCAAGATGTTTTGTCATAAATGACAAAACGTCATAAATATTAAAAAACCATCAGACTTCTTAAATCAAAATATCTTCAAAATTAGGAGTTAATTTCTATATATTTTTTATTTAAGTTTATCTTGACAACGGTGGCCGACTTGCCACCGAAACGTAGGTAAGTTTTTTTTTTAAGATTTTGGAATTTTTGTTTTTTTTTGGGTTTTTCAGGCGATCTACAAGTTCATAGTTATACCTCAATAGGGCTAAGCTGGCTCAGTTCGCTATGCCTCGGGACCAGGACCGGAGTGGTCCCATTTTAAAAAAGTTCTCCAGGCAAGAAACCTAACGATAACTTAATGAAACATGAATCCGCCACAATACTATAGAACATATTTATTAAAATAAATGTTATTATGTTTTAAAATAGCTAATAAATCATTTTTTTCTTTTATTATTGGTCTTTTTGTATGGGAACCTAATACCCAAAGATGTTTGATTTAAATCTCCAAATACTTAAATTCCCCGTTAACAAACTTTGTCTTACCACAGTTAAAACATCGTCCGCTAGTAGATATTGCCTGGTTTAAATATAATTGTTGTTGATTTTTAAAAAAATGTTTCTTACCATTTTAAGTTAGAAATATTTATTAAAAAATAAGTTTTATAAACTTAGTCTAAAACGATACTAGCCTAGTTCACACCGAAAAGATCAATTAAGTTCGTGGACTAAATCAAGGACTTATTTCTCTTAATGTACAAGGGTTTACGCCAATTTAATTTGTGGATTAATTTAATTTTAAACCATAATACTAAGCCTGCTTTTTTTTAAATGTATATAATTAAACTAATTGTAAACAAGGTGACAGAAAAAACATTAAAAAACATATAAACAAAAACATTTTTTGTAGGTTAACTGAAATTCGCCATTTTTTTGCGAAACGCGAACTGTCAGTGATCAATGCTGTCATTTTGGATCAACAGAAATAACAGACGTGTTTACATCGAAAAAAATCATAGTCTATCCACCCTAGTTAAAACGCGCTAAATTTGGGTAGCATAATAATTATGTATTTCCACCTAAAAATATATGTGACGTCACTTAGACCTCGAACTAACACCCTGTGTAAGCAATGCAAATTGCTAAATTGCACGGTTGAAAAACTCAGGGTATTTTGACTTACGACTCTGTTTTTGCGAGAGTGCAATATATAATTACAATTAAAACCTGATTTTTTTTTAAACTGTGTCAATGCCAGGCGCGTGCTGGCCCACTGGGATACCGGGAGTTTCCCGGTGGGCCCTTCTAAAGTTGCTCCGAAGGGCCCTCTTAAGCCTTAACGCCTACGCCACTGCTAAATACCAAAAAACAATAAATTAGAAGTAATAATCCTTAACTACGTTACAAAACTTTAAAGGGTGATTCCTTAAGTCGTGTTATAAAAAAAAGTTCCCATGAACATATGTCCGGAGTTGCTTAATTTCTAAGATACAAGGCTTTAAAGTTAAAAAAAAGTCGGTGTTGTATAAAGATCATAATTACCCCGATTTGGTTAAAATTAGATAAAGTTGTGTAAAGTAATAAGGCGACTATTTAACCCTAACTAAATTAAAATTATTGGGTCCAGTGGCATCTTAGTTGGCACTACAGCCAATTTTATTGGGAAAAAAAGTACCCCACTAAATTTTTTTGTAGTTGGATACACTTGTTAATTTAGCTGGTAAAAAAATGGACTCATTAGGTAGTCATCGATATTTCCTATCCAAATGTTCAGCGAAAATTTTTACTTAAAATGACTTTCTTTAATAACATGGGAATTTTCGTCAGTTAAAAAATGGTCATTGTAAAAATTTTTAATAGCATCTTGTAAAAAATTTGCGTCGTTCGTAAATAAAATATTTAAAAAAAATTGTATGCAATCGTATGAATTAACCACCTGCAAAATATTTATCTCGGGTAAGAATCCCGAGGCAGTAGAGCTTGGCCCCGCTGTATGTCATATGGGTACCAGAGATTTTTAGAACTTTTCAAATGATTTTTGGACTGACTTTAAGCTGCAGTGCAATCTTCCTGGTATCATTTAAAGGATTTTCTTCCATTGCCTGAAATAAAGCATCTTCTAGTTAAAATGCTGTTACACTTTCTGGTCCTCCACCATCTGTATCATTATCAAAAGACCTAGTTTTCTCTAATCCTGCATATAGCGTAGCAAGTGTTTTAGCATATAAAATTACTCTGTTAGGATACCTGTTCTGGTAAATTCTTCATGCTTCTTCCGCATTTCCATTTGCTTATCCATAAATGAATAAAGTCATTTACGATGGAATTACTGCTAAATGACAACTCTGAATTTTAGTGAGCTGACAATACTATCACTGTAAACCGGCAGCAGGTAAGTAGGTACTTGTTTGAACTTGGCAATAATTTGTTATAAAAAGCAGATATGGTATGCCAAAAATGTAATAATAAAAGTCATAGCAGTTGAATGTTTATTTTTCCGTATATTTTGGAGCACCACCAGAGCTTTTATTTTAAGAGTAAGAAAAAACTTTAAATCACAAGAGTTGAAGTATTTTTACTGAACCGTCAGAATTTTTGATCAGATAAAACAAAAAAGCATCGGAAATGTGTTTAAAAATACCAGGTTTAGTTTGTTTTTTAATGGGACACACTCTATATTATTATTTTTTTGGCTACCTTACTTTACTCTAATTTTAAAAATATATATATATATATATGTTGTATATTTCTTTTTACCGTTTAACCAGTACTTCACTATAAAATATTGTATATTTAAAACATCTAGATTGCCGAGAAAACAAAATTTACAGCATTTTTTACCGCAATCTACATTTTTTCATTACATTAAATTATAACGAATATTTATATTTATATATATATATAAATATATATATATATATATATATATATATATATATATATATATATATATATATATATATATATATATATATATATATATATATATAAAAAAAATCTGAAACCAGAGTAGTGGAAATGCAGTCAATTGAAAGGCCACTTTAAGTAATTAACTCTTTATTGAAAAGTCGAGCTTTCCGGAAAACTTTTTCCCATCATCAGGACAATCTAAAAATTAAAAGAAAATGATTCTTGTTAGTGAAACCAACAAAAATAATTCTCCTTTTTACAAAGTTCTTACCATATGTGAGTTGAAAACATGAAACAGGTTTAATAGCAATGAAGAACAAAACTTCATTCACATTCCTCTTTAAACTACATTGACTTTCACTTAGTTTTTAGCACGTGGATCGTTGCCACCATGTTACTAACAAGACTTTTACGGAGTGAAAGAAATATAACAAAAAGCAAAAGAATTTATAGTTAAAAAAACTTACAAAAAACAAGTACGGCTTTAAAACTTAACGACCAATGAGCGCTGTCAGTTGAACAAGAAATAAGAAATTTGATATAATGATTTTAAAAAACTTTGGATTTTCCATTTTTAAGATTTGGACATCACAGGCCGCATCATGCAGAACTGACAGAGCCATCTGTCGTGGTGCCTAGGTAATTATTTATACACTGCTCACAATTGAAAATGAATACCATTTACAAAGGTTTAAAATTAATAGATTGTAATATGTATGTACCTACAAAATGCAAAGTTCAGATGCTTATTATTGAATTTAACGAAAAATTGTTATCGTTTTTTGGTACGAGAGAATATAATTATAAATGGAGCTAAGATTTTGGATATCACTCCTTTTATTCATAGATTTTGGTTGTAAGTAAATATGTACCATTTCTAGGAAAGTTCTTTTGTACCAATTGTCAGCTCTATCCAAAATTATTGCATTCTGCCAGTCCATAGCGTGTCCAGCAGTGTTTAAATGTTGAGAGAGTGCACAAGAAAGAACACCTCTTCTGGCGTCACTTTTATGAGAAGTGATAGACCAATTAGATTTCTGCATGTATGTCCTATGTAGACTAGATCACATTCACGGCATGGAATTTGATACACTACGTTATAAGATTTTTTCTTTAACTAGTCAGTCACGACTACCCTTCCTCTCTTTTATTATATATATATATATATATATATATATATATATATATATATATATATATATATATATATATATATATATATATATATATATATATATATATATATACAGGGTCCTGCAGCTCACCTCCCGTCTTATGTAGCTCTTTTATTATTCACTGTAAAATTTTCATATCTTGCAGACGTTACCTTTAACCTACGGTGCATTTCAGAAAAATAATTTTGGTTATACAGGGTGTCGCAAAAAAGTGTGACGTCACGATGGTGCATTTTTTAAATGGAACACTGTGTATTTTTTTATATATTTAGGTACCTCTTGTAGTCAACTATCTTCCTCTAAAATTTTGTCAACATCGGTTCAGTAATTTCAGAGAAAAAAAATAAAATATAAAAAAAAACTGTTTTGCACCATTGTATTTAAAAATGAATAAAAATACCCATAGGGCTTGATTAATAGAATTAAACAAGGAACTTATTAAGTAGGGTTATATCAGTCGCTTATGTCATGTTTGGTTAATTCGAACTGTACAGGGTGTCCAAAATTTAGTGTCAAACTCTTCAAATTTGAAAGCACTTTATTTTTCTTATTTTAAATACGAGCCCCTGTATATTTTTAGGTCGTTACATGTAGAATTAAAAAACAAACATTTTTCTAATTATAACCCTATCGAAATTCCTAACACATTAAAAGTTATTCGTTGAAAACTCATTTTTGCATGTATTTTAATAATAATACCATTGAATAAAAATGATAGGTGGCTATGAAAAACAATTTATTGACATTAGAGTTTCCTAATAACGTTAATTATTACCTAGAAATTGGTTGAAGTTACATAAATGTTAGCCGAAAGTATTAAAAATTAAAATTAGGTTTATTTAACATTTAAAGGTTTTTTTAAATTAATTTTATTTCAATTAATAAATAATAATTATTTACTCAATTTTTATAATATGTCAAACTAAGATTTTGTAAGGTGAATAAACTCCAATGTCAATAAATTGTTTTTCTAACCTATCATTTTTATTTAATGTTATTGCTATTAAAATAGATGCGAAAATGAGTTTTCAACGAATAACTTTTAATGTGTCAGGAATTTCGATAGGGTTATAATAGGGTATTTTCACTCAATTGATATTGATAATGTTGTGTGTAAAAATTAAAAGTAGAAACACAATTACAAAACCTGCTAAATAACACGGAAAAATACAAACCCTTACTTTTTTATTTAAGGTTTAATTATCATTGTAATTTAAATAGCCCGCCACTCCCCTAACCAATCAAATTCAACATGGATGCCAAGTCTGTTTAGGAACTATCGATATCGACAATCGCATCGACTTTAACGAAATGCTAAAATGCGAAATGCTTTTTAGACTTTACACTAAAACACAGCCAGACTACCTAAATAGTTTCAATTGGAATAAAACATAAAAACTTACATCAAAATGGTTTTCACAACAATAATAGGCATGTCCTTTGGGCATTTTCTCAATACCTACAGCAGCACACCAGGCTTTTCTCCTATCAGTCTTGTTTTGGAAGAGAAAAGAATATTTTTGAAGATCCTAAACTCGGCCGGCTTCTGGTTTCGCAAATAATAACAATACACTTTTTTCTTTTTGAATAAGATAACGGAAATTTACTCGTAAAAAGGGGTTCATATCAAGGAAAGTTTCGATAATACTAACTATAGTAATAAATTGGAATATTTGGAAAGAACCTACAGTATTTACAAATTAGAAATTATTAACAAATATTAGAGGTTACAAGTTATACAGGTTGACAATATGACAATTGACAGGAAACGCCAACTTTGTAGATGTTGGGCATATCGATATTTGATGACAGGCGTATCGAATAACAAAAAGCTGACAACAAAGCAGAAATTCCACCAATAGAAAATTTAGGGCCGTGACGTCGGGCCTACAAAACAAACTTAAAATTAATTTTTAAGGCGTTTCCGGAGGCCGAAAAAAATGGGAAAAAATATTTTTGGCCTTTATTTTCAGTGGCTTTGCAATAAGCTAATAAAAAAAAATCATGAAAAACGCCTATTAGAAAAATGTTTGTTTTTTAATTCTACATCTAACGACCTGAAAATATACAGGGGCTTGTATTTAAAATAAGAAAAATAAAGTGCTTTCAAATTTGAAGAGTTTGACACTAAATTTTGGACACCCCGTACAGTTCGAATTAACCAAACATGACATAAGCGACTGATATAACCCTACTTAATAAGTTCCTTGTTTAATTCTTTTAATCAAGCCCAATGGGTATTTTTATTCATTTTTAAATACAATGGTGCAAAACAGTTTTTTTTTATATTTTATTTTTTTTCTCTGAAATTACTGAACCGATGTTGACAAAATTTTAGAGAAAGATAGTTGACTACAAGAGGTACCTAAATATATAAAAAAATACATAGTGTTCCATTTAAAAAAATGCACCATCGTGACGTCACACTTTTTGCGACACCCTGTATAACAAAATTACTTTTCTAAATGACCGTAGTTAAGGTAACGTCTGCAAAATATGAAAATTTTACAGTGAATAATAAATGAGCTACATAAGACAGGAGGTGATGCAGGACCCTATATATATATATATTATATATATATATATATATATATATATATATATATATATATATATATATATATATATATATATATATATATATATATATATATATATATAATATATATATATATATATATATATATATATATATATATATATATATATATATATATATATATATATATATATATATATATATATATATATATATATATATATATATATATATATATTTATATATATATATTATATATGTATATATATATTTGAAATAAGAGTAAAGTAAGGAAGCCAAAAAAATAATAATATACAAGGTGTTCGATTTAAAAAAAAAAACAAACTTGGTATTTTAAAACACATTTTCGATGCTCTATTATTTTATCTGATGATAAATTCTGACGGTTCAGTAAAAATACTTTAACTTTTATAATTTAAAGTTTCTTCTAACTCCTAAATTAAAAGCTGTGATGGTGCTCAAAAATATACGGAAAAACCCTGTACGTATTTAATATTATATAGTAGGCTGGAATAAATTTATTGAAATTTTCCTATTCGTCAATATTATCCCTCGATACCTTATGGGCCCTGCAAGTGAATAGTTTACCGGCCCCTAAAATCGCCACAGCACGTGCCAAATCAATACTGTATAAAAAGATGTATAACAAATATTTAATATAAATCACATTTTTATATAAAAAAAGCAAAATTTATTAAAAATAAAGTAAACTGGAGACCCTCTCGACGTAAAATTATGAAGAAATTTAACGTAGACATAACAGATGCAGCTTGCCAATTTAAATATAATTTTTCTTGGAACATAATCGTATTAGATATTTAAATGAGCTATCACGAGAAATTTGCTTTTAATGCATGTCTTTTAAATTGATTATATTGTGAGCTTGACTAGTCTTTTAGATAAATATGGCCACTTAAATATTAATGTTTAAGTCTAAAAATGCCTGCATTTTATATAAGCGACTAGAAACTACTTAGTATTGGCTTACGTTTAGTCCAGAGTAGCAATTTTCTATAATTTAAGTTGTTTTCGTGGGTTTACTTGAGCTAGTTTGAAACGATTAAACGATTCGATTAAAATGTCCAAACAGCTGTAATTTTAATAATTTTATGCTTGAGCTTTAAGGGATTTTAATTCTAATGTACATGACACATAGCTTTAATTATTTTTTGCCCTTTTTTCTTGGTTTTAACTAGTGGTGTAGTGCCTAAATTAGCTGTGCCGAAAAGGTGAGTAGCGGCAAAGCGACCCATTCCGAGAATCGTTCAGTTTTGGGTTCCAGAAAAAACTTTTTTTATTAGAAATAAATGGACATTGTATTTTGTAAATTAGGCAGACACAAAAAGTAATTGTATGTTCAGTAATGTTATTAGTAATATTAAATATAAATATAAAATATATAAAAAAAAATACTGTACAAAAATACATTATAATAATCATGAAATATTGCAAAAGCAATATTTTTCATATTCGTTCATTTCTTTAAAATATTTGCGCTTTTTTTTCTTATTCTTTTTCTTTTTTAAATGTTTCTAATTAGGCTTGCCTGTATATTATAGCTTAAAATACATGAAATAAACAAATTTTGTAAGAGATTAAGTTGTTATTGTCCTTCTCAAGGCCATCATCATCGGTTGTGGCGGAGCTCCGCTCCGGCTGTACAGTCATGCCGAAGCGCCGCTCCGGGCCGCTCCAACCCCACTACACAACTGGTTTTAACCCGTAATATGATTAAATAATAAAGTCTAACTATTAACTTATTTAAATTTAATTTGTAAATTGCTTTAGCTTTGTGTGATATGAAAAAGAACTTAAAAGTAAGAGACCAACGTACTTTTGTTAAAAAATATTAAATTAACGAAATTCATTCATAAAAACTACAATTAGAAGTAGAATTTTTCTTAGTTATACTGTATCAACTCAAGTTTTATGTCATGGCTATTTGCCATTAAATCAAGACCTGGTTTGACCCTCTTTTTTTGTTCAACTTAAATGTTCTACTAATATTTTGATTATTTTCCACTTTTAATATTTAAATTTATTAAAAATGTTTTTTTTTTAATTAATAGAAAGAATTTAAAAAAAAAATGTTTTTAGAAATATAAATCTAAAACGTAAATATATATTAAAACAAATCTGGGCTCTTTAAATAAAATAAAAGAGCCATTAACCTTTTTGTAAAAAAATCTGTTTTCGTTAAAATATATAATAAATGTTTAAAAACTTAATAATAATTAATATTTATTAAGTATTATTTAAATTAACAAGGATTAAAGTTAAAAATATTAATACAGTTGCTGTGATTTTGTGTAAGGGCGCTTTTTAGTGTGTTTCGTTATTCCTAAATTTATCACCTTTTTAAAAGTTATTAGATTAATTAGGAACTTTATAAATAACATTCCTTGTGTTTTGGTATCTATTATTATTTTTTTGTTATCTATGGCACTATGACCCTATATTATTTTGTGTTAAAAAACACCAATCTATACCTTGCAGGGACTCCGTGTACTGTAGAATTCTATAAATTGACTTCATTCTACTCCACTTGCACTCCGTGTTCAAAAAAGCACGCTTGAAGCCGACCAAACTGGTCGCTCAAAAGCGAAACCTCCGTACGTGTCGAATTCTACAAAAATGTTGTGAAAGTGTACATTACAAATAAATTTGTTTGATTCGTCTGGTAATTGTTTGTTTAAAATCGTTATTATTTATTTATGTAATATGTTTATTATTCATAAATGGAAAAAGTTTTATTCGATTGTTGTAATGTTTTAATAAGTTAAACTATTATGGTCTGAAGAGGTAGTATTAAAAAGCTTTATGTACTTTTAGGGTCTTATTTCATCTTTTCATCAGCTCAAAAACTACCATGTTTCAGAGAATACAACAGCCACATTTTACATATTTTCCTAGTTTTCTATACCTTTTTGGTATATAAAATTGCAAAGCATCATTGCAAAAATTACTAAGTCCCAGTATAAGAATAATCCTTAAATGTAATCGATATTCACCAACATCATCAATGTCTAAATTTTCAATTAAATTAATAATTATTTAGAATATTTAAAAAAAAAATCATTCTCAAAATAGTGAATAATCTCCTTCATCCCTATCTGTATCGCCTTATTACATACTTAATTTTTATAATAATAGAACCAGTCTAAAAAAATATAAAATCTTTATTTAATAAGAGGTAAGAAAACTACATTTCAAAGTGCTCCACAGTACAGGTCTTTCAAAGATACCTTCCAAGTAATTTCAAATTTTCTTTCGTTTTTTAAACCATCATCAACTTTATTTTTTTAAATACGGCACTTAATTGTTTATTGCATTTTTTTAAGTAGTTATAATCCCAATTACAATGATGTATAACACTTAGTATTTTTCGGTTAAATAAACATATTTTCCATAAGAGACAATAAGTTAGACGAGAAAAGCACATCATTTCTTATAGGGGCGTTCCATAGTTGTTAATAAATATTAAGTGTTATACATTTTTGTAATTCGGATAATAAGGGGTTCAAAAAAATTAAATAAAAAACCCGTATTTAAAAAAATAAAGTTGATGATGGCCATTAGAAAATGTATTTTGTTTTTCCCTATCTCTTTAAATAACGCCAGAAAAAAATAAAAACAAAATCGTCAAGTTTAGGTTTTTTCTCTCTCGGAATTTTGCAACTTTCTAAAGTGGACATGGTTAGTTACGCAAATGCACATTTTTAACCACTTCGACTTTGGTTGCCGAAACCCCCTTTATGCACTCGAATCTGTGGCACCCTGTATATAAACTATTTTGACACGTGAGGGAAGCGGCACATTATAAAAAGCCAAGGCGGCCGCAGTTCAAATCAAACCTTTTTGGCTATTTTTTGTGTTTTTTTTTTCAAAAAAAATCGATTGTCCATTCTAATACTAATCTAACTATGGGTTATAATACTCTTTGTTTATAAAAGGTTTAACAGGTGAGTCAATGTTGACATATTTCCTTATTCTAACTTTAGGAAAAATGTAATGATCAATTTTATGCCATTTATAAAAATGTATCTTGAATGAACCTTTTTCGCAAGTCAACAATATATTCATGCAACCATAAATATTAGCTTCCGAACCGCTTAAGCCGAACGAAGCGCACATGCGTACATCGATTTTAGGTCTTAGCCCCAGTATCCCACACGCATCGTATAACTTCTAGAATACGTTGATTAAAAAAATAACAGGTTCCAAATGACATTTGTCATTTAATAAATGCCACACCGTAAATATGACGTAGCACATGTTTTCTAAATATGTATGCCGCCTGAGGTTTCGAGATAATAGTGTCTCCCGTGGAAAGGAGGCTAATAAACTCTTACATTCTTCCTACTTATATCGGTTCTATTTTAAGATATTAATATACAAAATTAAAATACAGGAAACGTATTTTGGCAAACATAACTTTATCGGACCGTGACCTTCGTGTCGTGAATAATTAACAAGTTGAGAAATAACGCAACTATAATACAACACCTCTTAACTATGACATCTGTTAAATGTTAAAACCGACATTTTTTTTTTTAATGACACCTGTCAAAATATCATTGGTCAACGAAATGTTTAAATAGCGTCTTTCTAAAATACCATCTGTCACAAAGATACCTGTCAAAAATGACATTTGGTAAAATTAAATATGTTTAAAATTAAAGATACGGATTCCCATATTTTTTCTACATTTAACCCCGTTAATGTACGCCGATAACAGAATTCAGACAGTACAAAATTTGGTTCAATAAAACCTAAATCTTGGACTTTTATTTTCTTTATTTCTTAACAGGTATACGTAATTATGGGCGTCTTTAGTTGCTTTAGTTTGGTTTACGTGATTTAGGAGCCTCAAAACTTAAGGAAACAACAAAAAATAAAATATTTTTTTTTTAAATCAAAACAAAACTTTTCCCATTCCAAATACGAGTTTTATTACATATATGCCGAAATAACGAAATAGTGAAAAAAACGGGGCATTCTAGAAAGAGTTTAACTTTTTAACATAATTGTCAAAATAATATTGTTTGTAAATATTTAAGACTAAAAGCATTTTACACAAATCATAATATTACACAGAGTAAGTATTATTATAAAAAGCATGTAAAAATTTAAAACTTAAGAGCTAGCAGTTTCAAAGATTTAATATAAAATTTTCGATCTGCGAGTTCATAAGAGTCAATTGACTGTATTTACACCAGTTTATGATAGAACCCAGTGACAATTCCCCACAACAAAACAGAAAATATTACTCTTAATGATGAGCAATGGTAAAATTATCAAATAAGGCAAATTATATAGTTAAAAATAATTTGCCCTCTGGGTGTTAGAGTGCTATTATGATTTATTTTCTAGAGGCTTTATGCAAACGTTT
The DNA here is from genome assembly GCA_019359885.1 of Listronotus oregonensis. Taxonomy (NCBI): domain Eukaryota; kingdom Metazoa; phylum Arthropoda; class Insecta; order Coleoptera; family Curculionidae; genus Listronotus; species Listronotus oregonensis. The sequence goes on along the minus strand of JAHBCN010000394.1, from coordinate 29,187 downwards.
TGTGTTATTGTTTTTTTTTAAACAAAGTAATTTTGTTAATTTTATTAATTTATAAGTAGAAACCAAATTTAGAGGTGTCTTATTTAATGCTAAATATCCAAAATACATCAAGATATTATAAAAATAAACCAATTAAATTATTATTGATATAACTTTTTCGGAACTTTTATTATTAAGGATATAAAGCACCACTAATGTACCGTAAATTAATTGAGTTTTAACTTTAAATAACTTGCATAAAAAACATATAACATTGTATGTTAATATTATTATCTAATCCAAAAATATATTTTATAAATCCCTTAAAAAAAGTTTTTTTAAATATTTAGTATTGTCCCAAATTTACATAATTCCTTGCTAAAAAAGATCAAGTGAAATTCAATTTAAATCTGGAAGATCGCAGATTAAATATTCATTGTTCTCGAATACAACCGAATCGATTTCAGTTGTCCTTAAAGAAAACCCTATTTGTTTTTAAAATTTACTGGAACTTTGTATATACGGTCCTTTGAAAAGGGAATTCTATTTGCATTTTATATTTGTATAAATCGGAAAACCAGTTATCGAAAATAGGGATTTAAATTTTTTCGCCTTTTTCACACAATTAAAAACAAAGGTAAGTTTAGTAGTTTTTCGAAAATAACAAAAATATTGCTAGTAACTTCAGTATTTTATTTTTTGGTTATTATAAAAAGTAATAATTAATATAAGACATGGTGTTTCGAAATTAACATATATCGATAACATGATGACTTAAAAACGCTTCTTAAATGGAATGAAGGTCCCAAAAAAGAAAATTCTAAAAATGACATTTGAGAGATATTTTAAAAACGAAATACAATACATTTTTAAAAAATTATAAGCCTTATTCATGTTGCAATATTCGTTTTTTTTTAAATCTCAAAAAATTTATTTATAGACGTTACATACTAGTGAGTTTTAAGACAAATGCGGCTTCAAGTTTATATGTATGTGTTTTATCCATTTTCTAGAACAAATAATAAATTTAATAGTTGTTTATTGTGGTTTCAAAAGTGAGCTACTTAAAATATTTAAAAAATAATAGTTTTAAAGTAAAAATCAGTTAGTTTAACGCTCGCAATGTCCAAAACCTGTATCACTGTTTTGGGAAACCCTAAAGGCGGCTACTGACTTGTAACTAAACGTTGTAATGTATAGTTTATTTCAGCTAAGATTTGAATTTAAAGAAGTTACTTCTGTCACAAATGCCAACCGTTTTTTTAGGTTCTCAAAATATAAAAGTTACCAGACCAGAAAAGCAACCGACAATTAAAAATAGATAATCTTAAAAACGATTATATCTGTCTCTTTTTTTAATACACGTGAACTGTTAAAGAACGATATAAGCCATTACTTAGTTTACTTGTACTGTTCACTTAAACGGGGCCGGATTGTTCGGATTTTTATTTTCTGTTTCAGATATTGACGTGTTCACAGCTGATGCTAATTTTGCCTTATTCTTTGAAATATTTAGCCTGTTTTAATGCTTTTTTGATAGTCTGCGTGTTATTTAGTGTTTCTTGATTATTTATATATAGTGTCGAACATTATACATGGTATTGACCTTTATTATATTTAACAGAAATTATTTATTTCTGAAAAAGTAAGTAACATTTATCACAGAATAAATAAAATTAGGACAGGCATATTATACTATGGTCCTAAATTATTTAATTTCTTGCCATTTCTATAACCGCTACCTTCCAAAAATTTAAATTTAGTAAAAAAATATTTGCTTTCGAAATGCTTCTATTTACTAAAGGAATATTACAAAAACAATTTTAATGACATGATTGTCTAATAAAGTTTTATGGGTCCATGTATAATTTCCTTCTGTTGACTGCAGTTTTAAATTGTAATTTTTAAATGATTTACTATGTATTGTTATTATTTATTATATAGTCCAAGAAAATAGGTCGTGAAATACGAATTTGAGGTTAAAACTTGAATTTTTGATATAAATTACTTTGAAGAAAAAAATATACAGTTTGTTTTTAGATTATTGAAAGTAACTTATATCAAAAATTCAAGTTTTAACCTTAAATTCGCATTTCACGACCTATTTTCTTGGACTAATATTTGCAAATTGTACTCAAACCTTTGGAAGTGTGTAAGACCGATTGGGTGTCTAACATTAATAAACTTTTTGTCTTTGTCTTTCTCTTTGATAAAAAATAAACCATATTATACTTAGTCACTAATTTGTATTTAATTTTACATCTAACCTGTCTCTTTCTCCCCCCCCCACCTACCCAGGCAAACTTTTTTTTAATTTCCTTACTTTACAGGTGGTAACCCTAGCTGCTTGGGTTGGTGCCTTAAATCTGTTTCTGGAGTTTAGGCTACTCCAATATTGGTCTAAAAATAACTTAACACTATAAGAAGGCGGAAAAGCTAGACTTTAGCTGCAGAGTCAAAACAATTTTATTCATAATAATTGGTGTAACGCCATTTTTTCTTTAAGCAAAGAACAACATAATGTCGACTATGTAATAAAAAATGTGGACTTGACAAGATATTTTAATCAAGTAAACCTTAATCCGACCCTGAACAATGAAAATATTTAGTAACTAAATAATGACACATCATAGTCCGCCATGATTAATTATAACGGTTTTAAATTCAAATCTTAGCTGAAATAAACTATATCATGTTACACATCGAATATTCACGCAGTGAATACAGAAAAGCGCCGATCGCGGGGAGCTGCTCGCGCTCGCCGCTGCTCCATCGGGTTGTCGGTTTTTTCGCGAATCCCTTTGAAGTGTTCGGCGCTAGTCAATCAGTTAATCAGTTTGTTCGTTGCGAGCGTATGGAAAGTAGTGATTTTTTCCTATTTTGTTTTTTAAATAAAATTCACTTTCTAAGGTTTTGCATTTTGTGCGAATCAGGATGCAGTGGGATCGTGAGAAAACTCTTCTTTTTATTGACAGATATAAAAAAAGCAAATCTTTGGGATCCCCGTCATAAGGATTAACTTTAACAAATTAAAAAAAAAATGACGCATGGAAGGAATTGGCAGATAAAAAGGGGATAGATGTAGAAGAATGCTTAATAAAATCTGTCCACCGTTTTGTTGTCTGGTTCTTTACAAATTGGTTACCTAAAAGGTTTTTTTCTTTTTTTCGTCTTTAAATAACAATAGTGTACTAGCAGAAATGCAAACGCGACCTCCACGTCTAACATTTTCGACGACACTGTAAAGACGAATGGTGGATCAAGCGTGAACCGAGCATTCAAACGCGAATATTCGCTACGATGTGGTGATGAACTGAACGGGTTGCTGTAATGTAATGCTGGTAGCGAGCATTACATTACATATTATTATACGTTCGATTTATTACGTTCGATTACAAGTCAGTCGCCGCCTTAAAAGGTGGTCATGTAATAACAACAGAGCCACACAAAAAAAATGGTCTGTACTTTGCATACGATATATGTATTTCGAAGTTTTTTTTTCTGGTACACACAAAATTCACGAATAATAAAAATTGTTTTTTGTTTTTCAAATTTATCACGTGAGGTGACAAGTAATAAGAAGAGGCCCCAAATATGAAATTCTACCCTCAAAATTGATTTATCACGTGTCGTTTTTTTCTTACCTTAAAGAAATTATCATTTTTTAAACAATTAATCGATTTACTCCAAATTGATTCGGGAGTTTTGGGGGTCGGTGGAAAAACTTAAGACGTCGGATGCAATATGGCGGATCAAATATTTAAAACTCTTTCGATTGGCGTCAGATTCGGTATATAAAGGTTTTTAGAGATTTTCTAAATTTTTAATGGCAAATCCGATAAGGCTAAATGATTTTTGAAAATCTTGCCCGCCATAGAGAATTCACCATTTTAAATTTAAATACGATCTCAGATTCGTGATCAGAGACCTTTAAAATATTACGGACTGTATATGGCGCAGATCGAAAAAGTTTTGAATATTTGGTCCATCCTATTGGACCCACCATCTTAAATTTTGTGAGTCTGACTTTGCATTCGTGATTCGCAAGCTACAAAACCCTCGCAAAACAAATTTGGCGTAAATCAGTTGATTTTTGGAAAATAATAATTACTTTGAGGTTAAAAAAAATGTCACGTGACACATTAATCCCAAAGGTGAATTTTTATCGATCAGATTCTACGTCCATGGACTGATATTAATCATAAATATGACATGGGCTTTTTTGCCCCATAAAGCCAGGCCAACGTACCAAATTTCGCAAAACAGTATGGGCAGTTTTTAAATTAATCCAAAACAACGATTTTGAAATTGTCACTTCAGCGACGGCGAGCGCCCAAACTAAGCAACTTTGTACACTGTACTGAAATTGGCTAATTTTAGTCTAAGGAAAATGTGGTAGGTTTTTGTAAAGACCTTTTACAAAGATGCTGTAAATCTTAAGTAAAGTACAGACCTTTTTTTCTGTGGCCATGTAATTGATTAACTACTAATTGAAGTAAAGCAATTAAGTCCCATTCAAAAATCTAAAGGTAAAATTATTCCTACTTTATCTTAAAAGTAAAATGTGCTGTAAAACAAAATATATTTTTTTACTTTAAAGGTTAAATTTAAATGGAACAGATTTGAAAGCAATTAATAATTTAATCCTCGATTTTCAGTTTCAAATTGAGTTTCTCTTGATCTTTTACGCAAGAAATGAAGTAAACCTAAGACAATACTGCCTGATTAAAAATAAATTTTAAGAAGATTAAGGGGCCTTTATACGAAAATTTTGTATTAAAGCTTTCGTGTTTTATTTTTTGTATTGCCAGTGTCTGTAAACTGTATTAGGTACAATATATTATATTATGTAACCTATTACATGCTGCTTATAATGTCTTATAGTGTGTTATTGCCATTATTTAATAGTAAATTATAAAATTTTGGTGTAATGACCCCCATGGCTATTGTCAGCACTCTGAAAACATCATACATACCATTTTGACATGGATCCTTAAACGGTTTTTAAAATAACGCTTAAAGGTTATAATTTTTTAAGTTGATTGTTCTCAGAAACAATAATAGATAAAAATATGGGGCCAACGCCAGAACTTTTTAAAGAAGTTTATAGATTTTTTTGAGATTTCTACAAGTTTTTAAAGGGTCCAAAAAATAAAAAGTTATTTTAGTAATTGTTTTTATTCGTATTCCGTAATAAATTGTCACTCAAAACATTTCACTGTTTTAATTTTCTTATTTAAGCATTGGACAGTTTGGTCTCAAAAGTTTAGAGACCAAACTGTCCAATGCTTAAATAAGATAAGCATAGAATTTACGTACACTAGAGTCCCGCTAATATGAACCCCGCTTATCCGAAATTCCGCCTTATCCGAACAGGGCCAGGACAAAAAAAATTATAAAATTTAAGAACTAGGAAAAGTAAAGAAAAACAAGTTTTTTTTAAAGTAACGTTGTACGGTTATTAACAAAATCTTATACAAAATGTATTTATTCGTAAGACATTTACAAATTATTGACTAGCACAATTTAAAGTCAGTGAACTTCTTCTAACACAAGTTCAGTAAATCGGTTTTACAGCATCTATTGTTAAATATTAAAGGTGTATTTAGCGTCTGGCCTTTAATATTTTACAAATCGGACGTTAAATATGCCTCAAAAAGACAATAATACGGCATAATGTAACAAAACTCCGCCTAATCCGAATTTTTGCTAATCCGAACAGGGTTCGGTCCCAATTAGTTCGGATTAGCGGGACTCTACTGTAATATTTAATGGTACCAAGTTTCTTTCTCGTGGGCCAAAAAAATTTTTTCCAAAAACTAAGGATACTGTGGTTTTAGAAACCTAGTAAAGTTAAAAAAAATTACAATGCGAAAACGTAACACATTTCTATAAGTACGACAATAGGCTATTTGCCACCATTGAAAATAAGCTTTAAATTGTGGTCATACTATCAGATAATAGTATAAAAAAGCATATTTCTTTATAATATAAAGTAAGATATGCATATTTATTGCAAGATATACGTATTAAAATTCAAATATTTTTGAAATTAATTTAGCGACTGGAACGCTCTGTGATTGGTGACGTCACTTGCAAGTCAATATATGTCACAAGCTTTGTGTTGTGTGTTTTCAGATGTTATTTTCGATCTTTAACTATCTAAATAACTGTTTCTTGACCAATTTATATAAAAAACATATTTCAAGTAACATAATTATCCGTTTCGTACCTCAAAATGGACATACATTTTGTGCAAGCCGATAACATAAACCTACCTGAGATAGACAAATTTAGGATTGTGCGTTTCTTTAAAAATAACGCTCACTACTATGCTGCAGAGCTCAAAAATAGTAAAAATAGCTGTGTAAGTCCCTCTAAAAAATTATTTATTTTTGTATTCATCATTCGGTATTTCTCAAAATCTTATTGTAGGTTATGTTTATGGAGTGTAGAAATATAAGGAGTACCATCTCTACTGGGAGACGAATTGAAAAAATGTCCACCTGTAAGCAGTAAATAATAATTCTATCCTACTCTAATAACTTTATGAAATTGACACTTACGCTACGGTGGCGCCACCCTAATTTAACACATTTGGACGGACACTTTCAACACAGAGATGGCGATCCTTATCTTTCTACAATCCATAGTTATGTTGTTACCAAGTTAGGTTATACCTTAAAGTGTTTTTAAATTATCTTAAGGCCATATTTTGTTGTATATAAATCGGTAGGTATTTAAAGCGGCATATTTGTATACTAACATTAAAGTGATCTTCACACATAAAAACATTTGGCTGCTGTTTGGATCTCTTCGAGCTAATTGTAACAACTTTTTTCGCTTTTAAGGATTTGTTGGGGCAGATATAAACAGTTTGTTAGTTACCAAAAAATAATTTAAAACGATTTTTCAAATTCAGTCAAATAGCCTATTAAATTTTATATGCTTGATGTCCAAATATTACTTTGAAATGCAACTTGGTTTACAAGAATTTTAAAAAAATGAAAGGGTTGGTTTGGGTATAACAATATAATCACTTATCAGTTATTCATATGTATATTTAGCATTCACGAACCTTAACAAACTTATGAACTTTTTCTAGGGTCATTTCTTTGAAAAAGAAAATCCATTACATTAAAGTCTAAAATCTGGTGTTTCGTTCGGCACTTTGACCCAGGAACAATTTCTTTTAAATGCCCAAGGGTGCGTGCCGGACTAAATTTCTTATCCTTTAAGACCATATATCCTTTTCCAGAAAGAAGCTGAATAAATAACTATCTATTTTTGGTTTTCTTTTCCCTTTCCTGTAGGAGTTCAGAGAGTCATATTATAAGGGTATTAGCATAACCCAAAGGAAAGCTATTTGTAAATTGCGTTGGGTTTTATTTACGACACACTGCATAAATCACGGCATTCTCGCTACAAAATGTAATTTTTGGTGTAGTGGTTTTAGTTTTGTTTTTAAAGTGCTGGTAAAATGTTTATAAATACTCAAATGGTCTAAGATATTTTAAGATAAATGTGTAAGGAAGGTGAATTTTTTTGAATCTACCGATTATATTTTCCAGGTAATAGGGTTTTACCAACCAAAAAAATCAATAGGGACTGTTTATACACAGTAAATATAAGCTTGCATCTCGGCTAAAACCAAAAATGCAAAAAAATACATTAAGAAAGATCTTTTATACAATATCATATTGTTATTTATTACTTAATTTATTATCGGTTCTATTGACCAAGTGGAAAATCATACAAGAAAAAAAGAAATCAAACTTTTTTAAAATGCATTAAAATCGTTGTGTATATTTGTTTATTACCTGTCGTTCCGCGGCTTGTTTCCCATTTGCGTTAAAAATATTCAGGTCTCCTTTTAGAGGCAGTAAAGACACAAAATTATTGTATTTAAAAAAATTGTTCAGATTTTAAAAATTTTGGATACCATTCCAATGACTACATCAGAAACCTAAAGGTGTTTTTCAAGTTTAAAATGAATCTAAATTGTTTTGAGAAAAACTATTGGCAAAAAAAAACTAAATGTTTTTGCCTAATTCTAATAAAAGAGTGTAATTATTGACATTTTAAATTTTAATAAAACAGTTATTGAAAGGTTTACTGCTGACAAAGACAGAAGAATGAACTTTCATTTTAAAACATAGATTTGATGTGTATTTGCTTATGTACAATTTCAATTTATATCTGTGTTTGCCTAAAAAAAAATAAAACAACTTGTCTAAATGGTATTTATAATGTGTGCTATTTCTTGCTTTTTTTGTGTATTGTTAAGTCCTCCCTGTTAGATACACCCCAAGCCACACTTAAAAACGTTACATCTTTGTACATACTGTGACAGTAGAAACTATTCCTATTTGTGATCATTATATTCAAATATGTACTATTGTCGATTTGCTAAATGTGATTTTAACATAGCGTCAAAAGTAATATTTTTATATCTTACCGACAGACATTGATATATGTCTTTTAAGTAGACTTTTGGTTTTTCTGTTGCAGCCGATACAGCCCAAAAATGATAATAAATTATAATTATGTATGTGTATGTTACTCCCACCAAAACAAACAGACTAATATCTTGGAACTCGTTATGTTAAAACTCGTTAATCGCAAATTTTTTTCTCTATGAAAGTTTCTGTAAAGACATATACATATTCGGATTCCTTTAAAAATAACACAGGCCCACAAAAAAGGTAGTGTGTGCTGGGTTTTGGAGTAGGGTTTTCTGGCGTATTTTTTTCCGCTAAACACGAATCTGAAGTCAAAATTGGGGGTCAAACAGCAAAAAAATAAAGAAAAGGCTTAATTTTAGATATAGCCATTAATACATCAATGTATTAAAAACTATAAAAGATACACGAAACTTTATAAAACATAAACCATGTATTTTAACAAAACCTTTAATTTAAGTTTTATAACCTTTTTAATTAAATGCAATATTTTTCGAGTTATAATTAAAAAACCGAATTTTCAGGATTTTTTCAAGGTATATATTCTTTAGAAAAAAAGTGAAAATATATTTTTTAAATATTTTCTGCAAATTTTGAGTAATCTAGAATTAAAATAAAAAAAATGATTTATTATAAAAAAGCCCAAAAATCACATGAATAAAAAAATATTTTTTCTTATTTTCGACTGAATTTTTTTGTCAAAATTACATTTTCGTTTATAGCTCCTTTATTATTTATCTTATCAAAATTATTTATATAACTTTTCATATAGACCATTTAAAAATGTCTTATTATTGTTCCATGAAATTTTTTGTATCTGTTATAGTTTATATGCCGTGGTGGCAGGTTTTTGCCTTTAAATGTACCTTGTCGGTTTTTTGGGTTTTTCTCGATTTTTTGCTGTTTAAAATCCAATTTTTACTTCCCATTCGTGGCCAGCGGAAAAAAAACGTCAAAAAAATCTAAGTCCGTCACTCAGCAAATTAGAAATATTAATCTCATGCAGCACAGTTGCTGAAAAACATTTATAATATCATGCGTCCATTGTTGGCAGTTCGCTACTTGCTTTTTTTTTTAATAAAAAATATAAATATTTTGAAGGCAGTTAAAATTTAAAAAAATGTAATTCACCGTGTTCTTTGTTCTCTTCATGCAAGGTTGATAGCACATAAAAATTGGGATTTCTGTCTTTATCACAACTCTGTATTTCTGTTATTTAGGTTAAAATACAGTGCAAATGGTGGTATCCATTATTTTTAGATAAAATCTATTACATTAGAGCTTGGTTAGCAGTTTGGCATTGTGACTATGGGACAAGCTCTTTTAAATGCGCAAGGGTGCGTGCCGGTTAAGATTTGTTGTCCTTTAAGACCGTTTAACCTTTTTTGGAAGAAACTGAATGTAAATAACGATTTTATTTGTGTTAGTTTTTCCTTTTCGCATCACAATACTAGAATATTAGCATAATACAAAAAAGGGGTTTTTGTTTAAGTTTCCGTTAAAAATAAATATACTAAATAATTTTTATTAGGTCATTACTGTTTAATTAACAGCGCAAGTGAAGAGAGATTAAAATAATAAATATATATATATATATATATATATATATATATATATATATATATATATATATATATATATATATATATATATATATATATATATATAAATATATATATATATATATATATATATATATATATATATATATATATATATATATATATATATATATATATATATATATATATATATATATATATACATATATATATATATATATATATATATATATATATATATATATATATATTATATATATATAATATATATATAATATATATATATATATATAAATATATATATATATATATATATATATATATATATATATATATAATATATATATATATATATATATATATATATATATATATATATATATATATATATATATATATATATATATATATATATATATTTATATATTTAAAAGAAAAGAATAAAAAGGTTTTATATCTAAAGAACACAGAATTTCTATTAATAAAGTGGTCAAACACACCTTATTTTATTAAAATAAACAATTAAAAACCTAAAAAACTAGAGTCACAATTTTAAACTAACAACAATGTTTAACATATGTTAAAAGAATAACTAATTTAACTAAGTCAAAACAAAGTACAATGTCACTAAATAAAATTAGGTAAAGAAAAGATATGAACACCAAAAACCAAAGTAAAATTTTTTTAAAATTATTGATGACAATAAAAATAATTAATATTACGTTATAACAATATATAAACAAAGATCAAGAAATCGAAAATTATCATCCCGCCAGACTCAATCTAAAAGCTCAAAACAAATTTAAAAATTTGATATAAGTCAGTAGTGTGTTTTATGAAAAAATCCATTACTGAATAATATTCTCTTAAAATCAAATAGCTTTTACCTTCTTACGAAATTTTTTGTCATAATTGAGTCTTTTAAGGCTCTATTACCGCCGCCATTTTCGGTTCTTTTTATGTCAAATGCAATTAGTTTAAATATTTCAACTAGATGGCGTACACTTGTCGAATTTCAATAATTTATTTCTTTGCGTAAATCGGTTGTAAATTTTCAAGGAAATCTCAACACAAAAGGGTGGAATGTGGCTGCCTGAGAACAGGCTGTGTTGCCGTTAACAACAAAACTAATGATAATACCACGAAAAATTTGTTCAAATTCAATCGACAGGCAAATTTGTACTAAAGGAACGAAAATAAACTTAAGTCTGCCATTACTTTCGATTTATTTTGGAATTAACTAAAGAAGAACGTATATCAAAAGTATTTTAAAGGACATGGCACACTTGTTATGGATTTGAGTCACTGACAGATTTTTTTGAAATTTTAGTATTTTATTTTGAAGTCCAAATAAGCATTTTCTTTTATTGCACCAACCTTTGTAGCTATACAGGGTGATACCATAAAATAAAGCCAAAAATTCTTAAAAATTATTATTTTATTTATTACAAAATACTGTCTGTTACCCTAGACTGGTAAAATTAGGCATTTTTTATATAAAAAAATATATATTTTATACCAAGTACTTTTTATCGTGTACGGGTTTTTAGCTGTCTTGTCCTACAGGGTGTACGATTTATTAATGAACCAACAAATATGAGTCTAGTCGGACTAAATATTAGTATATTACATACCGAGAGTGGTAAGAAGCTCCATTACACACGATTTCGAAATTACGGTAATGAGCCTGAGCGAGTACCGTAATGAAGAGTGTGTAATGAATGGGCTTACCACTCGAGTTGTGTACTATACTTTTCTACGACTTTAGTGTTTAGTTTTATAAATAAAGCAGAAGATTATGTAAACTTTGAGTAACAATACAAATAATAATACAAACATTTGCGTTGTCAAGGCGATGCTATTTGTTTCATAGCCAGCTTTACGTAAAATCTATTGAAAGTTTTCAAGATTTTGGGGCTCGGCTAATGCGATTGTGGAACTGTTACGTAATATATATATATATATATATATATATATATATATATATATATATATATATATATATATATATATATATATATATATATATATATATATATATATATATATAAAAAAATTTTTACGTAACTGCCCTTACGCACAGTTTGGCTTCTTACAGTATAGTGTTTGTAATTGAGATTTACTGATAAAGTAGACGGTGTGTAATTAGGTTCTTACTAATATAGGAGTAGAAAAAATATATTACGTCAGTTATTATTATAACCTATAGGAATTTCTGTAACTTTTCAGTAACTCATTCATACATACAGCGTGTCCCTCCAAAAATACCTTTTAGAAACCGGGTGAACCAAAATTATATGGCGGTTTTATTTATATTTTTTCCAGTCATTCTGAAACCGCTGTTGTAAAAAGGTTTTTTTCACCGATCTACACTATAAAACATACTGGGCGATGTAAACAGATGTTTCGAAAAGTGACTTAGTATTACGTAAAATGTCGCAATTTAATACAAACATGAATAATAATCAATGAATAATATCTTACAGTAAAAATACAAATTACGGGTTTTAAGGTGACCCTAAATCATTTCAAAAAAAAAAAATAAATAAATATAAAAATAAACACTATGGTAAACTTCAAACAGTAACAGTTAGATACTGTTTGAAGAGGGACATATTTTTATTAGTAACTCATAACAACAATAATGTATTAATTAGTTGTGGTTAGTTTTATTCATTTAAATCAAACTAAGGCCATTGTTAAGCCTTATTAAAAACTTAATATTAAAATGTTTTTAAAAGTAAACTAAACTATTTATAAGAAACAGAGATAAAAGATCATACTAGTCAAGAACTTGTGTTTGCTGCAACAATGTTGACGTGTGTAAATGCAATTTGAATATTGACATGAATAAATAATTTGAATTTGAATTTGAATGCTCTATGTGTAGCGTCCAAAACAGTTGAAAGTAAAACAGTTGTTAAATATTTAACAACCTGTTGATACCAAGCATATCCCAGGTGTCATATTACACTGGCAACATGGGCACATACGCAAGCGTTCTGGCACCCACTTTGCATGTGCAATAGGTACCGAAATAGGATTACCATTTTCTTGGAATGGAGAAAGCAAATATAAAATGAAAATACTATGCTTAATAGCTTGCGTAAACCTTGAAAATATCTTTGCTGTTATTAAGCCAGGTTCAAATTGTTGAACTTGAAAAATATATTCATTATTTGGTTCCCTTTCAGCGGTATCTCGAATATAAGCTGAAGAAAGCCCCACTTGATAGGTACCAAATGTTTTAGAAATAACATAGTCTATAGGCAAAACAGGAAAATCAATATTATTATTTTCCATATTGTTCCGTGACACCCCGTATAAAAACACGTATCCTGGTTTTACACCTTTATTGCAAATCAAGTTCACAAACGTTTCTAAGGTAACAAAAATTCAACGTAACGTTATTGTGACAACTGTTTAACCTTTAACTATCTGTCAACTTCTTATCTCTTTGAAATGCAAAACAAAACTGGCCCGTGCGGACTTTCCTCGCGCTTTTTATAGTAAAGTGGAAAAGAATAGAAAAGCCTGAAAAGTCTAGAATTAGCTGGAAGAATTCTTTACTACAGGATGTGAGAAAAGTGTAAAATGAATGTCTCCAGCGCCCTCAGGATAATCCGCAATGACCGTCGAAAAGGGAAAACTAAGGTAACCTATTTCAAATAAATTATTAACCTAAATAAAATAATTCTAACCTTTTACATTTCTAATAACTAAACACTAACTAAAGAAAGTCCGTAACAATATTTACCCATGCACCACCACCTCGACGTAAGTTAAAAAAAAGTATACCTCTTGTGCATTGAAAATGACCTCCTTTGTATTCTTAAATTGGAGCCCTTTGGCGCTTTTAAATATGTGTAGTCGGGGTATAAAATTGTACAATGCTCTTCGGATTGGGGATTATATAACCGATTTGTAAAATGGTCTACATGTCTTTGGATGAATCTTTCCCTATTTTTAACTTCTGCGCAAGCAAACCCTTATTTTACTTTATTGTGCAATATTCTACTACTACTACAACTGAATTGCGTATGACTGGAAAAAAATATAAATAAAACCGCCATATAATTTTGGTTCACCCGGTATCTAAAAATGAATTTTGGGATACACTGTATGTATAAATGAGTTACTGCCAAGTTACGACATTTCTATAGGTTATAATAGTAACTGACATAACATACTATATTTAGGCCTACTGGACTGTATATTTGTTGGTTAATTAATAAATCGTGCACCCTGTAGGACATTACAGATAAAAACCCTGTACACGATAAAAAAAGTGCTTTGTATGGAATATATATTATTTTTATATAAAAATGCCTAATTTTATCAGTCTAGGGTAACAGACAGTATTTTGTAATAAATAAAATAAATATTTTTAAGAATTTTTAAAAAGCGCTAAGTCCGACCCTGAGCACGTGTAATCATGAATGGAAATTATGAATGACATCGCCCTCTGGCGAGAGAAGGCTTGAACCTAAGGGCGTGAATATTCAATTAACTGGAATTAGCTTGTCAACCGCGCAGAATACTGCGTGCATATGCTTCTCTTACAAGATAAGCAAAGAGACGGATATACTTCCGAGCCGGTGTGATCGGTGACGAGCGTAGGGAAATTTGACATAAGCACAAAATGTTGATTTTTCGTGTTTTCGATACTTTAGGTACCAAATATATTAACAAAACAAAAGTTTGGTGGACTTTTGGAAGAAATCACATCTAAAGAGGTTGGAAATTTGCATTCGCTACTGGAATTTCTTATTTTGTGCGCCAGTCGTAAGAATCGCGCTGTTTTGTATTGACTATTGAATTGTACAAAAATCGGTGTTTTAGAATTATAAAAACCAACTATTTATGAATGAAACGGACGAAAAAAGATGCCCGTACTTGGTCGTTAGTTCTTCCTTGAATATCCTTGCAAATCTCGGGTAAGTCCTCTTGTTTTTACTTAAGTGTTTGGTACCTAACTGAGAGGTTCTTTTCATGTGTAAAATGTTACGTTTTTCAATATGGCCGCCAGTGGAAATGGAGCCTTAATGCGTGAAGAAAGATGATTCGATATTCTCTTACTTTTGTATAAAATAAAATTTCTTACTTGTCAAGTTGAAGGTATTTTCTGCCCATGGTTTTTGTAATATATTGATTGTGGTGGCTCAAATATGTTTTTTTTTAATTTTGAATATAGCTTATAATTTCATATTGTGTTTGATTTGTTTAAGCACAATAAATGAAAAATTAAAATTATATTTTATATAATTGTCAAAAATATTACTTTGTCGTTATGTCAAGACAATTTCACTACATTTTGCCGCTGGCTACTCACTGTAAAAAAATCGATAAAATACAATAATTGTCATTGTGGAGATCTGTCAAAAAATGCCACTTTAATTTCTATTATTACAGTAAAACAATCTTTTAAAAATGTAATATAAAAGAAAGTGCTTTTATATTATAACTTTTATTTACGTGGCCTATAGATGTAAATAACTGAACCTAGTAACTAATTATTTAAAATGCTTATTATACTTTTATAGTGTAGACATTTTTACTAGCAAGTTTAATACATCAATTAATTAGGGATTAAAAACAAATTAAAAGTAGTACCAGAAGAATTTGGAGCCTTGTTTTTTTTATTTGAGGCCCCTAGATGCACAACTGCAAAAATCTATTTTTTACGAAATTCCACAAATAGTATTAAAAAAATAGATTCTTTTAGTGACACTGATATCCCCTCATCTCTATATAATAGCTCATATAAAATGTATTAGCAAATGTCATAAAAGCGGACCATGCTGTAATAAATTATGCATAATAAGTCTACAATTATTTGTATTTTTATTAGTTTAAACTTTTCAAAAGTGGGTCAAATTAATAAAAGTGATGTAACTGCTTTTTTCAACTTTTCTAAAATAAAGTTAAACTATGTTTAATTAAATTAAAATAATTAAATTACTTACACCCTGCGACAACCCTTTCTTATTTAATAACGTTTTGTTTAGTTAGGGCCAAAAAGATTTTTTTTTATCCTGTTGCGGTTGTAATATTTGTACTATATTCAATTCGCCTGACCTGCCGCAAGTCCAAAGTAATCGCGTGTAGCTTGATTTTAACAATAAGAGTGCAAAGCGGCCGGCTAATTACAATACGCCTAAAATCATCAGTCATATTGTGATATTTTTAATGAATTGTGTAGTATTGCAATACGCCGAGTCGTATTGAAAAAGCCTAGGCGTATTATAATATGACGGACTTTACAATAAGCTTGCGACAAAGACATTTCCAGCAAAAATTTAAAAATTGGATTTATCTGGTTTTGCATTTGGAAGCCTCATTTAAACTATTTACACAACGTATTGAACAGTTCTATCTCTGTCCGTTCTCAAGAGTAAAATCGATTAACAAAATAATAAAGACATCTTAAAAAAAAAAGCAGAACTTACGAACTCTTTTAAGACTTTAATGTTAACTAGTTTCTTACTTAAGAGTTTATATGATATCTGGTTTTATTTATTGGCGTGCAAGAAAGTCACAGAGAATTAATCCTTAGTCCAAATACCAGAACATATTATATTAGATACACCAAATTAATCATAATTTATTTAAATTATATACCACTTTATAATTTTAGATAGATGAACAAAAGCGTAACGTACAATTTTTAAACTGTTTAAGAACAGTTTAAAAATTGTAGCTTTTTTTATCATATTTTGAAGATTACTTCTAGATGGGTAATTTAATATATTTTCTGAAGAATGACCATTAAATGTTTTATTTTTTTTAAATTATATTTTTATGTAAAATGTTGTTTTTTTCGTGATTTTTTTAAAAGACGATTTTTTTTTAAGTTATTTTCCACGAGAAACCTATAACAAACAAGATTGATGTAAACTTCGGCACTCAGACCCAGGACCAATTTCTTTTAAATACCCCAAGGGTGCGTGCCGGACTAGATTTGTTATCCTTAGAGAAAGGAGCTGAATAAATAACTATTCTATTTTCGTTTTTTTTCCTTTTTTGCCAAAGCTTGAAAAAGTCATATTATAAAAGTATTAGCATAACCCGAATAAAAGCTATTTGTAAATTGCTTTGAGTTTTCTTTACGACACGAGGCATAAATCTGGACGCACTACATAAGAAAAACCTTTTTTGTTGTTTGGTTATACATTTTGTATTTACAATGTATAATATTGCGTAAACTTTTTTTTATTGTATACCGGGTGACGGCAAACTCCCTACTCCCTACTTAGCCCTTTATTTTATCGAGTGAAAACATATTGCTTTCAAATTTAAGGATAACATATTATATCCTAAGATGCCGATTTTGGATATTATAACAGGTGCTTATCACTCCCGGTTTAACAATTTTGATTTTTTCAATGGAACACCCTGTATATTTTTAGGAATTTAAATTTTACCGGTCTTTTCTGATATACTATTTATATTACATCCTATACCTATCTCTGCGTGTTTTTAAGGAAATTGCGATTAAAGATGTCCAAACTACGGCACATTATGCAGTTTTATGGGAAAACAAATAAATGTTATAAACATTTATTATGTTTAATTTAATTCTTCCTGAAGACTGGAGGTCATAATAAAACTACTTTTGACTTTACCGGAAGTGCTGCGAAAACTATTCTATAGTTTGTCCAAGCTTACATTTTTGTGTTGGCTTACATGTTCAAAAACAAAAATTACTAGACTCAACGTCAAAATCAGCTGATTGGCGTAAATCACCCAGTAATGGATTAACGGCGTTTCAATTTTTGTATTAATTTTTTTTGTGTTTGAGTGTATTATTTTGTGTTTTAAAGTAATTAGTGAGATTAGAGAGATTTAATAATTTATTTTATTTTGTTGTTTATTAGAAAAAACCACTAGAATAGATATTTTTTAGTGTATAAATCACAATGATTACTGTATTTCCAGTTTGGAAAAGCTTCGAAACCCACTTCAGAGCTGTGATGAGTCGGAGGTAAGAAAATATAACCTAATAAATATTTTTTGAAAAGTGATGCTATCAGAATAGTGATCTTGCAAACGGTAAAATATCTCGTTTTAAGTATCATAATCTAAAAATACATCCTCAGATGTGCTAAATATTTTAAGATTTAGATATATTTATGAATGTATTTTTTAGGATCGCATAGTGGCAGTTGCTGACAATATAAGAAGCAAAATATGAAATTTATAAGTAACTTAGGCTTAATGGAAAAACCAAATGTGCAACGCTTGAGAAGGAAATTTTCAAAAGGTTTTATGGAAAATGAAGATTTAGGAGAAAATAAAAATCTTTGAAGGGTGTTTCTCGATGAAACCTGGATCTTCTCAAACAGCTCTTTCCGCACGTCTTGGCAGGATGACAATGTATATTTTAGTGGAAAGGTAAAACATTCTAATGACTTTACGCTAAAAAAAAATGTACTTTCCTACACTTAAGGAAAAATTGAAGGGCCCATTTTTTTTTAAATCACAAGGTAAAGCACTTTTACAATCCTCTAATAAAATTTTGTTTTGCCTTATAAATTATCACAGTTTTACAAAAAAGCTTCCTCTTGCACACCCACAAGCTGTAGAAGACCTTTTTCTCTTTTAGGAATATTTTTACAGCTTCTGCTCCGAAGCATTAGTTGTCATAATTCCTTCTTTTGTATATCCCAATTAGAGCAAATTAAAAGTCTACTCAGATGCATCCCTTTATTGTCCACTTCACATTTCCCACTTTTTCCGCACCTTCATCTCTAGAGTTTCGAGACTACGAAATCTTATCAGTAATTTACATCTGACACTCGTAGTATGTGAACACTTAGACTTTAAGCATAAGGGGTATCCTGAGAAAAATACACATATATGACAGATTCGGTAGATACCTCAGTTAGGGTCTCTTTCATACATAGGACATATGATTAAACCTGTAGCTCTTAGACAACATTAAACTACAGAACACACTTGCTGCATTTTTATGAAACATTAAAGTATATTTAATTAAAAAACTAATGAAATACTTATATTTTCCTTAGGTACATTATTCTACATGCTGGTTCAGAAAAAGGATTTGTTGATTGTGCCAGTAGAAGTTTTAAATCTAAAACAAAAACAGAAGATTACCATGGCGAGATGAAAGCTGAAAATTTTGAGAAGTGGGTTAGAGATCATTATAGGTAATGCCAGCTATCATAGTAGGTTGTTAGAAAACTGGCCATATAGTGGCGGGAAGAAAGAAAATATGGTTAAATGGTTAAAAAACTGAAATATTTCTTTTGCCAAATAGATTTTGTGGTGCTTGATTCAGCGCTTACCAAAGTCTCCCAAATCTTATGTCGTCGATGCTCTTATTCAGGAGGGTGGTCATCAAGTGCTGCGCTTGCATCCACATCATTGTGAATTCAATGCTATTAAAACGGTATATATTTAAAAATAATAAGACATTCCCCATTTTATGGGACCCACATTATTAGTATATTAATAAGGTAAATGGTAATAAAAATCATTTACAAGTTATCTTCTTTTTACTTTTTAGCTTTTCTTTATTAAACTACCTTACTGCTTTTAATAAAAAACTAAATATTAAATGACTATTTCATTTAAACACATTACATCAATGGCCACAGTAGTTGCCAAAATGCTTGAACTCACAAGCATCCATTTACAGTCCAGCTGCTAAAACGCCAAACCTACCACTTTGTCTGCTCTCTTATCTTATCTCTTATCTGAAAAGTGTCCAGACTAGTATCTGCTGCGTGCAGATTACATACATTTTTCTTTCGTCATTACATACGTTTGCTTTTTTCATAAAAACCCCTGGTGGACACTGCCACTTCTAAAGTCTTAAACACGACCTTCCAACGTTTTTGATAAATTTATTTTATAAAATATAAGCATCTTATTGTGTTAATGATACTCTGAATAAATAAATGATTATTACTGTTTTGTTTTATTTATTTTATAAGTTAATATAGTAAGCAGCTAATGAAGTTATATCAGATGAAATAAATCGACTTATCTTTAGGCATCTTTAAAAAATTGTAAATTTGCATAATATGTCGATATCGAACCATCCCTTATAGTGAGATATTTTATCAGGATATTTCAATTCAACTGTAAAGAGTTTGCCTGCAAGTATAACAAAACATAACAGGTCTGTTTGATATTCAGAAATAGTGTACACTATTATACATTTTTTTACGTACCTAAGCGCTCTAATTGGAGGTGTATTTAAGGACTAAGTGTGTACAAAAAGTATAAAATAGTGTAAACTATTTCTAAATAATAAATAACTATTAATCTGCACTAGATCGGCAAAAATGATAATTTTTAATAAAATATTATGGCCAAACATCAAGCTCTCACAATTTATGAAAATATATGAACAGCAAGAAAAAAATACTGATGAATTTAGTTATTGTAATCTAACAACAATTTTTTTAAGATATTAAAATTTTGAAACTCCCTTCCCTCAGTACGGTCTTGACTAAAATTCTTATATCAGCCAACTTAAATCTGAAAAACAAAATTTACTAATATGTAGGGATATTCGCATTGCCAACCTTAAAATGTTAGCTTGGACAAACTATAATAATGTTACTTCAAAAATTTTAATGCAACACCCTGTACATTTTTTAAAATTAGGATTCTACGGGTCATTCCTGATATAAAATCTGTGTTATATCCTATACATATCTTTGTTAGCTTTTGAGAAAAGGGCAATTGAAATGTTCAAACAAATTATGCAGTTATAGGGGAAAACAATTTTTTCAAAAACTAAGATAGGTATAAAATATAATACAAATGTAATATTAGGAATGACCCGTTAAATCCACAATTTAAAAAATATGCAGGGTGTTGCATTAAAATTTTTGAAGTAACATTTTTAGAAAAGTCAATTTTCGCAGCACTACCGGTAAAGCCGGAAGTAGTTTTATTATGACCTCCACAGATAGAGTCTTCAGAAAGAAATAAATTAAACATAATACATTTTTATAACATTTATTTGTTTTCTCATAAAACTGCATAATGTGCGGTCGTTTGGACATATTCAATGGCCCGTTTCTCAAAAACAAGCTGAGATAGGTATAGGCACAAAATATATAGGTACCCAACTATATATTTTGTGGTATAGGATAAGATATAGATTTTATATCAGAAATGATCCGTAGAATCCAAATTCTGAAAAATATACACCGGAAGTGATAGACATATTATACAAAATTGGCTTCTAATGATAAAAAATGTCATCCTAAAATTTGAAAGCTATATGTTTTTATTTAAGCAAATAAAGGGCTGGGTAGTGATTTTGTTGTCACCCGGTAAGATTAACAAATGGACGATATACATTCTTTCTATCTAAAATCTAAATTAGGATTTTCTTAATTTTCTTAGAAATGTTGTCAAAGTATTTATTTTTTTAAAATCAGTTATGCATTATACTTATTTATTATTAAATTTAAGGAGATTTTTGTGGACAACATTCTAAGTGATTAAAGAAAATACAAAAAGTAAATCTGATCAATGTGCTTCCATAAAGAAATTGTCTCTAAAAACATGATGTTTACAATGATAAATTAGAAAATACTGGTTTGATTTTTCTTTTAAATCTTAGTCAGAATAAAAATGTTGAGATGATGACTTGTAAAAAGCAAAAAAGTCCAGTCCATATAAAATTAAGTCCAAAGTCCAGTGCATATAAAATTAAAATTTAAAAAATTATTTTTCAAAAGATGCCTAAGCCTTTGTAGAGAGACACGTTTAAAAAAAATATATGCTACGTAAGTTTCTTAATAATAAGGTCGTCATAGATTTTTTTTGTAAATTCCCCATTTTAATGATATTTCAAATAACGTCGGCGAAGTTAGTAATCTGATTGGTAACCTCTGTTGAGTGTTGTTGAAAATTCATTTTAAACTGTAGGAGCCGTTTAGATGACATTACCAAGACGTCCATGGGAAATAGTTTAGAGGTAAAAATTAGTTGCATACTGTTCGTTGTAGCACTATTAAGTTGTCTAAAAGCCCTAAAATAAAATATCTGCATATTTCGGTACTTGGACATCATTGACAGAACTGGGAAACAATGGGTAAAACATTTGAAAACCACGACACCCACGATACTGTGGTGATACTTCCCACTTAGGCTTTATAGAAGCATTTGTGGGTTATTATAAAGATAAAAATAAACCTAATTACCAGTTTTAAACCTAATAACTTTTGAACGTTGGTAATTTTGAACCATAAGAATGATTGTAGAATTTAAACAATCCAAGTTAATGCAATATAGTCAACACTGCTAATCTTATCGGAGATTTATTTTTTTTTCTCAAAGAAGTTCACTTAAAGGAAATTTGACATTAATTAAAAATAATTAAATATTTGCTTTTAATTTACCTTATATTAAACTAGCTTTACGTTTAACTAAAAACTAAAATATAAATGTATTACTTTTAGTAGGGGAGCCCACCGTGCTAAATCGGGATTTACTCGAGCGTCATAGAGACCTATTAGGTTGCGAAGCTTAGATAATAACAAGAAAAAAATGTCATATAATATATACCTTTTCATCGGTGGGGAAAGCGGCTATAGATTTTCAAAAATGTAAAAAAACTGTTGCATAGACATACCGAGCGCGTCAGATATTGATATCATCCATGTCCTACGTATTTTTAAAAATGTACGTATGTTAATCTGATTGTTTCCATGATGGGGGTGGTCGAAGTAAGGGTGAAAATGAAAAAAAAAAAAATTGATCGAGCGCGTCAGATTTTTTAAAGGGATGTTAAGTGAACCTAAAAAAACTCTTATATAATAATCTGACGATTTGATGTGACGCTAACTTGCGGCTATATTAAAATGTGCAAAAAAATCGCCATTTTGAAATACTCAAGCGCGTCAGATTAAGATATATAGGTTCAACTTTATGCCCTAGACGTGCTGTCTCATAATCTGACGATTATCTGGAGGGATTCGCCTAATCTGACAATTAAAAAAATTTTTTTCTATTTTTTTAAATCATTGAACTTAATTAATTGAAAAGCTCAGGAAATAACATGCAAATAAAAAGTATATGTTTTCAAAAATAGAATACTTTATTTGTAAGGAAATAATTATAAAAATTAAATTTTTTCGAGTGCTTTTTTTTAATTATCATCATCATCGGTCGAATCATCTTCCTCCTCTGACTCGATTTCATCCTCAGATTGTGTATCTGTAACAAGAAATCATTAAAATATTTAACAATATTTTTTTTTATGAATTATGTATTTTTTAATTATTGGGGAAAAATATACCTAATTCTGGAGTATCCTCAAGAATATCAGGTGTTATGACACATCTTCATACGATTGCGGCAATTGATCACCTGCAAACCAGATCATTTCGAACTTCCCGTCGACTACTTTCCATCCATAGTCCGTTGGTAAAAGATCAGTAATTTTTGCATTATGAGCATTACACCACAAGCAAGCAATGAATTTTGTGCGTAACACTTGTTGGAGTAGCTCCGATTGACAGGGTGGCAGTTGCACGATCGTAATTCTGGATATTCAAGGAGAAAGGTTGTGATTTGTCTTGACCTTGTACGTCTTATTGAAGATGACAATCCTGGCTTGATTGACATCGTCTAACTTAATTCAGCCCATACAACTGACAAATAAAAGACTGTATGATGTTAAAAGAATCCTGCACATTATGCCCCTTTTGAGCCAAACAAAAATGCTTTTGGAAAATTTACAATTCATCAGAAATTGCAAAGGTTTCTTTTCCCTCGTCGGTAAATGCTGGGTTAAAATCACAACCAGTGAACGCATGCAAAGCCGGAAGGGGCCTTCGAAATTTTGGGCCTAATTTCTTGTAGAGAGCGGATACGTCGATGTATCGGCGTGCATTGCCAACTCCAAGATCCAAGACTTCTACTCTTGCTTGCAGGTATTCCATATTCCCAACATGATGATTACAATATCTGTATCAGAAGTTCTGATAGTAATATAGAATCTTCTTTTTGTTGGCAAGAAAAATGCAATCTCTATCCTTCTTCGTGATCGGGGCATGACAACTCATAATTAATGATGCGTTTACTTTATTATCAGTAACAGAATATTCATAACACAAATCATGTATTATGTAAATTATTTTACTACCGATAATAGCTGCCATTTCCTGATCAGCCCAATGAGCAATCAAAAACTTGACAATAGCTTCCTAAACTTTAGTTTTTTCAAATCTTTGTAAAATCTGATGTTCTTGTTTGTTGAGGACCGGAGATGTGGAATTCCTTGTCGTCTACACTGCCTCGGAGAGAATGCTCATAATCTTTGATAGAGGGGTGAAGTAACGATCAAATACAATAGCATTTTACTTGCAGGGCTATTGATAAGGCATTGCAATATCTTCTTTGACACACCTCCAAAACTACGGGGCATTTCTTTAAAAGTATTTAAAAAAAGAAGCCATCTACAATTAAAAGGTCAATTTGGGATGACGGTTGCTCCATATCTTCTACTTGTTTCTCTAACTCATGAATTAGTACTGACTTATCAGTCTTGTTTAAAGAACCATCTATATGGCACAGTGATAACGGTATAGGAGTTATAGGAAAACAAAGTACTTTCTCCAGGTCTATACTCGTGTCAAGAGATAGAGCTAATAACCGACCAAATAAATCCCGCTGCAATTTAACTTCGTGCACTTTTCCACCAATTTTCATTTTTTTTCTTCTTGAGGTTTGCAAAAGTCAGCACCGTATTTTTTTTTTACTGGCTGGTGAAACCTGTCTGAATTTAAATTGCATTCCGTTATAAATTGATCTCGCAGAAATGTTCCTCCAGACACTGTCTTTAGCAAACAGTTTGTAATATCTAGAGGGGCAGCTTGTCCTGTTGAAATATTAAACAACTGATCCTTATCAATTGAAGGAGAGAATGGATTAATGTTCTGCAGGACACTGTTCGAAAAAGCTTCGATTTGGATGTGTTGTTTCTTCATTCGATCTGGGTGTAGATCAGCAGCAATATCATGGCAGTTTGTGTTAAGCCCTGCACGAGAAGTACGTGAGATATGATTCTTGTTCGCGCCCCATGATTTTTAGCCCAACGTTGTCTAGCAGCAATTGAATTTGGAGGTTAACAATTCCAGTGAGACGACGAGCAGCATCACCATTTATCGTCTGCTCTAACGTTAAATCTACAGGAATTCTGAGAAAGGTTTGACGGTTCTTCGGATTCCAAACGAACCCTTAACCATTTCAGTTCGGGGGCCTGGATGTGTGTTATCTACGTGTTGCAGTAAATTAATGTAGTACACTAGCCATCGACTATAGTTCGGTTGATTGTAATAGAAGAATAAGCTTTAAAGATTTTTGCAATGGTATATACGTACAAATCTAAATCTCCAACTCTAATACTTCTAATAAATAAGTGGTAAAGATTTATAAAATCGATGTACATTGCGTAAAATTGCGCTGTTTTTCCGTGCTTGCCGCCTAATGTGTCTTCTGTATATTCCTCATAAGATTGAATGAGACTTTGTGTTTCGCATGCCGAACTTGCGGAGAGATATCTTCATGAGCCAAAAATGTGGTGAGATATTCTAACACTGATTCCCCAACTGTCAATTGTTTGTCCTCCAAAAATGTTTCGAAATGTAATTGTTGCAATGCCAATGCCAGAGAGAATGTAATCGTTTACATCTGTTGTAATTTTTTTCCGCCAATAAAACCTGAAACTGAACCACTAGCGATCAATTCACATTCAGTCATGATATTACCAGTCCACAACTCAATAAAGTGCCAACTGCCTTGAAAAAGCCATTTCAATATGAAAAGCCCCTAAATGAATAAAAATATTATCAAATCTTGGAGATTCTTGAGCTTGAATACAATAACTAGTGCGAGCAATAGCTAGATCATAGGTGATCTGGATATAAGGCGCTTGACATTCGTTTGCAATTTCCTGACTCAATTTAGAGTTTTCAAAACAGTTGAATTGTTGGTGGGAGAAGCATTTATAGGAGTAAGATATGAAACTTTTGAACTCGTGAATCGTCTATCAAAATCTTGCTGTGAAATCCAACCCACATTGGAACATCCGATATTTTATACTTATGTAATAACAACCACGTAACGTCCAGCCGTTTCGACGTACTAAATTGTCTGGAGCTTTATTAAGCTCAGAGATTTCTAGCTGACTCCAGGTGGTAATTTTTAATTTCTTGGTGAATGGATGCATTTCGTAAGTAACTTCTTCGAAAGCTCTGCGTTTTCGGTTTTTTGTTTTTGCGGTGCTAGCGGATAATTCAGAAAAACTACCACTTCAACCTCATTGATTGTTGAATTTTCATTACACTAGGGCTAGAAGATTCCGCAGACACAGGATCCGATTTTGCACGATATCCTGAAAATTATCCCCACCGTATCATGCAGAGTATCTTTGCATTTAGAGTTTCAACCAAGCGGTCGAAATTGTCAAATGCGACACCAGTATTCAAGTCCGGGCGACGTAGGATATCTTCAGGACATACATGAGCATTATTTACTGTTGAAAATGTTAGCTCAGTTTCTAGCTCTTCTGAGTTGTGTAAGAGCAGCAGGTCCATATTTTGACAGTATGTTAACAACTTTCTTACTGTTACATAAGCTCTTTACTGTCAGACCCAGGGTAATGTGCTTTGACGTTTTAATTTTGTGGCTAGAAGCTGCGTAAATCAAATCTTGGCCAATGGAAAAAATAGAAAGTTCATTCTTTTTTTTTCTACTTTCACGTTCTTTTGGATATAGAGAAACATCACCGCAAATGAATGATTCCAAAAACAAGTAAGAAGCTCTGGCACGTTATCGCATTCTCCCATCATCAAATCTTCAGCCGTACAATTTTCAGGCAATTCTCTTCTGGTCGAGTTAAGATTTCTTCGCGAAGTTGTGTTGCAACTGAACGAATTGTTTTTTACTGCCATTGTTTTAAATAAATCCTTGTAGGTTAAAAGAGTGGCGGAAAATGGAGCAAGAAACTTTTTCTTCTCAGCGTAAATAATCTTAATCTTTTTGTCAAATGTTTCCATTAATTTTTCCAAGTGACGATCTGAAAACGAAGAAATAGTAATGAAGTAGACAATAAACTGTGTTGCTGTTCTATCAATTTTTGATATTCTTTTTTTATGTAGTCAAAGAACAAGCATTCATTATTCTTGACCACTCTTTCTTCTAGCATATCACAAAGAACAGTATACGCAGTATTGTAAACCTTTTTTTTTTCTTAAAAATTCGCTATTTTCATCCTTATAAACTTCTCGTAAGTATTGATCTTTGCAACATTTATGGTAAGAAATTTTGGAATCATCTGAGAAAGAACTAAGCTTTTCCAACATCGATATATCATTTTGTTCCGTGGCCGCGTTTTTTAAATTCTCTATAGTTTTTAATCGATTTACAGCTAAGCGAACTTCACGACCATGATGCCGTTTACGTTGTTTTTCGCAAATGAAGACGTTTGCGATGCTGAATCGTTATGGAGCGACAGGCTCATCTGGTTGAATGAATCATTGAAATCTTCACAGTCCTCTTGAATGTTGCTGTATTCTCCCGCTTTTAAAATTTTTTAACAATAAAATAA
Organism: Listronotus oregonensis; assembly: GCA_019359885.1. Lineage (NCBI taxonomy): Eukaryota > Metazoa > Arthropoda > Insecta > Coleoptera > Curculionidae > Listronotus > Listronotus oregonensis. The sequence goes on along the minus strand of JAHBCN010000394.1, from coordinate 1,582 downwards.
GAAAGCCATAATTATAAAATGAAATTAAAAAAATTGGTAAAAAATAGATTCATTCATATCTTATAATGGTATTAATAATTTTGTTGAGAAAAATAATCAATTTTTTTTTAAGATAATGTTTTTTTGTCTAAAAAAATTTAACTAAAAATTAATTCAATAAAAAAATTTTTGGGAATATTTACTATATTAAATTACCCTGTCGATGACCAACAGCCTCGGGGAAAACGGGAATTTTAAAGTAGATGTGATTTGGAGCACTCTCCAGAATCAGGAACTTGTGACTCAGAGCACTCTCCAGAAATAGGAAAATGTGACGAAAAACTTTCCGAAAAGGAGCATGTTTTTTGGAGATATTACCAAAATTTCCGGGTGCATTGTCCAATTTCACTTTGCTGCTGTTTTTTAAATACCGAAAGTTCCCCAGGTATTTTTGCTGTAAATAATTTATAGCACTGTGCGTGATACACTTCATTTAATGAAGATTCTATCGAAATTTCAAGGTTATCGTATTTTGTTTGGGATTTTCGGAGAACCGGTTTGTTCCCCCGATATTCTAAAACATTTATACATTTTTTTTTAAAGTTTCTAAAAATAAATTTTTTGTTTTTTGCAAAGTTGTTTCACCACAAAAAACACTTTATATTAATATCACTCATAGTCAATATTTTTAAATTTTTTTTACATAATTTATATTAAAATCACCAAATAAGCAAAAACGTTGGAAATACGTTGTAAACAATATCATACCACGAACAAGTCTGTGTGGGGCAGCTGTCATCACCCCCCACAACAGAAACCAGAGTGGGGGGGAGTGGGGAGAGTAATAGATAGGAAAAAAAAGAGAGGAATAGACACGCGGGAAGGGGGGAAATAGGCATCACGTAGCTGCATGCATTAAACTTTATCGATGAATATTTGTTACTTCGGCCCCTTTGGAAACGCCGGGGTTTTATATTTTTCGTAATCCTTTTAAATTTTTCCCTTCAAAATAAAAAAAAAAATTTGCCCGCTCGAGAATGTCACGATGACGTTTTTTTTTTTAAAAATTTTTAGCCCTCCCCCCTTTACGTCACCTTTAAAAACGATTAGTGGGGAAATACACGTTTTAATGTAATTAAAACCCTTTTCCTTTAATTTACGGCCCGAGGATTTCGATGATCAATTTTTTTTTTTAACTGACCCCATCCTTTTCGGGCGGGGCCCCCAAAAAATGGCTCCCCATTTGGTGGAAAAACTTTTAAAAGGAAATTGAACCCCGGATAATCCCCGGCTTTTTAAAAACCTGAAAAACCCGGTTTGGGTTTTTACCATTTGGACTCAAGACTATAGTGTACAGGGTGGCCCGTTTTTTTGAAACACTATTTATTTCATAAAAAATTTTAAAAAAACAGAAAAACCAAAAAAGTTTTTTGTTAAATATATATTTATATATACAAATTTTACTTTGTTATAAGGGTAAAATTTTTGGGACGGCATCAACTTTCTTAATTTGAACGGGACACCATTTCATCTTTTTTTTTTACCAAAATCCTAGCTATTTCATATATATAATTCCTTTTTCTTAAGTCCTACCATTTTTGAT
>JAHBCN010000393.1:196498-318522 GCA_019359885.1 Listronotus oregonensis | reverse complement strand
GAAAAAAATAATTATTTCGTAAACTGTTTGAGAGATTTTAGTGATATTTATTATATAGTGACATTTAACAAAGGTGCGTACTAACACTGACTTAGATATTTTTTAAGACGTATAATGGTATTCTAATGGTTTTTCCAAATAAAACTTGGTTCTAAATTATGTGCTCAATTTATACGGTAAGTTTTTTCATAAGTTATTTTCGGATACGCCATTTTTGAGAAGAAAAAACATAAAGCATTATATTGTTCGTAATAAATTTGTAATTATTTATTGAAAAATAAACTTTTTCAATAAATCTAATTGGCCCGTATATGTCATTTACTTTGACAATATAATGATTATAATTTGGTTTCAGTTGCATTAATTATCCCACACCAAATTATGTTAATTAAGTAATTACTCCATCGGCCTTTTTCACGCATCATATTCGTGAAAATTCATGAAAAATTTTGGGGCCCCATTTTATTATATTTATAAGGGTCCAATTATTTTTGGGTTTTTTCCAAAAAGGGAAACCCGGTATCTTTTTAAAACCGTTTTTTTGTGCGCTTAGACGCATGCGGGGCCCTTTAAAAATGGTTTCCTGACGGTACGAAAGTAAAAACGTTGGATCGCTTTGCGGGATCTTTTTGGGGGACTTTCAAATTAAAATTTTTTAAATTTTTTTTGTTTTAAAAATAAAAACCCTACTTTTCTTTATTTTTTTTGTGATCAAAGTTAGAAATATCCACTCATAATATCGTCACTCATCTTTAAAGATAATTAAATTTAATGATGTGCTTAGGAGGTGTAAAAATTGATGTTTTTGAATAATTAAACAAGCGGGAAATAGAAAATGCTAAAGCACGTTGCACGCTATTCGCTAAATAAAGTTAGGATTATGCAGAAAAATTAAAATAAGTTAAAGTCACACAAGAAAAGATAAACCATACCAATGTGCACGTACTGGACGTCTGTTACAAAATAGCTTTTTACCCTCTAAAAAACGTATGGCGTTCATTCGTTCTCTATGAAATCGTAGCAATGAAATATCACGATTCAGATGTCGGAAGTACATTTTCTTACCCCTTTCTTTTAGGGTAGAATTAAGCTCTGGATTCCACAGGAAAACGACTTGGTGATTTTTATTTTTCCAAGCAAAAGCACTGTAATAACCATTAACTTGAAAAAATTTCAGAGCCATTTCACTGTAAGCCATTCGAAAGTATCTTTTTTCAATCTTCCACGACGCCATGTCGTATGCTTGTTTAAGGAACGGCCGAGATATGTAAATGGGGGGTGAGGAGAGAAACGCTTTGTAAATGGTTTCGATTAATGATCAGACAGGAACTCTGATGAAACATCAACGTCGAAGCTCTATTTATATTACCAAAAAAATGTCGTTCGCTACACATCGAAGGTGCATAATGTGTTTTGTTATAACTCGAACACATTTATGTACAATGCACAGAAACGGGTCGCGCTTTTCATAAATATAATTTTAATGTAACGTTAATGTGTTTTGTTATAACTCGAAAGCCAGTTTGTGCAATATGTTAGAAATCGATTAGAGTAAGAAAAATTATATTTCTCTATAAAAAAGCAAAGTACCGCGATCATCAGTCACGATGGTCTACGATGTGAAAATAGTAAATGTGAGGAGAAGTCAATTTCGTCAACTAACCAATCGGTTAAATGACTTTTTACCTGGAAATTTTTCGGCAACACCGCGAAAACTCAATAGTAAAAATTTGGCCAGAGTAAACTGGACTTTTCGTATCGAGAAAAAATTTTAACTTGAAACCCAACTCAAATTCATTAAAACTATTTGACGAAAAAAAAACAGCTTAAGATTTACGGCAAAATTTTTCTATTTTACAAAAATGGGGTCGGGTTAGAAGAACCAAAAAAATGTATCCTTTACTCAATTACTAAAGAAAGGAAAATTTACTATACTCGTTTCTTTCTTCTATTCAAAACTTATCACGCCAATTTTCATTAACAAGTGCTTATTCTCGCCCGGTCAGCTGTTGCCTTCCACCTCTACATTCTCCGGGTTGCCAGCTGTATCGGAACGTCAGGTTGCGTAACAAAATGATAATTTGCTATAAAAGACAAAGTTAACTCGACAAATTTTATTCGTTTCTATTTCGCCGTTAGTTTAGTCGTACACTATGACGTCAAATTATAACGAACTTGTTTGGAGATTAATGTGGCATATCTTTACTACCAACCGAGTTGTCGTCATTTTCACACGTTGTTTACAAAACTTACAATAACCAAGAAAATTGGAAAAGTGCCCTGGAATCCATTTCACAAACAAGAAGAGGAAGAAAATATTGTAATCGACTTATCCGCGACTTGTGGAATAGTTTCACCGAACAAGATGGGTATTATTTGAATTTGATTCGACGGGACATTTCATCCGGCGGTCAAAAATCCGAAGCACGTGAAAAGTAGTGGAACTAATTTTTCCAAGCCGATTTTTCCAAAATCAGAAGCACACTCGCCATACATAAATAGCAAGGAATCGTAATCGATTTTACAAAAATGTCAATATACGAAAGAATTTGCAAGTTATTGAAAGAAATGAAGCTTATCAAGAAAAACAAAGAGGTACAAGTCAACCACGATCCGGCCGAGCAGTTACGGAAAAACAAAGAGGTACAAGTTGACTACGATCCGGCCGAGCAGCTACGAAAAAACAAAGAGGTACAAGTTGACTACGATCCAGCCGAGCAGCTACTGATCTTATTTAATGCAAAAATGTCAAGACGTGAAAAAATTCGCCAGCTACAAAAAGAAATTCAACTCATCGAGGAAATCGAAACTAGTGAAAGAGCTAAATATGGTATTTCCGAACTATTGTGTTGTTGACTTTGACAATTTTTCACGACAATGTGCACTTTGACGATGGGGGATCAAATTTTATGGGGGAAAAATCGGCATATATGGTACAGAAAATGGTACAATTTTCACATTATTTCTAATATTATACTGTTTCTTAGGTACTATTTATCCTATAAGTTGTAATTGTATACTGTTACTCAATTTAATAAAACCTAGTTTACCGAATTGATTGTATTTTTCTTTTCAAACCTGACCGACCCAGTTACTATGTATGTTAGGGTGGAAATAAAATCTCTTTCCGTTTTCATCAAAAAACAATAGATGCTCTGTTAGTAGGAATTAGGAACGATTGATTTTTTCAAACGATTAGAATTACTTGCGAATCGTTCCTAATTTCTACTAACGGAGCATCTATTTTTTTTGATGAAAACGGAAAGAGATTCGACGTTAGTAGAATATTGTCAGGTTTAAACCGAATTGAATTTTGAAAATTCTCAAAAATATTTTAGACCTCTGTCCAAACACCATTATCAACTACTATTAAAAGCTAGAGTAACAAAGAGTTTTTTGTCAAGTTAATGGCTCCATCGACTATTGTTAAAAAAACCTTCTCGCAATTTTCTCGTAACATTAATCAAATGCAGTTAGCACAAAAAGGTTGTTAACGAGTGAAAAGAAAACTCTGGTATTAAACAGATTTAGATTTTGGAAAAAGAGCTCCGAATTACAATATCGTTTATTTCGAACCAGTACCTTTATCAAATTATTATATTGGTAGAGAAGAACTATTATTTCTGTCGATTTTTTTAAAAAAGCTACATTAGTGCCGAAATTGGAAATGGTTTTTTGACGCTTGTAACTAGTTTTTGGAAAGAAGAGTTTAGTTTGCATAATGGTATATTGCATTTTTACATGAAAGTTCTATACTATTTATTTCCTGCTAACTAACTAACTTCGAACGAATTGATAAAACATAAATAAATCTGTATAATACTTGAGTTTTCTAGTTACTGGTCAACAACCCTTTTATGCTCATTACATTTGGCTAATTTTACAAGAAAGTTATGTAATAGGTTTTTAGCAATGGTAGCATTGTACAAACCACTAACTTGAAAAAACTGTCTGTTACTTAGGATAATTGGTTTTTTTAAAGGTGACAATATTTTATTTCACTTTGAAAATTTCCATTTACATCAGAAATGGATGCGACGTAAGTAAAAAATTAGCAGCGTTCACCGCATGTAATTTAACCTTTTGAAAATAAAGTTAAACGTGAGTAAACGACCCCAGAATCTGGTAAATTTATATTCATGTGTCATGTTCAACGATAAATGATTACAAAGTAGCCTGTACATAAACTGTGCGATGATAACAGTAAAACAATCTGGTAAATTTCTATATAAAAACAGAGTTAACTCGACAAATTGCATTCATTTCTATTGTGCTTTCAGTACAAGTTCATTTTTAATATTTTGCTCTTAGTACAAGTTAATTTTTTGTTTTTTGCTCTCAATACACTATGGTATCGAATTATAATGAAGCTGTCTATGGTAGATTAGTGTGGTCCAGTGCTTGCGACCTACCGAGATATCGTCATTTTCACACATTGCTGACAAAATTTACATACAATAATTGGCAAAATGCCCTTGAATCGATTTCCCAAACGAAAAAAGGAAAAACGTATTGCAATCGACTTATCAGCCATTTATGGGACGGTTTTACTCAACGGGAGTACATTCAAGCCAACCTAGGAATGTTTACGACCAGCCTACTGGAAGCAATGGAACAAGATCCAAAAGACTGGCGAACAGATCTGGAAAAATTTTCCGGTACGTTCAATCAGAAATTTGTGTTTCTTACAAGGTACGCATTAAGATTCGAACGTCCGGAATTCATGTACAGGCGAATTGCACTTTTTGCCTATTCTACGATACCGCCACATATTCCTTTTTCACTGGACGACTATTATTTGGATTTGGTTCGACAGCGCATTTCACCCAGTGACAACAATTACAAACGTCGAGATGAAGATCTAGAAGATAGTTTATGGGACGTTGATAGAATTTTAACATAATTTCTAGTTGTATATTGTTACTTATTTACTATTTAACCATAATTTGTAGTTGTGTACTGTTATTAAACTTAATAAAATCTAGTTTCCCGTATTGGTTGTATTTTTCCTTTCAAACCTGACCGACTGAGTTACTATGTAATTTAGGGTGGAAATAAAATCTCTTTCAGTTTTCATCAAAAAATAGATGGGACGTTAGTAGAAATTGGGAACGATCCATTTTTTCAAACGTTTAAAATTACTTGCGAAATAGTTCCCAATTTCTACTAACGTTGCATCTATTTTTTGATGAAAACTGAAAGGGATGTGATGTTAGTAGAATATTGTCACGTTTAAACAGACATTTGAATTTAACAATTACTCAAAAATATAAGCACCGTTGTTGAAAACTCTTAAAAGCTAGTCTAACAAAGTGTTAAACTGTTAGCTAGCAGGAAAAAATTCGTTTAGAACTTTCTTGTCAAAAATGAAATCTACCCTTAAGCGAACTAGTAGCATTAAACTACTGAAAAACCTGTAACTTTTTTTTGAAAATTAGCTACAAGCGGCAACAAACTGTATGTTTGTAATTTCAGGTCTAAATTATTTAATTTTCATGTAGCTTTGCACAAAGTTACAACTAGCTACGAAAAAAAACTGGTGTAAATTTTTCGAAATCGACAGACATAAAAGTTAAAATTTGAACGGAGTAATCTGGATTTCCTGTACATTTATTTTGACATTGAACCGTTTAAAAGTAACTTGGTCCCTAATTTTTAATGGCTTTAACATGCACAAACAAGCACAAAATAAGATTGACAATATTCACTCTAAAATCAAACGGGTAGAATACTTTTTTCTACTGTGAAAAAATACAAAGCCATTAAAAATTCACACCCAGTATTTTAACACACTAGAAAAAAGTATTCTAGTCGTTTCTTCCTCACCGAACAAAGAGAAAATTAGCTTGAAGATTTCAGAGTAAGAAATTACAATTTCCTCTTGTACATGTTTCCGTTTTCAAAAAGTCAGGAGGTAGAGAGAAAATAGTTGGTGTGAATGTTTTAGTACTTCTTTATTCTATAAGACGCACAAAATCATCAAGTTATTTTTTGCTTTGTTCTGTGAATAAGAAACGGATAGGGAATTTTTAATGGCTTTCTAGAAAAATTACTCTACTCGTTTCTTCCTCGCTGAACAAAGATAAATTTAGCTTGATGGTTGATTAAGAGTAAAAAAATACAACCTTCCCTTGTGCGTGTTTCTGTTTTCAAAATGAACAGGAGGTGGAAAAAATAGTCGGTGTAAATGTTTCAGTACCTCTTTATTCTATAAACGCAAAAAATCATCAAGCTATATTTTGCCTTACCATACTTTTACAATACTACAAAACCATACCTCGGAGAGTTAGGTCTTTATTTTAAGTATTTGTGCCTAGGTAGAACTAATGTCTTTATAACGTTAACTGAAATTGATGACATATTAATATATATAGAGGGTCTTTTTCAACTACCGCACAAAAGCGTATTATGCAGCACAATACTCAGCACTTTTTGTACGTAAGAGCTCTTATCGAGGCATAATCGCGCTTCGGATAACTTTTTTGTTCTCTCATGCCTCGAAAAGAGCACTTACGTAGAGATCGAACGCTGTTAGAACAACACCGATACGTCACGGTCTCATCAGTTTGCCATATGAGACCGTGACGTATCGGTGTTGTTCTAACAGCGTTCGATCTCTACAAAAAAAAGTGAGGTAATTGAAAAACACCCATTGTCACATGTGGTTGCCCATGTATTTTGTAGTGTCGTTTGTCGCGTATTTTTTAAAATGATTATGTAAAGTACTAACGCATGGGTGTCTAACAATATAGGTAATTACTTGATTTAAAACAATTTGCTTAATTTTGGACATGTGACATGTATTTTTAAAATAGATAATATTTTTGTAATACCAAGATTATTTTTTATAAAATTTTTCACATCTTTTTTCTTATAATGTCAACTTCTAATTTGTTTTATTTTTCTTTTTTCATATTCTCAGCATAGTTACTATGCTATTTTGCAGAGCTTCAAAAACCTTTTAAAATTGTTTAAATAGTTATTGTGGTTAGTTGATGGTTTTTGAATTTAAAACACAAAAAAAGTTAGAACTTAACGAATATTTCTCAATACTTTGCTTTTTTGAGTTATGACACTATTTGAGCAGAGATGCGATTTACTAAATACTAAAATATAGGGCAAAGGGTATAAAGTAAATAAAACAGGATGTAAATCTGGAATACATGTTTAATAGAGTAAAAAAATATCACTAAACAATACATTTTATATAAAAAGCTTTAATTCACGATCACATTACCGAAAAATATTAAAGAGAAGTCAAAGCTGCTAAAGTCACAAAAATTAATTTAAAAAAAATAAAAATAAAACTAAATAATATCATGGCTTTACAGTCTGTGTATTTTATCTAACATTTCTTTATTTTATTAATATTTTTAAATTGAGACACCGATATTTACTATAAAAATTTAAGGGCCTCGTTAAAATGTACTACATTTTTAGAATATTATTTTAAAATTCAGCAATAGTCAATAAAAATATATGGGTATGTATAGGGTTGGGATAATTTTTACATTTTAAAAAGGCCTAACTACATGTAGATGAGTAAAATTTAAAAATAATTTTTCTAACACAATCTAATATCGATGAATGTATGCTTAATTTATAAACACTTTTATAAACCCGATATAATAATCTATATGCACATTTCATATATTTACAAAAGAAAACAAAAGAGATATTTAACAAATTTCCATTAGGATTTTTTTAGAAGTAAAATGTTAGTAACAAAACCAATAGACAATTTCACACCACTAACCATTCTTACAACTGGGTTCCAAAGTGACAGTTAAACAACCACTTAGGCTGTAATTAATACCAGCTGATTTACAAATAATGTTTTGGATATTAACTGTCACCAGAACTAAAATTAGTCCATTTTCATTTAATGATAAAAGCAAAAACAGCTAAACAAACCTTTGACCAATGGGGATGCTTTTTCTTTATTCTTTTTTGTATACGTTGTTTCTTAAATGAAAATGGACAAATTTTAGAACTGATTTCCATGTGAAATCGTCTTGTATGTTGTTTTCACTATTTATATTATCGGGTGACAGGCAATAACTATGTAAACAATAAATACAAAATTGAGCCACCTCTTTTAAAATTTTAACACCTAAAGAGTAAATAAATAATAGGAAAATAATTCCTAATAAACATAAACAAGGTAAAAGGCCTAGTCACCTAATAAACGTAATAGATCTTGACACATTTATAATATTTACGTCAGAACTGTATTTTAAAAAAGTGTAATTCCTAAAAACATACAGCAATCTAACTAACATATTTTGAGCTAGGAGCTTATCCCAGATATATTTTAATCTGAATTATAACGATGTTTCGTTTGACGTATTACAGATCGTTATTACTTCTTGCTATTAGAATAGTCCTTTCACTTACCTAGTAACTAAAGAATTTCACTTTCCTTAATTACAGCTGCGGTGTGAAGCTTTTAAAAAAATTATTGATTGCCAGTAGAAAATTTTCATCACATACAACCACAAACCACAACAAAGTGAAAATTCTATTTATTTTTTCTACGGAAAGTTTATTTTCTTTGAAGTTTTAAATATATTGTGTGTTGTTTAAGATACAACCTTTAGTAATAATGTCATTAGGATAAAAGCCCAGTAATTCAAGAAATATCTGAGTAATACGAGGATGGTTTGAAAAGTCCGTGCAAAGTCCAAGAGAAGGCACCACCGGCGCGTATCGAGGTCATATTTAGTTAGTAGCATCTGTTGAATGAACGCACACCAAGTGTCAGCCATATTGGTCTATTTCTTTGTGTTTGGCATTCGTGTGAATCAAGGAAGTCGAGTGATTTTCAAGAAATGGACGAAAAAGAATTTCGTGTGGTGATTAAACATTATGGTGACTCTGCACCTTCGATTAGAACAGTTTACAAGTGGTTTCAAAATTTTCGGACTGGCCATATGAGCACAAGTGACGCTGAACGTTCTGGACGGCCTGTGGAGGTCACGACTCCAGAAATCATTGATCAAATCCATGATATGGTGATGGATGACAGAAGAGTTAAGGTACATGAGATTGCTAGTGCTGTGGGCATCTCGACTGAATGGGTACATAATATTTTACATGAACATTTGGACATGAGAAAGCTATCAAGATGAGTGCCACGATTGCCGCTATGACCAAAACGGAATCGTGTGAAGTGTTGCAAGGATGGTTTGCAGCTGTTCCAGAAGAATTCGGAGGACTTTATGCTGTTTCGTCACTGTGGATGAACTGATTCATTACTATCTCCTGAGACCAAACAACAATCTAAGCAATGGGTTACCAAGGGAATCTGCACCAAAAAGGCCGAAGACCGTTCTTCGGCCGGAAAGGTTATGGCGATTTTTGGGATCGCATGGGATAATCTCATCGACTATCTGGAAAAGGGTAAAACTATTACAGGTGCATATTATTCATCACTATTGGACCGTTTGAAAACCGAGCTGCGAGAAAAACGCCCACGATTGGCCCACAAGAAAGTCCTTCTCCATCACGACAACGCACCATCACACACCTCAGCAGTTGTGGTCGCAAAATTAATGGAAATAGGATTCCAACTCGTTTCACATCCCTCCTATTCTCCAGACTTGGCTCCTTCGGACTACTATTTGTTCCCCAATTTAAAGAAATGGCTGGCGGAACAAAGATTCTATTCAAATGAGGAAGTGACAACTGATCGATATTTTGCAGACAGACAAATCCTATTATTTGGAAGGGATCAACAAACTGGAACATCGTTGGACGAAGTGTATAAGCCTAAAAGGAGACTAAAAAATAAAAAAGGTTTACCCCAAACAAGTAAGTAGTTTTTATTTTTGCACGGGCTTTTTAAACCTACCTCGTATTTAGGGTCACCATTTTGTCAAGAAGATTTATGGGAGTTTGCATGTAACAGTGCTGACGATATGATGAGAAATTTATTGCTCTTTGATATTATTGTTACTTGGGAAGTATTACGCACTGTGGATATTAAGTTAGAGAAAGTTAAATAACATGGGGCTTCAAGATTTGGAGGGGATAGGAAAACCTCTGCAGGCAGCTGGTTCCATAGTTTAGACATTTTGGGAATGAGGGAACTACCAAAGTGGGAAGTTTGGAGCTACTTCAGATGGACTGAGAAGAGATGCATGCATATGGTAAATTAAAATGTATTGCTGCGCGTATTTACCATAAACCAACCTTAAAATAGGTTTATCATGCGAATTCAGAATATATATGTCACACAGTATATTAATTAAATTAAAAAAACCAAAACAATCAGAAAATTTAACTCCAGTTGATACCTTATGTTGTTACCCATTTCTAGTGTTTGTATACAGTTGTAAGTGATGCTAATATTCAACCAGTAATAATGTTAAAACTATTAAAAATTAGGAATTTAAAGATATAGCTAAAATTGAAGTTGAACATCAGTCGGATACACGTAGAATCAATCAATGTCTATATCTACTTAAAAACTAGGCTAACCGGACCGAACGAAAGTGCGCTATTACATAAATTGCGTCACTATTGCGCAAAAACACTGTCCACGTCACGTCCCATCAGCGTAGCGAGGCACTCGGGAAGGAAACTAGTGACCGCTGGAGGGTAAGTACGCATCCATTTTACAGTCACCTGATCATGCGCCATATCACAGAATAACACGCTCAAACGCACACACGTGCCAATGTTTTTTGTTAACAGAGGAATTTACCTTACTAAGAAACTGTAGGTAACGTAATAGATACTTAGAGAGCTAGAAGTATGATATTTTGAATGAGACCTCAAGAAAATGGTTATTATTCTACCTAATTATTATCAAACTGCCTTTAAATGATTAGATCTAAGCTAAAAAATGTGCACATTGTTTAAAATTTGTAATAAAGGTAAAAATATCATAAATGCAGCTTTAATATTAAAGAAATTATTCAGTTTTATGCCACATATAGCATGTTCGTAGTTGCCTCAAAAAATTGTATATTCCAGCATAAGTATTTGTTTACTAAAAACTTAGGACTTTGCAAGTCCTAAGACTTAATCTGGGTTTTCCTTTAAATAAAATTTGAATATAATAAACTGTTTAACCTAATATTTTTGTAAAAGCAATTCGCAAATATTTTTTATTCTTCTGTTTTGGCTTGCGAAAAGTAAACATTTGCTTTGGAGAAACCTTCATGTTCCTTTCTCTCAAAGGAAATTTTAGTCCGCCATTAAAAGTTCCGTGAAAGTGTGGCCTTGGAAGTTCGAGAATACATATTTTGTAGAACAAGTGGAGGCCCAGACAGAAGTCGGTACACCCCGAGAACCTAGATGTGCGTTTAGAAAGTTAAAAATTAAAAAACTGCTAACTGGCTGTAGCTAACCTTGACACGGAGTACTGGAGCTGGCGATTGCCTTGCCGCAAAGCCATAAAATGGTGGTTGCACCCTCAGTTAAGGGAGCTGCAAATATGTTAAATTGTTTTTTTATCAAGAGTGGCTTAAAACTCAATAATTTTTTTTTCATATCAATTACAACATATAATAAGTAAATTAATATTTGGATAACTTTACCTGGATGTTCCGGATTTAGATATAAGCTTAATGTTTACCTTTAAAGAATATCTTAGATCTGGTATTAAACTACCTGAAATGAACATTTACTAAGCTTTCTTGTTATTTTATTTAAAGACCACACAGATTGAGCAATTTGACGATATCAGTTAAGCTCATATATGGAGAGCAATAATATAAGTTTTTAAAATTATGGGGTTATTTTAAAATCCAGAGTTAAGCTGTGGTAAGGTCTGTCTTGTCCAGTTTAATTTATGCATAAAGCTGTTTGCAGAAGGTCTTTAACCAAATTTTAAACAATGACAAAAATTTAATGTTTTCCTCTTAAAAATGTATCTATTTTCATTTTATCTTAGGCAGGGCTATTAAATTAAGTACTAAAATAGTTAATTATGGCCGGCCTTAATAGATTAACAATCTGCAAAAACTGCCCCTTGATCCGTTCCTTCAATCCTGCGTTTTTATTAAAGTTAAATCAATCCAAAATAAACAAAACATATTAGAGTTGCGCATTTTAACTGTGGTAGTTTCAAATATTCAGTGGCTAAATTAAAATTAAGGTTATAGGATTGCCTATATTTAGCTGTATCTTGCGGAAAACTTTTGGTTCCAAAAAGAAAGTTTGTTTTATTACATTAAACATGATTTTGACCTTATTGTAAAAATAAAAATGTCCAGCGAATAAGTAAGCGGATATTCGAAACTTTGATGGCAGAAGCCATTATATTGTTACATAGTTCTCTATTCCAAATGTATAAACTAGATACTAAAAAAATAATGGTCCAATTTTTATAAGCATAATTTAACCAAGTTAATAATGTGTTCTTGAACTCTTAAGAAAGGTTGTTTAGGTACTACCCTTAGCCCTTGTAATAAGTTTTTCAATTGATGGGGGGCATACCTTGTGAATTTTGTTTCGAATCCTTGAAGATGTGCACTTGTTGGTTGGTTTTTAATTCCAAATCAACAGATTTTCTTCCAAGGATATTAATTAACCCGTATGAAAAATAAAATTATTAAATGACCATGTCGAGAAATTAAATTTCTATGAGATCGAGGTAATAACTGCACTAATCGCATAGATCAAAAGAACTATTAAAATATAATTTAGAGAGCTTATGCTTATCACATATACGATCAAGTATAAGAATTATTTAATTGGCGATATTCGAGATAATTTTCTAATACGCTAAAAAAAAAGATTAGTTTTATTTTAACGCGTTACTTATATCTATACTACGCGAAAAGTAAACTATTGTCACTGTCAACAAAAACATGTGTGTGTCAAATGCGCTATCAGGGCGCCAATGGTTGAGGCAGCAGCGGATCAGGTGACTCATGTGGTCAGCAGCCAGAAGTTTCTTCGCCTCCTAAGGTGTAGGCGACGCTGTCCAGTTTTTGCGCCAAATTCAAACGCCAGCATACGGGATCGGTTGAAAGCGCTTCCAATAACTATAAAAAAAATATATTACCATTATTAAATAATCCGAAATTTGTTGCAGTTAATATTAACTTTTAATAAATATATTGTGGGGAGCTTTGCGGTTGAGAAGGACATAATTATTTCTTTAAACTTTACTATTATTTAGGACTGTTTCACACCATTTTTTTAAGACAAAGAAATGGAAAAATAATGATGTTCACGTTTAATTTTAAGTAGCGCCATCTGTTGATAAAGTTGTGAAACTTATAAAAATGATTTATAGCGAATGCGCTTGGTAAAAATGCTAAAATATAGTCAGGGCGCTACCAATACTTTTAGTGGCACTTTTTCCTCTCCGGTTAGAATGAAGTTACTTTAGGTAATTCCGCTGAACATGAACATTAAAAATTACAAAAATGGCTCGCGTAAAAGTTATAAACAAAATTAGTGAGGCAAAGCGTTTTACACTGATGCTAGAACGGCAACCAAGCATGTAAGACGGGTTGCTGATCCACAGGGACCAAACGCGTAATCACGGGGTGAAGGTTTTTGTTCCAAAGAAAATAGAAAAAGGGGAGAGAAACAGTTATCGTACCCCCACCCATTAAAAAATTGCACTAACATGCGACTTATGTATGGAGGCAAAAGGTAAGGAGGACCATTTCTTATGGCTGTTTGGATTAAAAAGTGGCCCAGAAAAGTATTTAATAAAGAGGCGCTGGTGTAGCGGTGGGTATGGTGTGAACCAATGAACTTGACCACAATATATAAAATGAACTTTAACAACGGTCCTTCTTTGGAACACCAACGCCATCCTAATTTACTGCAATATGATGATCCTCCTTATCTTTAGGCTCCATGGACTTGTGATATGTTAAGGGACTCATCCGGCTCATCAAATTTTAATTGTATTTTTGTTTGGAGTTGTTTAAAAAAACGAGTTTGCTTTTCGGTTTATACTCAATTTGTAGGTAAAAAAATATGCAGTACGCACTTCCAATGTAATAATTTTGTGTGTGGTTCAATATTATCAAGTCAGTGTCTTACGGGTTTAACCAGTCCGGCTGTCAACATAGAACTTTCTTTTCGGAATTTCGTGTCTATTGCATTGTCGATTTTTAAATTTGGTAGTGGTAGTGCGCTGACGGGAAATATAGTATTCTTTAATATAGATTTAATTTGCAAATACTTACAGGTTCCCTATACTTTGTGACATAGATGTACAATTCTTTAAGAGCCGCAACAGTGTCGAATTCCTCAGCTTGCTGTGCTGACAGCTGTTGCATCGCTGAACCCATCTCTTGATCTGTTATAACTGGCAACATCGCTACCTCTGAATAGAACTGAGAGACCATATCCCTGTATCTTGGAATGTCCTGTAAAAAATTTAATGAAATTTTATAGTTGCGTTTAGAAAGTAGTACTTTTCCGCACGCAGGAGTAATGCTAGTTTTCGCATGATAAAAAAATCATTTTCTCACACTATACATATTAGTTCATCAATATATCTTAAAGCTACAATGAAGTTAAATAAGTACAAATGGTGGTTTTTTAAAATGGAGTGAGCAAAGAAATGTGTTTATTTGGTGTAAATAAAAATCGTTAACTACATGTTTTTACATTTTTTTTTTTTTGAATTAAGAAATAATGCAATTTTGTATTTTTTCTAAATTTTTGTTAAAGTTATAGTGAACCGGCGTTAGTAACATTTATTTTTTGTTGCTAAAGTAGTGTCTGTTTCGTCCTTGGCGGTACTACAATGGAAGTCGAAATAAATGAAATGAACTTACCTTTGCAAATAACAGTTTATTAGATGGTGAGTCTTTTCCCAGACGATGTTCAGTGGTTGTACAGGCATCCATAAAAGTCTGGGCGATAACTGACAGGCAGGAATCCAAGGTATTGGTCTTATTAATGTCAAAAATGAAATCTGGATTTTTAATAAAATTAACCCAGAATCTTAATGGAAGACTATTGGATTTCCAAGAATGCACTACTTCAGGGTCCTGAATGCCATGTTTTCTAGCTGCCTCATCGAGAAGATCAAACAGCCATTTGACAGCTGGTGGTAAAGCCTCGTTGACTGTCAAAATAGTCAGGAAGAAATCGTCAACGAATTTTTGGATGGTTCCTTTTGTGGATAGTAGACGCGTCAAAAATATCTCTGGTATTGCTTTGTGCGTCCTTTCAAGAGCTTTGTTGTTTAAAAACTGATGATCTTCCATTGGTTTTATTAAATGGAATACCCTAGGATGGTTATGGGCCTCAACATCGCCATTTGCATGAGGAATTATGGGAGTTTGTGAATTATTTAAATACATGCCAGTTACGCAGTTATGACAAGGCTGTTTGCAGTTATTAAAGCTGTCGTTTTGCCTTGATATTAAGGACATAACTGCACTTTCTTTGACACCGTAATGAGAAAGGGTATTCAGCTTCTTCCACCCTCCTATTGTTTTTGTTGTTAGATCTTCATCTTGAAGTGTTAGATGACCACCCCTTCCATGTCTCCATTCTGAAGTAAATAATAAATATAATTTAAATTTAAAAAAATGGATTTTCTAACCCTTTAGTATAAAGTTTTTAAATGATACTACAAAATTAAGAGCCTATGTTAAACATACGGTTATTATATGCATGAAGAAAATTATATCTCATTGATAATATGAAATGTCTTACCTAAATCAACATCATGTATCGAAGGCCGTAATGAGAAGGGAGTGTTCTTAAATAACGCGTCCAATATTTTTGATTTAACCTGGCTGATAGTATCACAGTCCAACACTTTACATTGAATTTTCTCATCTAAGTCATCTTGAACAATGTGCAAGGTCTAAAACAAAAATAATACATTTATTTATTATATATAATATATGCGCATATATGTAATGATAAGAATGTTTTTAAAAAAATTCATACTTACGACAATGCTATGTTCCACATTTTCTCGCAAAAGCCTTTCTTCTGACAAAGAATACCTGGCGTCGTGAGTGATGGCATCAACGAGGCCTTTTTCTATCTGATGCTTTATAGCTTTAAATAACAAAAACAAGGAAGAGCCAGCATATTCCTTAAGATAATGGTACATACATAAAGCCATCCAGTTAGTTAACATTTTCTCCACTACACTTTCTGTGCGACGTAACATTAATTGCGGATGCTTGGTATTTACAGATTTTTCTACTAAACGTAATAATAAACATTTTAGAATATCAGTTGCGTACTCCATTTTGTCCATTAGAACCACCATTAACAGCGATGCTACATTAACCCTAGAAGAAAGATTTTTTTAAATATTTTTTTAAAATCAATTTTATACCTGCACAAAGTAATGAAAACTCTGCTAGACCATTAACAATAGACTGGCCACACCAAGGCATAACTTCACTAGTTACTTTAGACTGTTCTTATAAATTATTCCACAACTTGAGCTTATTTTTTTAAATCTTGAAATAGTCCACAAAAGCTTAAAGCCTAAGTCCTAAGGAATGGTCGGTGTCTCGTGTGAAGTAAGACGGGATTTAAACACTTGGAGGTGTGGAGGAAAGGAAAAACCTCTGCAGGCAGCAGCAGAGTCTAGACAGTCTGGGGATGAAGGAACGAACAAGTGGAAAGTTTGAAGTCTCTCTAGGTGTAAAGAGATCCCTAAGAGGAGCACTACGTGTTGCTCTAATAAGAGCTGCTAGAGGAGGAATTATGTTGACTGATATTCCGAAGCAGAAGTCGTGGAAATACCTATAAAAGAGAGCCATATCTATTACAGCTTGATGGAAGGCAAGAGAAAGCTTTCCTGTAAGAGTTGGGTCATTAATGCATGGCATCCGGAATGCTCAGACTTGTAGGGGACGCCATTTCCCAGACATGGAAACAATACTCCAAAGACGGTCTTATTGGGACACACGGAGTATGTAGACTAGAAGTAGAGAAATACTCTCTGCTCGTAAGAGGAATCGGAGCATTTTGAAGCTTTTAGGGCTATGGATATAATGTGTTTATGCCAATTAAGATTGATGAGACTCTGGCTTGACGAACTGAATGTTGGAGTGCAGGGTACTAACATCAGCAAAACTATGGATGTGATTAATCGTGGAAGAAAAGGTCTGTGATGTAAAGAATAAATTGAGTTTGTGCTAGTATTGAGTTTAGGGCACCCCATCAACTTGGTGAAAGCCTAATGAGTGACCATCTACAATAACTGCTATACGTCGATAAGAAAGGCAACTGGAGAGCCTGAAACAAATTTAGGTGGGAGACCATAGGATGCTAAAAAGCGCACCATGCCAGGGTTGGTCCAAAGCCTTGGATATGTCAAGAGCAACGATCTGGGATTCACCAAGGGACTTGTTCCAGTTGAATGAGACAGAGGAAAAAAGATCTGTTGTGGATCTTTTGTTGAGGCTTTTTTATTGTTGATATATTTTTTTAATCGGTATACCAAATATGGTTAAAACATACGTTTTCCAAAAAAAAACCTAGTAATCGGTCCTCAGCCTTGAGAACGCGTAAACAGCAGCAATATTGTTAGTTATGCCTTGTTTCACCTAAATATTAAGACAATTTTATGTTGTCAAAAAGATACGGAAGATTAAACTTACTTATTTCTAATATTGAATGACTTCTGATTCTCTAATATCTCTATAAAAGTTAAAATAAAATATTTATTATTTATTAACTGTTCAAATTGCAACATAGCTGCATCATAGTTTCGTTTTGGCCCGTTAATCCGCACCTACAATAAATAAGAGGAAATTTTAAGTACTAAACAAAAATACGATAACAATTTTTTTGTCCATAATTTTTTGGGTGACAGTGACTACACTGCATGATAAGCCATGCACTTTGAAGACATACATTTTGGTAAATATGCTGCTTACTACAGCATAAAAGCGCTCCTATTATAACTTCGTTATTATTCCACAAGAAAGTATCATATTTGGTACGTAAATTAACAAAAGTATTCTAACTACCTGTGAAAAAATTGAGTGGTTTCTGAGATATTCGATTTTGAAAATCGCCCATTTTACTACTGACTGACTGACTGTCACTCAATTATTGACACATTAAAATTATGGTGTACTTCAAGAGAATAATAATCTAAAATTTGGTATGTACGTAAGGTAGATAGGTACGTAGGTTATAGAACACAAGTAAAGGAAAAATTCGAACACTGCAATGTTTACACGGAAAGCCCTGAAAAAGGGGCGGTAAGATTTTATATTTAAGGGGTATTTTACAAGTTTGCAAATTGTCCATTCACGCCGCGAAAATTGGATCCAATTTGGGGTCCGGGGCATAATGTTTTTCTCAAAAACGGTATAAGTTATCGATAATTTTTAAAAACTATATGAAAGCCAACACTTAAATCTAGGCTTCTACTGTAATAGTTTTTTAAATTTGGATTAAGTTTTTAATATTTCCTTGAGTGAAAGTCACCCTAAAATCGGTTATGTTTAGATACTATTTTCTCTTAACTCGACTCATATTCCAAAAATCCGTTACGCAGAGGCATAGATTAGTTCCTTACCTTTAAAATGGTGTATAATTTATGTAATTTAAGTAAAAAATAGTTACCGAAAAACGTTATCTCCTGTAGGCTTGCAATCGGAAATAACATCGCATCGGTACACCGAATTTGGAAGAACCTAAATAAAATATACGGCTATACGAAGATTGTGGTAGTGGGAGTTTGTTAGTCTCCGCCCACCGTCTCCGCGTCCTTTCGCCCGACCCCTAAGGTGTAGCGTAAATGCACTCGAGGGAATTAAAATTAGCAATTTTCATACTTCATATTCAGTCTAAAGGTTAAATTATACCTACAGAGTAAGGCAGAACTGCCTGTATTTAAAAAAAAAACATTTATTAACACAGATATCAGTAAAAAACTTGCCAAATCAAAAAAGAACCTGGTCTAATTTTAAATCTTAGTATTTTAAAAGGATAAGATTATTGGATATTAGCTTAGCTCTTATCTTATACAAGTGTTTCGGCGGGATTTAAGTGTTGTCAAATATTTAAAAAGATCCACGGCCTAAGATTTTTCCTAACCCTAAACACTTAGGTAAGCGGGATTTTAAATGTATTTAGCTGTACTTAAATTTTGCTTTTTTAATTTCGTATAATAGAACGTAAATATCTTCAATTAAAAAAATGTTTTTTTTTTCAAGAATTTATTGGCGTCATGTTTTATTGTATAGACAATACACCGAAAAAAATATGGACGCACAAAAAAATATTTTTATTAAGTGTAACAATCTATTGATAAAAACTTACCTTAAGTGCGTTTAATATAGGATGATCACTTACACCGGGAAAAAATACTTTCATGATGTATGTGGTGTGATCTAGGGTGGGAATACCGGAGTTTTCCAGATCCGCAGTCAGGTCTGTCATGTCCGTTTGCAATTCAGCAAAAGCTGTAAAAAAAGCTTTAAAATATGTGCTTGTGTTAACTTAAATACCGGGTGTCTTATAGGATTTTAAGGGTGAATAGATGAATACAGATTAAAGCCAACCAAAACATTGGAAATACCTAAAATCATAACCGTTTATCCGTTCAACTTCTATATTATACAGTAACGAGCAAAAGTAGAGAAACATTTTATTTTTTGCCACATTTATTCATTATTATGTACTACTAAAAAAATAACATTTTTTTATTTAGGCGTAATATAAAAATGTTAAATTAAACAAAATATTTATTTCATATGCTTGTTAGACCTATGCTACAGATTGTAAAAAAATGCAGAGAGCAAAAGTAGAGAAACAACTTTTTAATTAAATATTTAAAAAAAACACACTAATACTTGGTTGCATATCCTTTACTTTTAATAACCGCCAGACATCTCCTCTTCATTGAGCCAATCAGGTTTCTTATAGTGTCCTTGGGTACAGAGGTCCAGGCAGCTTCAATAGCTTCAAACAGTTCAGCACCATTTTTAAATTTTTCTGGATGTTCGGCTCGAATTTTCTTGTCAACTAAATCCCACAGATTCTCTATGGGACTCAGGTCCGGACTCTGAGCTGGCCATTTAATAACGGTAATATTTTGATCCTCAAAAATTTTTTTACTATCTTAGCCGTATGCTTTGGATCATTGTCGTGCTAGTATCGCCACTGTAAAGGCATATTTTCTTCTGCATAGGGCACCATAGTATTGCTTAATATCTCCAGGTACTTGATCCTATCCATAATACCATCAATTCGAACAATAGGACCCATTTCACGACCAGAGAAGCAGCCCCATACTTAAACATTTCTCCCACCATGTTTAATAGTGCCAAGGGTATACTTGGGATCAAACCTTTTATTATTAGGACGTCTAACCCATAAAATGCCATCTGAAGAAAACAAATTAAATTTGCCTCATCGGAAAATAGCACAGTATTCCACCTTGTCTCTGACCAGTTCAAATGATCATAGGCAAATTGAAGTCGGGCCGTCCGATTCTTCCTTGAAATGAAGGGTTTCTTACATGGTTTTCTTGCTGGTAAGCCACTGTCCCTTAAACGTCTTCGAACAGTATGAACACATTTACTTCTTCAAGTTGACTTTTTATATCAACAGCTGTTGTAAATGGATTTTAAGAGCTAACGTTTTTTTTATGGTCAACCCTAGGTGTCGTTTTCCTGGGCCTTCCGGTTTTAGAAGACTTCTTAGAGATTTTCTGAGGCGGTAAAGCTTAATTGTTTTGGAAATTACTGATGGATTTAAACTTAGCTGCTTTGCTATTATAGCTTGCTTAATTCCTGACTGATATTTTGATATTATTAATTGTTTCATATGTAGTGGCAAAGTACACACAATACTATCGTCTTTACTGGACAGTCAGTGAATTTAAACTAAGTATTATAAAAATGTTTTTTTACTTTTGCTCCTCACAAAATAAATAAAAGTGCATTCCATTTTTACAAACAAAGATATGGAAATACCAAACATGTTTTTGCATAGATGTGGACATAAGTAAATAATCCCAGAGTTTATTTATGGCCAGTAGTCAATCAAACATAGTTTTTATTTAAAAAATATATTGTTTCTCTACTTTTGCTCGGTACTGTATCTATATAGCTCCCCTCCAACGGTGTTGCCACATTTATCCTTGCGCCTAGATATTGAAAAAATAAAGGCGTTTTGAGGATTTTTTCTGCCAATAAAAATTGCAATTGTTATTAACAAAAAACAAAAATTCAATTCAATTTTTGATAACTCAAAAACCATGAAAATAAAAAAGTTCTAACTCGTCATAATTTTTTTATTAATTGTACCGAAGTGTAAAAAAACCAATGCATAACTGAATCCCCAAAGATTTCAAAATCAGACAAAAGAAGATGAGATTCTAGAGACCAGGAGGTTTTATAGCTTGATATTTGAGAGATAATAAGTTTATACACAACTTTTTATATGCAGCAATATCCTAGATAATCTAAGGTAAAGCATATTCCGCACCAGAAGAAATAAAAGCGTCGAAAAGAAACACATACATAATCCAATAATACAAACGTTAGGGAACTACGAACAGACGCGTATAAGGTATTTACCCGAACTTATAGAATTTTTTTTATTTAAGTTTCACAAAAAGATGTGGATTATCAAACCTGAATAAAAAGGTAATAAAAAATAAATCGACTTCAAAAAAATTAACTGATATACAGGGTGTTCGGCACATGCTATGTGATCCACCTAGATATTTTGACCTGTGCTTTAAGATTTTTTTTTTAGAATGTTTTAATTTTTTTTAATTTTCAATTTTTGAATTTCATACTGAAATAACTTTTTAAAAAATCATAAAACTAACAATATTTTTATTTTATTTTAATTTAGACTAATAATAGCATCAAACAAATTTAATAATTGGGGCCCATGACAGCTACGAATAAAAATACGGGCCCTCAAACCACAAAAAGAAGTAAAAAATAATTCTAAAAGCCAATTTTGCATTGCATTAAAAAAAACTAGAAATGATCGAGTATTTCTAATTAGTCAAAAACATCCGCAATTCATGCCCTTTCAACGATATGCGATTACCACAGTTTGCTTAAAAACAGCAAGAGTTATTTGTCAACTTTTTCAAAAATAGAATTTTGTAAAAAAATACCCACCTTGATAAAGTTGACAAATAACTCTTGCTGTTTTTAAGCAAATTGTGGTTATGCATATAGTTCGAAAGGGCACGAATTGAAGATGTTTTTGACTAATTAGAAATACTCAATCATTTCTAGTTTTTTTTTTAATGCAATGCAAAGTTGGCTTAAAATTATTTTTTACCTTTTTGTGGTTTGAGGGCCCGTATTTTTCTTTGTAGCTGTCATGGGCCCCAATTATTAAATTTGTATGATGCTAGTATTAGTCTAGATTAAAATAAAATAAAAATGTTGTCAGTTTCATGATTTTTTTAAAAAGTTATTTCACTTTAAATCTAAAAATTGAAAATTTTGGAAAAAAAATCCAAGGTCAAAAAATCTGGGTGGATCGCATAGCAGACGGCTCCACCTATCTCAGATTTACGTGTGTCTACTCATGTGCCGAACACACTGTATAA
Organism: Listronotus oregonensis; assembly: GCA_019359885.1. Classification (NCBI taxonomy): domain Eukaryota; kingdom Metazoa; phylum Arthropoda; class Insecta; order Coleoptera; family Curculionidae; genus Listronotus; species Listronotus oregonensis. The sequence goes on along the minus strand of JAHBCN010000393.1, from coordinate 296,018 downwards.
ATTATTAACCAACAACAACAAAATCAAAAATAAGTACGACACAAATTATGGAACAATATTTTTAGAATTAAAACAAAAACAAATTAAAACAAATCAAAACAAACAAAATATTCATTACAAAATGAAATAAAGAAGATTCACCAACCTCTAATTTTCTTTTTTTTTTGTGTTGTGAATTAATCACAGCTGCAGGGAAGGACTAGCTGTGACACTCATGACCCCCTTTCTTAACGCCCTGTATTAATAAGAACTTTGGACCATGTTGTTAAAAACCTAAAAGTTAAGTACTCTTCATTATGTCGCTAATCCTAACCGTTTTCGAAAAAACGTCACTTTATTTACACTGTTGATCCTCTAAGTTCTGTCGGGTTAAATATAAAAAAGAGGGATGTTCTCCTCTCACCAACCTAATAGTTTCAATTAAAAGTTAAACATGAGCTCCGTGAAGTCTGATACACTCGCGAGCACGAAGAATTGAGAATATTTTTTTAATATTCAACCCAACAAAACTTATGGGACCACTAGTGTAAATATAGTGACATTTTTTCGAAAACTGTTAGGATTAGCGACATGAATGAAGAGTATTTAATTTTTAGTCAATAGTTATAGCTTTAAAAAACATGGTCCAAAGTTCTTATCAATAAGGGCGTAAAGAAAGGGGGTCATGAGAATCACAGCTAGTCCGTTGCTGCTGCTGTAAGTAATTTAAAACACTTAGGTTAGGTTAGGTTTAAAGTGAGTGGGTATAACACCCTTCCTTCCTTCCTTCTAATAAATCTGATGATCCTGTTGGGGGAGAGATCTTTCACCTCCCCGGCAACAGGTTGTCATTGCCGAGGATTGCGAATCTGACTCGTGCCATTCCTGGGCACGAACACAGTATTATGTTCTGCCGATTCATCCTCCTCCATGCACATGCGGCACTCGGCCTCTTCCGCTAGGCCGATTTTGTGCATGTGGTATTTTAATCTGCAGTGTACAGTCCTACTAGAGTTTTAAGATGTACCCTTGATTGCTCCAGTAGTTTGAGGATACATTGTTGGTTCGGTGGGCTTATGAAGACCTTCGAGTGTCTGAGACCCAGAAGTCCATGCCAGTACCGAAGATTTTCTCTTTGTGTCCAAGCTGATATGAACTGTTTGGCCATTCTATAAGATATACCGATGACCGGTTCCGGCCCTGTGAATTTTGTCTCCGCCCCCTTTTGGCAATGAGGTCTGCGGATTCATTCCCTCTAGGCCGGTATGTCTAGGTATCCACAGTAGGGTAACCTTGTTGCTTTGACCCAGTTTAGTCAGCGCATCCTTGCAATTCCAGACGGTTTTCGAATTCCGAATTCCATTCAAGAGCCTTAAGGGCTGCTTGATTGTCTGAGAATATTTTAACTGTCTTACGTGTGCAGTGCCGATCAACCAGCGTTCTAGCACACATGTCAAAAGCAAATACCTCCGCTTGAAATATGGTTGCGAGAGTGCCCCGGCTAACAGAAAACTCTGCCCTCGGCCTTTGTCCATATATTCCAGCTCCAATACCGTCCTTGGTTTTGGAGCCGACGGTGTACCAACAGATGTCAGACCGGAGCAGGTCGGTCGTTTTTAGACTCCAGTCCTCCCTTTGTGGGTAGACTACACTGTAGGGCCTGTTGTAGTTGGTTGCTGTAGACATTTAAAACACTTCCTTTGATAGTAATTTAAAGAGTCTTACTTGGTATTTTATCTTATTATAAAAATAAACCTGGAATATACCTGGTGGTTCAATATTTGTGTCTGAAAAAACCTGTTTCCATTGGAGCTCTTTGAAAGCCAATATATCCGAAGTGGAGGCCTATACGAAAAAGTTTATATCAAGTTCTAGTATTTTTTTCACGTGTTTTTTTTTCATATCCCGGAGATTTTCCACATTTTTTCCGGACACCCTGTAGAGGTCACTTATACGTTGAAAAAATATAAAAAGTTAAAATATTTAGATCTTTAGCCTTCTTGAAATAAATAGGGACAGAATCTGAAATCTAAATAAAAGCGGCCTAAAATTAATAAATTGTGGAAAGATGAAAGTTAAACCAACCAAATTGTGTATAAGCCGTCCATAGAGCAAACAATGTTTGTATTTCTTTGGGTATATCAAAGTTTGACTTTATTTAAAAATAAAGAATTTTCTTAAAATACACGAATATACGTTGAAAGAAAAAGAAAAAAAGAATTAGGTTCGAAATAAATTCACCTATTTTTTTAAGGAAAAAATACTAAAATCCTTCACTTTGAATCATCTATTGAGATTTTTTTCCCTAAAAATATTGTATAAAATATGGTCCATCATAGCAATAACTTTAACGCTTTTTTTTATCGAATTGTGCATTTTTTTTTTTATTCTATGAAAAATTTTAGGCTATTACTAGGTTAGCTAAAGTTAGTCAGCGATAAACTTAATAAAGGAAAGAAATTGGGGGGTACAAATTATACTGTGGAACGTGTCCCAAAGTGTATGTAGGTCAAACAGGGAGTACGTTTGAACAGAGTTTTTAAGCACAGGAACAGTTTTTATAAAACTAAAAAAGACTACATGCATTTAATAAAGCATAACCACAGATTTAATGACATTTACAAAACTTTTATTTTAAATAAAAGTAAAAAACTGTCTCTTTTGTAATCCTTGAAAATAAATAAAATTAAAAACGTACAAGGTCATTGGTAACTTTGTTATTAATCAAAATACAAAATTTATTAAATTAGAAAACTAATAACTTTTACGTCCCTTAAGATTAAAGAAAGAAAAAACAACTGATAATCGTGTTTTAGAGTTTAATAGTAAAGTAAGATTTTTTAATGAAACACCCTGTATATTGTATCACCATTAAAAAGGTCCTTTAAGAAGATTTAAAAAAATACTGCATTGACTATGTATATCTTTTATAGTTTCGGAAATATGGCCATCGCCGTTAGTTTCCCATATATTTTTTTTAATGGAACACTTTGTATATTGTATCGCCAATAAAACGAGCAATCATGCTTGCGGTCGCGAAAAAAGTCCACCAGCGTTCATCCGTTACATATGAGCGGCCAAGTTCTGCAGAACAAGGGTCGTTTAATCTTGTCGGCGTTAATTTTCGAGAATAACCTAAACTGGCACAAACACATTACATCCATAGCCTTAGCAGCTTCAAAGAAGCTTGGATTCTGTTTTAAGCCAGAAAGTATTTCTTCTTCAATCTGTATACTTTGAATGTATCGCAAATCAGACCCCCCTTAGAATATTGTTCTCATGTCTGTGGAATGGCATCTCCTACAACACTTAGCATTCTGGACTCCATTCAAAAAAGAGCTGTTCATCTTATTAATAATCCCACGCTTACAGAAAAGCTTTTTCCTCTTGCTCACCGTCGAGCTGTAGGGCATCCGTCGCTCTTCTATAGGTATTTTTACGGCTTCTGCTCAGAGGAGTTGGCCAGTATAATTCCTCCTCTGGCAGCTCCCAACAGAGCAATACGTAGTGCAACTTTTATGCATTCTTTTCATAATGCAACTAGAGAGGCCCCGAACTTCGCGCTTTCTTTGCTCTTTTTCCTAGTGTACAGACTATGAACCTGCTACCTGCAGAAGTTTTTCCTTCTTCTCCCAGTATCCACATGTTTAACTCCCGTTTGAACAAACTCCCTTTCACCACACTTAAGACACCCATGGTACGTTAGTACTTAGGTTTTAGCCTTTGTGGACTGTCCAAAGATTAAAAAAATCTAGCCTATCAAAACAACTATGTGAAATTTCTAACCGAATTAAACACTTCATGAAAAATGTGTGCTCTCCGACTATAACCTGTAAGCTTATTGCTTACAGCCGACAGCTGGAGATATAATGAAAATAAAAAAGTGTCTTTTAGATTTGATGTCCATATTTCTAAAACTATTAAAGACAGGGTGTTCAAATAAAAAAGTACTATTTTACTAAGAAAGTTATGTCGATGCCCATATTTCCGAAAATATTAACGTATTTTTTAAAGCTCTTTGAAAGATCTTTTTAATGGTGATACAATATACAGGGTGTTCCATTTAAGAAATGTCATTTTGCTATTTTACATGAAAATACGATTGTCATTTTTCCCATTCTTTAATCCCAAAGAACGTAGAAAACGCTAGTTTAAACAATTTGGTAATTTGACTAATAACAAAGTTACCAATGATGGATATATAATTTGTATGACCCTGTGTAATGACGGGTTAAGAAAAAGTCCGATTTTTCACTGTTACTATCTCGAAATTGACATTTTTTCCTCTGGTTCACGTAACATAAAAAATAAAATATAATAGTATCCTTATACCATAAGGATTTTTGTTTCGGTAACACCATAAAAAATATAACGACCTGTCAAACGGTTATTTAATAATTTTAAATTAATTTAATTTTCAAATATTAGCAAACTTAGTCACCTATAAACCCTTAAAATACTAAATGACACCCGGCAGTTCCCAAACTTACCTAATTTGCACTCCGACCTGACGTTGCTCTCTAACGTATCCATTTGAATCTGGATTCTTTTATATTCTCGCTCCGCCTGGGTAGATTTTCTGCGGTAAACAAATAGTACGGCCACGAAGAAAAAAGCAAACAGTAAAATGCCAGCTGCTATCAAAATAATTGCCTCTGGGGGAAAGGCAAATGTTTTATATAAGTCGTATTTTAAATATCCTATTGGGAACCTTAAACTTCTACCTACTCTTACCACAACCAATGGAAGGTTTGTTTCAGTCTGAAAAGTGTGATAAAAAAGGGTTTTAACATTACGAATTTTAAAAACACAATAGAGAGTGTCAGTGGCGGATTTACACAGTTGCTGCCAGTGGGCTATTCAAATTTTCCCGCCCCTACTGACCTCTACAATTTAATACACAATTATATTAATTATATTCTTTGTCAATGGTTCAATATCATGTATAGTCTGTCTCAAAGTATACCGTGTTAGTTCTCGCCTTCATTTATGGATTATACCTGCCGACAGCAATAAAACTGCGGATCGGTAGGTATTAAATGACAGAACATTAGGGACGGACTTTAATAATATAAAGATTTATAATTTATTTTTTATTTAGGTAAGTATAATCTTAAAATTACATTAAGAAATTAAATATATGGAAAGTTTTAATAAATTTATAACTACATAACCTATAGGTACATAATTACATTTTTAATCTAAATATTTAAATCTAATTCTGTTTCACTATCAGAGTCATCATTGAGATTAATTACAATAGGATTTATGTTGTTTTGGATAGAAATGTAAGAGTCCTCAATTTTTATAATGTGCTGTAGTGAATTTTTCCAGCTCTCAACTGGTATGTTAGTAATTACATTTTTTATCAAATTTATAACACTGGAACCTAAAGTAGGTGTTACATTTTCTGCTCTGATCTTTGATTTTACTTGGTTCAACAAATGCTCTATGGGGTTAAACATACAGTGATACGGAGGAAGCCGTAAGACAGTATGCCCAGCCTGTTCAGCCAAATTATCACATACATATTGTTTTTTAATTACATATGAATTTAGGACTTCCAAATGTTGCGTTTTTTTGTAACTGAATTCGAAATAAATATCATTTTCTAACAAATATTCCTGGATTTCAGTTTTTAAACTTGATAAAGCTGGTGCTTTGTGTAGCAGACGGCTGTGGTAGCTTGCGTTATCCATGATAACACTGTTGTTTCGAATATTTTTAAAAAGATAATTTTAAAACCAGTTTTCAAAAAGTTCTGCACTTGTATTCTCATGATAATCCAAGCTAGAATCCTGAATATTCTTTGCAGACAACAGCAAGCAGTTTGGGACAAATCCGTCTTCTGAACCAGCGTGTATTATGGCAATGCTTTTTATTTGAAGGTGCTTTCGTCTGACAGTTTGACTGAATAACCCATCCTTTGGATACTATGTCGTGTGTATCGAACCATGTTTTTAAGGTAAATATGAATCTGTTTTTTAACCTATATCTTTTAATTCTTTGAAAGTAATTAAATCTCCAAGTGCGTAATCTGTGCGATTCCATTACTACTTGTCTTTTGTCTATTTTGCGGTATTTAAATCTCATTTTACAAACAACTCTATGGAGGGTGGCACGGCTAATATTTATATTGGTTTCGTCTTCGTCTAGCTTCTTTTTCAGTTTATCCAAGGTAGGAATAATTTCCGCTTTCATAAAGACAATATATTTTCCTTCTTATTAGGTTCTGATCACTATTGTCTATACGGTGAGATTGAAAATCACTACGTTTTTTTCTTTTGTTCAATTCTTCACTAATAATAATATCCCTTATCGATGATATTGGAGTTTTTGTAAGTAGACAGGTTTCTTTTAAAGCTTTTTGTCTAATTAGACCTCTACTGATTAAAGTTTCATACATATTTTTCACAACCTGTTTTGCATCTAGTGACAAATGATTTCGACGCGACATAGTTATATTTACGAAAAACAACTTTTTTGAAACGCACAGTAAAAACGGTTATTCAACACTGCCACTAAAATATTAGCCAAAATATTTATATGCCTAATGGTTAATCAAGAAAATCCCACCGCCTATGAACAATTTTACCAACGATGGTAATAAAATCGTTAAAGGTTTATTGGGGTATGGTCCGTCAAAAGCCATAACGATATACTTTGAGACAGACTATACCGGGTGGCCAAATAAGAAAGGACGGCGGCTGTATCTCGAAAACTATTTATCGCACAGCGTTGGGGAAAACGTTTTTTTAAAGGGTCAGGAGAAAGGCCGAAAATTATTTTCAAGTTTCTAAAACTCCTGCGAGATGGCGCAACCGCAACGGTAAATTAAAACACGTACTTTTCTTCAAAATTAGCTGGTATTAGGTACAATTTTGATAACATCAGCAAAATCTCTAACCAATTCTGCATTAGTTTCGTTAAGAACTTTTTATCGTATTTCCAATAACAAGGTGGGGGAAGATGATAAATAATGCAACTTTTAAATAGCTCTATCTCCCACATCTTTTATCGAAGGTGATTCAAGTGGGTAGGTAGATAGGTTTAAAGTGAGTGGGTATAACACCCTTCCACCGCGACCGATCGGTCTATTGTGGCTCATACCCTTTTATATTTCTCCCACCAGGTCCAGACTTCTAATAAATCTGATGATCCTGTTGGGAAAGAGATCTTTCACCTCCCCCGGAAACAAGGTGTCATTGCCGAGAATTACCAATCCTAATCGTGCCATTGCTGGGCACGAACGCAGTATGTGTTCTGCCGATTCATCCCCCTCCATGCACATGCGGCACTCGGCGTCTTCCGCATAGGGCCGATCTTGTGCATGTGGTATCTTCAATCTGCGAGTGTCCGTGTACAGTCCCACTAGAGTTTTAAGATGTACCCTTGATTGCTTCAGTAGTTTGACAGTACTATGTTGGTTCGGTGGGCTTATAAAGGCCTACGACAAAAAGTCGACAAAAAGTCGTTAACCAAAGTGAGGCAGAATTGTTTTATCCATATTTTTTAAACAAAGCAAAATACACATAAATTCGTAGGGACGTGTCTCCAGGTCAATTTTATAATCTCACAAGTCCGCATAATAGGGCCAGTACCGATATTTAGGTATGAAAACATAAGTAAAAAAAGGGACTGCAAAACGACTCGTGACGTCACATCGCGTATAAATACAGATTGTTTACGTATCGATTTTGTCTATTTTCAGTTGTGCTACGGTAAATCTTGACATAACTAGTATTTTGTTTATTTTGCGTGGCTAAATAAAGTGTTTTTTATTCATTATGGCTAGAAGGATTTTTCAAGGCTTCCACAAATAATTTATCCTCTGTGAATATGTTTTGGTGATGGATTACATCAAAAATGACGAACGTTTTAATTCAGCAGAAATCAGAGGTGCAAAAGCTGCATTGTAAGTATTTATTTTATGTGTTAAATAAAATAAAACATCTTTTTACAATACTTGATGTTTAAACCAAATTAGAAAAAATATAATAATGTAGGTATTTATGCATTTGTTAATGAAAACCTTATTTCTTACTTACATTAAAGTGGTCCTTCAGAACAAAATTTTGTTTGGTGTACTCACAGATGTGCTTGTGCAAAGGGGCACAAAACACCATTTATTTTGTGATTCGTACATATTACTTATTCAAACAGCTGTGAATGTTTCATGATATTAACAGCAAGTTAAATTTTTCGACTGTAGTCACGTAAATAATGCCGTAATAAAATTAAACCTTGCTTAAAAGATGACAATGTATTAAAAACACGAATAACGGTTTACTGTTTATATGCGCTGTGACGTCAGCAGCAGTGACCTTCGGAAAGCTTGTTTTGGCGCCAATTCTTGGCGTTTGAATTTTAAAGGGCAGTTTTGGCTTGAAATATGTTTTTTTACTTTTTTTTTCTTGAGGTTACTATACGATTTTTATGCATATATGCTATCATTTTATAGGTTTTCCAAAAACGTGAATATACCTAATTGGTTAGAGTTTTTGCTGATGTTATCAAAATTGTACCTTATACTCGCTAATTTCAGAGAAAAAATAAGTTTTTTTAATTTACCGTTGCTATTGCGCCATCTCGCGGTAGTTTTAGAAACTTTAAAATAATTTCCAGCTATTTCTCTTGACCCCTTTTACTAAAAATATTTTTCCCCAACGCTGTGCGATAAATAGGTTGCGAAATACAGCCGGCGTCCTTTCTTCTTTAGACACCCGGTACAGTAGAAGTATACTGATTATCCAAGATTAAAAGAAAAATATATCTTAAAAGTTGCAGTTTACCAATTATAACATAAAAACAGTAAGCAGGTCAGTAACATGAAACAAGTGGAAATTAAAAAAAAAGGTTTACGAAGTGGAGAATCAAATCAAAAAGTTTTGTTTGTAGCGGTGTTTTTTTGTGTCATTGTCTTACCATCGTTACGTCTGATCAGCCACTGTTGGTCTTATCAAATATATTTTAACTAACTACTATAATTTAGTTAAATACTCGTAAATATAGTACTTCCTACCTTAATGCCATTTTCATCAGTATCGGCAGGTTGTATTTCGGGAGGGGAACAAACTAACTGAGTCATAGCTAAACTAGTTACATTACAAGGTTTTGTACCAATCGTAACTACAACATCTGCCTCATCACTAGCTGCATTTAAATTTTCTCCTTCAATAACCAATGTGTCTCCTTTGTAGAGCTTTATCTGATTTGGAAATTTAATAAACTTTGGGTCTTCAACGTACAAAATTGAAGAGCGAAGATTTGGAAAGTGTTTTTCTAAATTGCGGACCGACTGCACGTTATCCATGATGAAACCAATTTTCAGTATTAATTTTGGTTCCTTCATCTGCAAAAAAAATGAAATTTGATTGAAAAAACTTAAAGATTTTAATTATTTTTCTATTACCTTAATGGCGGCGGGTTTCCTTAAAGACCTTTTAGATCTCATACTGTAGCTACTGAAAACTCTATTAACAGCAGGGCTGGGACATTCCATTTGGGTTGAACTTAAAACAGTGCAGACAGTACTGTTAATAGGAATATTGGGTTCATTGTAAGAAAAAACTTCCATTTCTGGTTTCTGTATACTATCCAAGTTGGTGCCGTGTACGAAAATCATCTTGCCACCAGACACGAAGCTGTTTAAAGGTTTTATTTCCAAAATGGTAGGATCTTGAGTATAATTAAATGGGTTTCCCTCCAAGGTCCGATTTGCTCCATCTATGCTTAAAGTTAATTTGGCTATGTTTGAAGGTTTAGGCGCTTTGGACGTTATACAAGTTAACCTTCCGCTGGACGCTTGTGTGAGATTCACCGTACAAATATTGTCATCTAGATAAGCGGTTATTTCTGATCCAATATTTAAAAACTTTCCAGTGATAGCCACCAAAGTTCCCCCGCTTTGGGGACCCATTGAGGGGTATATACCAGTTAACTTAATATCCTGATAACTAAATTCAACTGAAGACTTTGTGTACCCAGCTTCATTACCTACTATAATGGGAGCCATGTGCTCAGTTCTCGATGGACCAGTTACACACTGTATTCTGACCGACACCTCATAATTAACAAGATTACATGGAACATCACCTATTCGAATTTTGCCCTGCACATCTTCTTTTTTCAAACCCAGATTGCTCCCCTCTATTGTAACTATGGTTCCTCCTTCGATAGGACCACTTAATGGTTTTATCTAAAAGAATAATTTACAATTAGTCCAGAAAAGGAACCAGTTTGCCTTGCAATTTTTTCAAAATGCATAGAATGACTTGAAATTTTGACAGTAGGTAGGGAATAGTCCAAGGATCAAAATCTATATCATGCCAAAGGGCGCCTTTATCTTGGGGGTGGTTGCCAAACCATCTCGGAGGTGGACATTTTTATATATATTTTGACCACAGGATTCGATAGAAAAATGATCAACGTTTTTAAGGTTTTTCTTGCAAATAACTCGATAAGTATACACATAAAAAAACTGTTAATAATAAAATTGTAACTTAAAAAAAAAACGAATAAAATGTTTTTTTCTTATTGCTGTGGGACCAATACAAACCAAGTTGTGGTTTGTTAAAGGTTTGAAAATTTCAGAGTTTTAAGGGCAAACAACGCAAAATCTACGATTTTTTCGAGGAAAACTAATAGTAACTTTTTTAAACTTTATCTGAGTATTATAAATACATTATAAAATGTTAACCGATTTAAATTGCTAAATTTTGAAAAAAATGGCGCTGCAAGTGAAAATCAAATTTCAGAATGTTAATAAAAAATGACCTTTTCTATAAAATAACGGTCTCAAATTGTAGCTTTTTGAATTACAAACATTTTACTTTTTTTAATTTGACGGAATTAAGTAAGAACGTTTAAAACGCGTAAGTATAAACGAGCAGTACCTTGTTTCAGCCCTTTGAAAAAGTAAGAGTTTTAAACAGTTGTTGTGTATAGGACCTTATAGCTCTTAAAAAAAAAACAATAAAATGATTTTTTAAAGAACTTTTTATCACAAAAAATGATGGAGTTATGCTTAAAAAAAAAACAATTTTTTGAGCATTCTAAACGCAATTCGATGTTTAAACCAAATTAGAAAAAATATATTCATGTAGGTATTTATACATTTGTTAATTAAAACCTTATTTCTAACTTACATTTAAGTGGTCCTTCACAACAAAAATTCTCTTTTTGATTTTGGCATATCACATCCTGCTGCTGTAAACCATCGTTTCTTACGCTTATAATCCTCCCGAGGCACACATACAAAAATTTTGTTTGGTGTACTTACAGATGTACTAGTGCAAAGGGGCACAAAACACCATTTATTTTGTGATTCGTACATATTACTCATTCAAACAGCTGTGAATGTTTCATGATATTAACAGCAAGTTAAATTTTTCGACTGTAGTCACGTAAATAATGCCGTAATAAAATTAAACCTTGCTTAAAAGGTGACAATGTATTAAAAATACGAATAACGGTTTACTGTTTATATGCGCTGTGACGTCAGCAACAGTGACCTTCGGTAAGCTTGTTTTGGCGCCAATTCTTGGCGTTTGAATTTGACGGAATTACGTAAGATATAAACGTTTAAAACGCGTAAGTATAGACGAGCAGTACCTTGTTTCAGCTCTTTGAAAAAGTAAGAGTTTTAAACAGTTGTTGTGTATAGGACCTTATAGCTCTTAAAAAAAAAAACCAACAAAATGGTTTTTTAAAGAACTTTTTATCACAAAAACTGAAGGAGGTATGCTTAAAAAAACAATTTTTTTGAGCATTCTAAACGCAATTCGATGCATTTAAAAAAAAAATCCGCGGTTTTGTACTATTTTTTGCATTGTAATATTGTAAGGGGTGGATTTTTGGGGATTAAAAAACTACAAAATTAAATTAGTAATACTTTTGAGCAGTCACATTTTTTAATTACAACTTTGTAATCATATGTTAATTTTTCTAGGGTAAACATTTTTTTTTATTAAATTATAATAGGGGTTGATTTTCAAGGGTTGAAATACATTAAAGAATGTTTCAAAGAATTAAATACCTATTTTTAAATTTATATGAGCCTAATTTTATGTGACTTAAGCTTTAATATGGCAGTTTTGAAAATTTATGGGGTAGTTTTCACCCCTAAAAAATAAAAAGCGACCTTCATGAAGATTTTGAAAAGGAGGATAAGTTAAGCTCAACTTCAAATTTCCATGCAAAACGCTGTGATATAATATTTTTTTAGGGTATTTTTTTTAAAATTATAATAAGGGTTGATTTTTAAGGGCTGAAATATTTTGGATAATGTTACAAAGAATCAAAATACTACTTTTTTAACTTATCTGAGTCAAATTTTACTCAACTTAAGCTTTAATGTATAGTTTTATAGGTTTAAGCAATAGAGGGTAGTTTTCACCCCTAAAAAATAAAAAGCGCCCATCGGCATAATATAGATTTTGAAGATGAGGGTAAGTTAAAAGCTAAATCATACATTTTCGTGCAAATCTATGCATTTTGAAAAAATTGACAGGTTTTGCACGTGTTTCAGCTTCGGTTTCTGGACTAAATTCAATAATTAAATACGGTAAGGTTTCAGAATAATTAAAGCTGTTAATCTTAAATTCAGGAATACATAAATGACTACTGTGTACTTACAATATCAATTCTAGGTCGGGGACATTCAATATGCGGCGTGTGCATGCATGTTTCAGCATACTGACAGGTGTTCCCACACCATGTACACTGGTATTTAGAATTTCGAGTAACACATAAGGAACAGTCTGCATGTTCTCTGTGAGAACCTAATATATCACATTTGTACAAAATAACATTAATAGAATCTATATGATGATTTCTGTTCCATACTACCCTAACACTAGCCTCGTGCTCACCTTCATTAGCTTCGTATGAATACTAAAAAAGATAATTTATTCAAATGTCATTATAAAATAGATGACATCCTAGGCCGTTGTTAAGGTCTTTTTAGATTTAATAATTTATAAAAAAAACAAAACTCACAACAATAAAAAAACATTTCAAAAACACCAAGATCTTGGACTTCCATTGTCTTTATTTGTTAATTGACACACAACGTTTCAAATATTGATGTATCTTCAACCGTTTTCAAGTGATAACTAAAAACGTCCGTTGTTTACCCAAGCTTGAACGATTTTTCACGGTTCAGCAACGGCTGCCAGATATTCGGAATATCGATACATTTTGGTTGTTTACAGTTATTACAGCCTCTTTAAATTTTCCTTTCTTCCATTGGGTTTCTTTATAAATATTTTTTTGCTTCCGACCATTGTATGCGATGTTGTTTTGACCAAGCGTTCTCCAACTCTAACTTCGAGTGATCTTTTCGTTTCTTCGATGTATACCTCACCACATTCACAGGGAATACAGGGATACAGTCATTATTTGAAACATTGTTGTCCGGTCTCGTCTTAGTAAGAATACTTCTTAGAGTGGTTTGAGATTTAAATGTTGCAGATCTTTTTCGAAGTTTCTTTAATATCTAGAATTGTCAAAAATGTTTGGTCATGTGGAGTCTCATTTAAGTTAGAGTTTCAAATAATGACTGTATCTACCAAATTCCCTGTGAATGTGGTGGGGTATACATCGGCAAAACAAAAAAAAAACAATTAAAATAAGAGTTAAAGAACAAAAAAACATACGGAATGAGGTGAAACGTCGAAGTCAGGGATTGCTGAACATACTTGGTCAAAACAACACTAGATACAATGGTCGGAAGCAAAAATTATTCAATAAGAAACCCACTGAAAGAAAAGAAAATTTAAAGGAGCTGTAATAATTGTAAACAACCAAAATGTTAAAAAAACCTAGTATCGATATTTCATTTGGCAGCCGTTGCTGAACCGTGAAAATTCGGCCAAGCTTCGATGAACAACGGATAGTATATAAGACGTAGCTTTAAAGAATAGTTTTTAGTTATCACTTGAAAAGGATTGGAGGTACATCACTAACCGAAACTTTGTGCATCAATTAACAAATAAAGACAATGAAAGTCCTAGATCTTAGTATAATTGAAACCATAACATTGCTAACACTTTTAAGGAAACGTAATAAAAAACACAATAATATACTTACAGTAGTTTTATCACAAACAATATATTTATCAGCATCAACTCTGGCAGGAACTAACATTGTGGCACCCTCTATAACTACTATACACTGAAAGCCAAAATGCCCCGCTTGAGGATGGGGCAAATTTTTAACTTCAAACACAATTTCCTTTAAAACATTATTTGGAAGAAGAATAACATCACGTTTTTTAAATTGTGGACAGTATGAATAACCATGATTGGGAAGTGGAATCGGATTCTAAAATAGAATTTAAGTATTATTACATTATATAAAAATCCTATAAAAATTAGAGCTAAATCATCAAAACAAAAATAAACATTAAAAAGTGTTATTCAGTCATTAAAGGATGCGCTTTTTAAGGGTTGATTTGTTTATAAGGGGTGTTATAGAAGCCTAAGTAATGCATTTTTGAGTTATTGACTTCTGATTTTTTTCGCACATCATATTCGTTGAAATTCAATTTTAATTTGGGCCATTTTATTATATTTATAATAAGTCCAAATATCTTTATTAACTTCTTCAATGAATTGGTAAAAAAAATCAGATTGGCAAGTGCCAAAAAAAAAACATTTAAACTTGTTTTTTTTTATTGAATTTTTGCTATTTTTTTGATTTTTTTTAATTATATGATGCGCTTTGTGTACCAACATATTTTTTTTTGTTTTTAATATTACACTTAAAAAACTTATAAACTAGCATTTCTTTATTTTGGTGCCTTAAGCGCATCAGATTTTTTTTTAAATAAAAGATCAAAAAATGTGTAAAATGGCAAAAATTCATTAAAAATGGCAAATTTAAAGTTTTTTTTGGTATTTGCTATTCTAATTTTTAACCAATTCATTGTACATTTAAATAAAGATACTTGGACTTATAAATATAATAAAATGGCCCAAATTGAAACGTTGAATTTTCACTCATATGATGGGCGAAAAAGGCCGAATTTTATATAATATAAGGGCATCCTTAATACTTTGATTGCACTAAGATTATTTTTGTTATATTATATTATTTTGATTATGTTTTATACAAAAAAAAACAGGAATAACATTCCCACCGGAGTTTAGTTAACTAGAAAATTAGGTTTGTATGTTTAGCAAGGAATTAAAATATGAATAATTTTGAAAAATCATGTTAATTGTTATCTCGGGAGAGCTTGTTTATCCCTGGTGCTTTTTTAACAACCACAACTAACACCTAAAAAAAATGGACAAAAAGGCACTAAGTGGAATGACGGAAAACATGTGTTTACAATCTTTTATTAAAAAATGCCAATCATATAACTGCAATAAACACAATTTGTAATATACTATGACAATAACTATTTAATTTATGTAAATAATTTGATAAATCACCTCAGTGAATATTTAAAAATTCTTTGATCACTTGTTATTGTGTCAAATGCACATAAAACCAACCGGGAATAGGGTTATTAATTATAAATGGACACCCATATATCTTGTTTGCTTTGAGAACTCGAGGGAATTTTATAAGAAAAGAAAAACAAACTAAAATCAATTAAATATCAGGCTTCTTCACTACAGTGTACATTTTTTAACGAATTAATCCATATGTTAGTAACCTATTAAATGTCATATCTCTACTCTTAATTATATAGTAGAAACCCTATTAAAAAACCAAGATGAAAAAGTAAATAATTGATAAATCACCTCAGTGAATATTAAAATACTTTGATCACTTGTTAATTGTTAAATCACATAAAACCAATGGGAATAGGTTTATTTAATTATAAATACACCATATATCTTGTTTGTTTGAGAACTGAGGGAATTTTTTAAGAAAAGAAAGACCAACTAAAATCAATTAAATATAGCTTTCATCAGTGATTTTGTTAACGAATAGATATATTGGAAATAAAGGTTATGTAATTATATAGTAGAAACGCTATTATATATACCTAATATATATAATAAATATATATATAAATTATTATAGATATATATATATATATTAAAATATATATTTAATATTAAAATAATATATATTTATATTTATATTAATAAACATTTTAATAAAGAAAAATATAATTGGTTTCAAACATTAAAAAATTCTTATATCAAATTTGCTTGGAAAAATTTTTAATTTAGATTTGGTTATTGTGAAAAAAGTTTTGTAAATAATGTAAAAAGAGCAAAAAAATTGGCCAATAAGAATTAAATTTTATAAAAAAATTTTCCACAAAAAATGGTGGAAAATGGTTAAGTAAAGGATATAAAAGCAAAAAAATGTAAATTGAATTGAGTTTTTGTAGAGCAGGATTTTTTTTAAAGAAGTAGCAAGCGCAAAGTATTACTTAAAAAAAAAAGATTTTCAATTCCACAAGAAAAACCATTTATAGTAGTCTAAATATTTATCAATACGATCTCGTTAGGTGGCAATCTAAGATACAACAATATGAAATCTAAAAATATGTAAAATCATGTTTTTCCGTCAGTCAGCAGAATAAATAAAAAACAATATTTACATTTTCACCGCTAATGACGTTCCGTTGACAGTTAGATATATTATGCGTGCACTTATTTTCATACACGCACCAATTACATGCCCATTTCGACCTTACGCATTCCCCGCAGGTATTGTGCTTTCCACAATCATAATATGCAAAATTTCTCGACACAAAATCCTTGTTTGTTTCCGACGATCGCACACTGAGAGGTACCAGGACGTGGTCCATTTTGGGTGATATTTTCGGCCTTCGAGAAATATCCGGCGTTGGACAACTTAAGCCAAACTCGGTAACTTGGGCGTCGATGGGCTCAGATGATCCAAATACACATTTATACTTGGCTCCATAAGGTAGTTCAGGCAGAGTTCTAATCGTAAGACGGACGGTAGTCATTTGATTTATAGGAATGCGTTCGGGCAGTACTTGTTCAAAGTCTATACATTGTTGTCCTGTACCTAGCGAAAGCCAACGCGGGGCACTGTGAGACGCTTTTTGACAAGCACTTCGCACTGTACACCTAAAAATAAATCGTACATGTATTTGTTTTATTTTTAAATTTCAAGCGTATTGTTCGCTGTCATCATCAATCACAAAAACAACATCATGGCTAATGAGAGGAAGTGGAAGTTTTTATGCAGATATTTAATATGTTTATTTTATGATTTTAAATGCCCCCATCATTTTTCAAGTGTCTTGCATTTTTAATGCGGGGTAATTAAAGAGTCGTAAATTAATTGTTAGTAACTTACCTTTTTTCCAGGGAGCACCACCCGCAGTACGGATCTTTTGATTCTAAACATGCAGAACAATTTGTATAAGTACTGCAGTGTTCAACATTAATTTTTGAGACCTAAAAATAAAGGTTAAGTATTAATTATTTAAAAGGTACTAATACCAAGGAAGTTTAAAGGTGTATGGAAGCCCAATGCTATGGCCCATTCGATCAAAAAATGTCCAGCCCAGTATGAAAATAACTGTCAGAGTTGGCCCCGCCGATTCTGCGCAATAACAAAATTCCACGAAATAATTTAATGTGTTGCCTACTTACACACTGATAAATCAGTGTGAAGTTAGCCAACACATTATAATTTTATGAGAGCCGGAGTACCGTTTTTTGGATTGATCAAAACCTTATTTTAGTGATTAGTGTTTATTAAATTGTGACTATAATTTTGTGTTTATTGTTTGTTACTTATAATATCGTAACAAAATGACTAGAGGTTGTATGGTTTTGTCTTGCAAATCCAAGGGTAACATACCGTCTTTTTAACCTTAGGTAAGTATTTTTTATATTTAAATTAGGTGCTTCTTATAAGACGTAACGTTAGGTAACCGAATAAATAATAATATATCGATTATGAATAATAGAAAATGAAAATTTCATAGGAAATATTAGTGAGAAAAGTAAGGCAATCTTAACTATCTTTTAGATGATTTCCACAATGTTTGTGTATTTCTGTGGATTATTAAAAAGAAATAAGGTTTACATTTAGGTACTTTTATTTCATTTAATAATTTAGTACACTCTTTTAAAGGATCAAAATTATTGATTACTGGGCAGACCAGGCAAATTTTAATATTACAGGTCCCTCTAATTGAATGAAAGGAATACAATTTTGGTACGTTGTTTGGGGCGCTGATTACAAATCTAAAAAAAATTCGGCAATGTTTCGTTGTCGAGATATTCATCATCAAAATTGAAAATCAAACTAACCTTATTTACACTATTCTCCTTCTTTTGCACAAAATTCTTGATTTTTACACTAAATTGGCACACAATATTTCACAAACACCTTTTAAAAGCTTTTTTTATGTTTATTTTACACCTTTTTTACACTTTTATTTTTAAGCAAAATATGGCTGCTGCCTTTGAACTTAAAAGTTCGCAATTTAATGGAAAAAGATGTAAAATAAATAAAAATACAAGGTTTTAAAAGGTGTTTATAAAATATCGTGTGCCACTTTAGTGTAAAAATTAAGAATTGTGTACAAAAGAAGGGAGAATATAGTGAAAATGAGGTTAGTTTAATTTCTTTGATGATGAAGATCTCGAACGAAACGTTGCCGAAAAATATTTTTCAGATTTGTAATCAGCGCCCCAAAAACCCTGTATACCAAATTTGATCAAAATCGGAGAGAAGGCAACTTTCGAGACAATACCATTTGTTTAAAAATAAATTAGATTTTTGGTTTCTTAATCTTGCATTATCAACTTTTTAAGTTCGACATACTGTACACACATAATATTTAACGGATACTGTTACAATGGATACTCAGGTACCAAAGGTTACTAAACATTTTAACCACTGTTATTCTGTCTCATGAATGTTTGTTATTAGTGAAAAGTATATGCCTAAAAAACAGTTATAAAAATTTTCACTTTTTAATGTACAACCAGAATCTTAGGATTAGATTAAACTCATTTACACTATCTTGCCCTTCTTTTATCACAAAATTGGTGATAAGTACATAATACTATCATACAATGTTTGAAATTTATTTTAAAAATCGTGTTTTTATTTATTTAAAAAGATTTTTGGTAAAAATACAAAACTTCCAAAAATATCGATCATTTAAATAGAAGGCAGTAAAGTGGCGCCATCTATTCTTTCCATATTATATCAGATGATATAAAATCTAATATTACACAATAATTTTAAATATTCTATAGTAGTATCCTTTAATAACCAACAATTTTGTGAAAAAATAAAAAAAACAGTGAATTTGGAATTTGACATTTGATGATGTCAATTTTATAGATAGTTACAAAGAATTATGGAAATCCGGCCCTGACCTACTATTCATTGCGCAAATTCCGCGGGGCCAACCCCCCTATTCCAGCTGCCCTGCACGCCTGGACAATTTTGTTCTACAGTATTGGGCTTCCATACACCTTTAAACTTCCTTGACTAATACTAACATAATTATTTTTTTTATTACTTTCTTTCACAGGGAATTTAAAATATATATGTTTTATTGAATGTGTTTTTCTAGATACATTTTTAACTTTTTTTCATGAAAATCAAGAATTTCTTGCAGAATTGCAAAAATAACAGTTTTTAAATCATCTGATGCTTTTTGAAGTAGTAGTAGTAGTAAGAATTAGTTTTTTTTTGTTGCAATTGTAATAACTATCATACAAATAACAGGTAAGGTTCTGATCTCAGTATAATTAATAAAAATGGGATTTGATGGTTTAATGCTCTAATGTCCTACAGAAATTGCTAAAATTGTAATTTTTATTAAGACGAAACGCTAGATGGTTCCAAAACCGAGCAGGGAACTAGAGTGGCGGTACAGTGAAATGAGAAATTTCCAATTCTCCATTCCACTAGAAACACACAGTTTTCTGTATTTCAAACGGAAATATATGCTTTATTGCACTGTGCAAAAGAAAATAACAGGAAGGAACAACAAGCAGATATGCATAATAACATATAGCCAGGCGTCACTAGGGGCACTAATAAACCCCAAGGTAACTTCCAAGCTGACATGGGAATGCCAAAGAGAACTGGAACTCCTGGGAGAACGCAACCAGGTGAGTATTAGAGACATTCAGAAACGAAAAAACCAAAGGGGGTTGCGAGACAGGGATCATCCACACCATTCTTTGGACCCGAACCTGCCTTTGGACTGACCAAAACCACAGCACGAGGGCAATCCAGGGAATGGATCCGAAACAAACAAGAGGAAAACCGAAGAGCTAGAATGAGACATTGCAAAAGGCTTCATAAAGGACCCATCCAAAAGAACGAACGAAGAACTACTCAGACAGAGTAGGAAAAGACTTTGCCTAACAGTGGGGATGCTAACAAGGTCACGATAACCTAAGAGGATACCTACACAAGATAGGCTCATACAATGGGGACCCAAGTTGCAAAATGTGCGACGAGGGGGAAGAAACAGCCTGCCATATCCTGTGCGAATGTAAAGCGTTGAATCACAAAAGACAGGCATTATTTGGGCAACCGAAAAAGAGTCCACAGGAATATAGCAACCAACCAGCCTCGGTTATACAGACTTGTGGAAGGAACAAGACTAATGGGAGAATTGGTATAAAAAATAATGGGAGATAAGGCACAAAAAGCCCAAGAGGTTGCGCTGCCTCCGGAACTATATCTAGACGGCTCCCAGGGAAGAAGAGGAAGAAGGCGAAACGCTGAAAAATAATTTTATTTTGATATGCACTCATTTTGTAATGATTATTTTTATGGTAAACTTATTTTTAAAAACATTGGCTGTTTCTTTAAAGCAGAAACCCGAAACAAACTTTTTTGTCACTGAAATGTTTTTTTTAAGTTTTTTGATTTTGAATTGTGCATGTGAACGAACCTAAAAAAAACATTTTGATACGTGATTGTAAAAAAGTGGGTTAAAAGTTGAAATATTTAAAAGTTTTTGAACAAAAATGTTTAAGATATTTTTAATTTTGTGATATATTTTGTTTATTTATACATAATAATTTTTCATTTTCGTCAGCAGAAATCACTTTACTAGTACATAAAAATAAAAAAAAGTATTTTCCTATGTAATAATAAATTTATTACTCTAAAAAATACGTTAACGTCTTTTTTATTGTTCCCTATGCTATTTATATAGAAAATTTAATAAAGTAATTTGGTTTCAAAAAATCCAATATTATCAAAGATATTGAGTACGTTTATATCCTAAAATTTCGATGCGATCAAGTCAAGTAGGTGGAAGCACTTAAAGATGAAATCTGTTTTATCGTGTTTCTTTCTATCGGTCGGAGAACTTCTATGTTGCATTTTTTAAAACTGAAAATAAAAAAAATCTTTAAAAAGTAAAATTGCATATTTAAAAATCAATAAGTAGGTTTGCTTATTTTTGTTTTTTTCTTAATTGTATTTACTTATATGTAAAATTAGGTCATTGTTGTTGATATCGCAAAATTTAAAGGATACGACAATGAATAGTGACATTTTTTTTTTATCTTTGTGACAACTCACAAAGGATTTGCATATACATATATACTATATTAGACATATACATATACATATATACTCCTAAATACCAGGTACCGTGAGTGCCGGGTTTTCCGATGTTTAACCCATCTTTTATGCCCCAGTTCCGTCAACGCTGCCCAAGCACTGAAACATCAAATATTGCATTTCACAGCACCTTAGACAACGCGTAGTCACCACGGACGTTATTTAAATAACTACTACCTAAATATGTCTGCCCGGCGGGGCTGGGATTCGAACCCGGATAGCCGGCGCGGCGAGCCCAGGCTCTGACCACTACGCTACCGGACAGACTGATGTCAAAAGTGACAGCAATATATTTTAAATGGGCAGGTTTAAGTACCCGTAGAGTTAACTAAGCCATAGCTTAAATTACGATTGTACAACTGGGCCTTAAATTTTTGCATTCGATCGAAAACTCAATCTTTACAGTTTATATCACGAACTACGGGTGAATGCAGTTGAATCGGATCGGCCGATCGTATCGAAACTAAACTAGATAAACGTACTCATTGTTAATAAAATAGTGTTTAATATGGGTGAAAATTTGCCCATTTTTGCGTTCCAGATAACATTTTAATCACTTTTTCCTGATTTAAACTATTTTTTTAGGTTATATGAAAAAATTAGAAATCATGAGCATTCCCGTTTGTAAAGCCTATTCATGTAAAGGGATACTAAATTTTCACAGAAGGGAAATACATATATATATATATATATATATATATATATATATATATATATATATATATATATATATATATATATATATAAAATTTTTTTATATATATATTTATATATATATATATATATCCAAAAAAAAGTAAACTGTGGCTAATGTAGTGATGGATCCCTTTTTTTTAATGTAACCATTTTTTATGTGAATAACCTAATTTGGCTTTTAGGCATCGATATTTATTAACAAAAAATAATAAGAATAACTTCTTATATTCCCATATATTTCACAATACTTAGAAACTGATTAGGCGTTACATCTAACCGCATAGGAAATGCAATGTACCTTTAAGCAGAGATTAACTTTCTAGATTAATTTTCGTGTACTCGCTACAGCCCTACTGACGAGACCCGTAAAGTGAACGAAACGTGTTTAGGATCCTCAAAATATATTTTGATTATGCAGTTAATTTATTATTGCGACGTAATTTCACTAAGAAACGCTCTATTTTTAGGATTTCTTGAATACATTCACGGTTACCTGTAACTAAAAGTTACTTCCGCATAGTGCTTATGTTTCTATTCTGACAACAGATATCTCAAAAAGATATTAATGACGTTGCTTTTTGCATCGCATCGGCCTTAATAATTTGTTTCAAGGAGGGGTTCGTATCAGTAGGTTGGTATTATTAATTACCATTTACAAATAAAAAAGGCAAAACAGACAAAGGTTGACGTACCTAGCATCTAGCATTAATTAAGATTTGACAACTACGCTGCAAACCAATCCGGAGTTGAAAGTGGTTACTGTTGCCAACCCAATGGAAACAAAAATGGTTTAAAAAAATCACGTTATCACAAAGTTACGCCTATTAGTGCGATACGCATATATATATATATATATATATATATATATATATATATATATATATATATATATATATATATATATATATATATATATATATATATATATATATATATATATATATATATATATATATATATATAATATATATATATATATATATATATAACCTGTTGGACAAAAGTGGAGAAACTTATTAAATTTTTGAATATTGATCATAAAGATTTATTTAGCCTAGCTTATACCAGATATGCTTTTGACACTCACTGGTAAAAACAAGTTGTTAAAAAATTTCTTATCTTTGACTTGTTTTGCCCATACAAAAAAAGGAATTTTTTTTTTTGTTGGACAAAAGTGGAGAAACAAAAAAATACTAAAAATTTTTGGCTCATTCCTATTTTGATTTAGTTTTTTTTGTCTTGTTTATGGCTATACCGAAAATAAAATCCCCCGTGGAATAAATTTGTCCGAAAAATTTAAAAAACAAAAAATTTTAGATTTTTACAAAGTGGTATCAAACAAGGGGAAATTGCGAAGCGTCTTCGGTTCACAAGTCAGTTGTTTCAAAACTATATCAAATTATAAAATTCGTGGAACCTCAAATCTCTTAAAAGTCGGGACGTCCCAGGAAACTGAGAAAAAAATTTGGGTCAACGCATTAAATGGATTGCCCAAAAAGGGTCCGGGAAAAACCGGGGGCCCCAATTTTAAAGGGCTGGGAGATGTGACAATCAGCTATAAACTGTACAGAGAAGATTAATAGATGCAGGTCTTTTTTTGTAGAAGATCTGCTAAAAAAAAAGATTTCCCGTAAGAACCGAAGGGCCAGATTGGAATTTGCCAAAAAATATTTACACTGGGTAACAACATGGAAAAAAGTGTTGTTTTCTGACGAAACAAGTTTAATTTATTTGTTCAGATGGCATGCGTTGGGTCGTCCTATTGGCAAACGATATGATCCCCAAGTACACTAGATCAACGGTGAAACATGGAGGCGGTCGGTCATGGTTTGGGGTTGTGTTTCAGGGTATGGGACAGGACCACTGTTTGTTTTGATGGAATTATGGACCGATTTGGTACTTAAACATCCCAAAGAATCAAATGTTGCCATATGCAGAAGAAAATTTACCGGTTACTTGGGTCTTTCTACAAGATAACGATCCGAAACACAAAAAGTAGAGTTGTGAAGGATTGGTCGAGGAACAAGTCACTGTAATGGTTTTCCCCACAAAATCCAGAAAATATTGAAAACCTTTGGGAGCACTTGGATCGCGAAGTTGGAAACATCAAATACACAATAGGCAATATTTAATACGGATTTTTAATGAAGCTTGGAAAACATTTCACCAGATTTTATAAATAAGTTATTAGAGTCAATACAAACAGACTTCAGGAAGTTATTAAGAATAAGGGGTTTTCCACACATTATTAATTTAGTAAAAAATATCATAAGTATTTTTGTAAAAAAATAATCTGTATTAAGTTTCCATTTTTTTCCCTTCGTTTTTATGAATATATTTTTCTTTACCCCAATAAATATATATTTTTTGTTTAAATTTTGGGAGTATTATATTCCTATGTCAGTGTCATTAAAAATATGTAATAAAAATTAATTAGATATGTTAATCAAAAAATATAGGTATTTAAAAAAAGTTTCTCCACTTTTGTCCAACAGTGTATATATATATATATATATATATATATATATATATATATATATATATATATATATATATATATATATATATATATATATATATATATATATATATATATATATATATATATATTATATTTTATTAAGATTGTCATCTTAATACATCGCCTCTTTAATAATCAGTTCATATTTTATTACTAATATAAGTAGTCCGTTCCTTGTGTTGTGTTTTTTAGTAAATACCCTTACACATAGTTGATTAATGTTCACTATTATTTTAACGCTCTGGGTAAGTTTTTTTTTGTTTTTTTTATTTGGATGACATAGTTATACCACTTTGTTTCTAAAACCTAACTTTTAGATTTAAAAAAGATCGGAAAATGATCGAAACGTCATCAATATAAATACTAAAAACATAATGTTTACATTCTGGCCGACCTAAAGCCAAGAAATCAAAAGAAAAAATATGTATTATATATATATATATATATATATATATATATATATATATATATATATATATATATATATATATATATATATATATATATATATATATATATATATATATATATATATATATATATAATATAAATAAAATAAAACCCCGCGCTCCCCCTCATATCTTATGTACCTATTATTCACTGTATTTTCATATTTGCAGACGTTCCTTAGCTCGGCTTCAGAAAAATAATTTTGTTATAAGGGTCGCAAAGTGTGACACACGATGGGATTTAATGGAATGTGTATTTTATTTTTGGTCAACTACTTCTAAAATTTGTTCAGTAAAAATAAAATATAAAAACTTTTTGCATTAAATTTTAAAAAAATGAATTTACATAGTGCTTGAAATAGAATTAAACGAACTTATTAAGAGGGTTAGTCGCTTGGTCATTTTTGGGTTTAAATTTTGAACTGTAAGGGTCCAAATTTTAAACTTTCCCCTTGAGATTTTTATTTTTCTTATTTAAATACGACCCCCCGTAGTTTTAGGTCGTTAGATGAGAATTACCAGACATTTTCTTTTATAACTTATCAAACTCTAACAATTAAAAGTTATCGTTGAAAACTCATTTTTGCATGTTTTTTAATAGTAATACCATTGAATAAAATGATAGGTGGCTATGAAAACAATTTATTGACATTAGTTTCCTAATAACGTTAATTATTACCTAGAAATTGGTTAAAGTATAAATGTTAGAAAAGTATTAAAAATTAAAAATTAGGTTTTTTTAAAATTTTTAAAAGGGTTTTTTTTTTTTAATTAATTTAATTTAATTAATAAATAATAATTTTCAATTTTTATAATATGTCAAACTAAGATTTTGTAAGTTTAATAAACCCCAATGTCAATAAATTATTTTTCATAGCCACCTATTTTTTATTCAATGTTATTGCTATTAAAAATAGATGCAAAAAATGGGTTTTCAACGAATAATTTTTTAATGTGTCAGGAATTTCGATAGGGTTATAATTAAAAAAAATGTTTGTTTTTTAATTCTTCATCTAACAACCTAAAATATACAGGAGCTCATATTTGAAATAAGAAAATAAAGTGCTTTCAAATTTGAAGAGATTGACACAAAATTTTTGGACACCCTGCACAGTTCGAATTAGCTAAACAAGACATAAGTGACTGATATTACGTTCAATAAGTTCCTTGTTTAATTCTATTAATCAAGCACTATTGGTGTTTTTATTCATTTTTTAAAATTAATGGTAAAACAGTTTTTTTTTATATTTTTTTCTCTGAAATTACTGAACCGATGTTGACTTTCATAGAAAAAGATAACACAAGAGGTACCTAAATATATAAAAAAACAGTGTTCCATTTAACAAAAAAGCACCATCGTGACGTCACACTTTTTGCGACACCCTGTATAATCAAAATTATTTTCCTGAAATACACCGTAGGGTTTAAAAGGGAACGTCAGCAAAATTTTTAAAATTTTAAATTAAATTTAAAAAATGAGCTACGTAAGACGGGGGGGTGAGTTTCAGGACCCTGTATATATATATATATATAAAAAAAAAAATATATATATATATATATATATATATATATATATATATATATATATATATATATATATATATATATATATACACAGTGTGTCGCGGATGCGGTTAACCAGAGGACAAATGAACCAAAAATTGAAAGATACGAAAAAAAGTCATTCCTGATTAAAATTTCTGCTTGTCGAAAATATATGAACTACAACGAGAAAATAAATTTTTATTATACAGGGCGTCTCAAAAATTCAAAGACATAAAATCGAACAAGAGCAGTCATTTTTTGGCCATTAAACGTGAAATAACAAAATAAAAAACTTGCTCCAAATTTGCTTTTTAACCTGATTCCTAACTTACTAAACAGAAATTTAAATTTAGAAAAAAATTAAAAAAATAAACATTTTTGTATGTCCGAGGACAAATTAACCAAAAATTTAAAGTTAGGAAAAAAAGTCATTCTTGATAAAAAAAAATTTGCTTGTCGAAAAAATATGAACCACAATGAGAAAAAAAAAATATCATACAGGGGTCCATTTGTCCTTTTGTTAACCGCATATATGTATATATATATATATATATATATATATATATATATATATATATATATATATATATATATATATATATATATATATATATATATATATATATATATATATAAAGGGGGTTCCAATAGAGTTTTTTTAAAGTTGGTAAAGAATAAAATGAAAGTTTTATAACATATTTGAAGTTTATTTATTACTGCGTAGCTGAACAGTGTACAATTAACGTGGAATACAATATCTGCTAAAACACAAGACTTCTGACAGCACACAATTCTTTTTGTTGAAATTTTCCATTACTTCTAAACACATTTCTGGTTATGTCACGAATTATTTGTGTAATTTCTTGTTTCAATTTTTTTAATGGTTAGAGATTGTTTTCGTGTTTTTCTTTTCACATAGCCCCAAAAAAAATAATCTAGCGGCATCAAGTCGTGGTCTTGGTGGGCCCAAATTACATCCCCGTTCCTTAAGATAATCCTCCTTTCAAACCGTGTACGCAATAAAACCCCCTTTCTTGTGCTGTATGGCAGGGGCCCCCTCTTGTTGGAACCATATATTGTTACATCCATCTCCATTATCTCAAACCCAAAAAAAAATCAATCATTATTCGGTATCGGTCTCCGTTTACTGTAACACTTGTTCGTCTTCATTTTTAAAGAAATGCGGACCAATTATACCCCCACCCCAAAAAAACCGCACCAAACTGTTACACGTTGGGCATGCATTGGCTTTTCGTGAATCTGTCTAGGATTCTGCCCCAGATACGACAATTTTGTTTATTTACGAACCGTTTAAAGGGGAAGTGAGCCTGTCCAAAAATGATTTTATTGCAAAAATTATTGTCCTCTGCCTTCCCTCTGTAGGACCCAATTGTTAAAGCACGACGTTGTCCATGATCGTGTGGTTTAGCTCCTGAGTACAATTTTATAAGGATTCAGACCTAAATCTTTTTCAAAATTCGCCACGTTGAAGTTCTGCCGATGCCCAAATGTTGTGAACGTCTTTCAACAGCCTTTGTGGATTTTCAGCCACACCCTGAACAGCCTGAATATTCTTAAAGGAAGAGCTGACGTTCCCGTATTCTTGTTTTAATATCTTGCTCATACCCGGTAGATTCTATGCACTATTTGCGAATAGTTGCTTTTGAGGGACGTTGTGTACACCAAAGTAATCCCGAATTCGCCGGTATGTGGCTTTCACAAAAAAACCCATTTGAAAATACTTTTTTATAATGTAAACACGTTGTTTGACAGATAGTGCCCCATTTTTAAAAAATTGTACTGAATTCCACAATGCAATAAAATCCAATTACCAAAAAAATTAAGATTAGAAGAGTAGCAATAAAAACTTTTAAAAAACCTCTTATTGGAATCCCCGTTATATATATATATATATATATATATATATATATATATATATATATATATATATATATATATATATATATATATATATATATATATATATATATATATATATAAATATTAATATATAATGGTATGGTATAGCTAAGACTAGTTGGCATTTAGTTGATCTTTTGCTGTAATATGTATTGAATGGACATAATAATTTATAGATATGTTAATTTCACCAAGAAAATAGTAGAAAGAAAATGAAGAACAGACCGCTTTTACGGTTCAGTTGGTAATATTATTTAATTTATTTTTTAGTTTGACAGCTAATTTTACTACTTTCAAACCCTTAAGTCGGATCTAATAAAAATTTACGAGAAAGGCGGCATGCAATATTCGAGTAAAAACCGAAATGAACAGATTAAACGAGGTGTGTACTCTTTTGTTCTTTATACCTACTGATCCTTTCTTTTGCGTTATTACATGTCAGAAACATTGTAAAATATCAGGCGAAGATAAAATTGTCGGTTATCATCATTTAAATTAAAGATATATTTTGTTTTAATTTAATACAAATTATCTTGGTGTACATAAAAGTTTGTCAGATATGGGGTTTGTTTAATTAAATTAAAAAATACTTGTTTAATTAAACTAAATGAAGGCCATAGGGTTTTTCGTGTTATTACCATGAGTTGCTCAAATGTTTAGCTGCAACAAATTAAAAGATAAATATCAAATTATATTATAAAGACCTATTTCGAAATTGACAGCCAAGTTGATTCCTAGATTTGCTGAGAAGTTGCTAGATTTTTGCCATATATATATATATATATATATATATATATATATATATATATATATATATATATATATATATATATATATATATATATATATATATATATATATATATATACAGGGTGATTCGTGAGGAAATGTAATACTAGATACGTACTCAGGGTCCAAAAATATGCATCAAAGTCTATACACATACGTGTCCGCAAGGCCTTCGTTTCCGATATACAGGGTGTTAAAATTTTTATTTATATTTTTTTACATTAAAAAAAAATATATGTTTTGCTGAACATAATTTAAGAACAATAATTTTATTGCAAATTAAAATACATATCGTTTAATTTTACATTTTGTTTAATTTTTTTTTAAATTTTGCTATAAT
The DNA here is from genome assembly GCA_019359885.1 of Listronotus oregonensis. NCBI lineage: Eukaryota > Metazoa > Arthropoda > Insecta > Coleoptera > Curculionidae > Listronotus > Listronotus oregonensis. The sequence goes on along the minus strand of JAHBCN010000393.1, from coordinate 266,215 downwards.
AAAATCAGATGCGTGTCATGCGTTGTATTTTTTTTTAAATCCAAATATCTCGAAAACGGTTGCTTATATTGACTTTTAACAGGTATACCTTTTTAACGTAAAAATGACAAAACAGTTATTTAATTTACTTAAAAATGTAATACAGTGCCGTACCAAAAAGTTGTGACTGTTCAAAATAGTAAAAAGGCGTCTAGGTGGCTCCCCCTACAAGTAAGAGCCGTACTAAGATTAGATTCGAATCCATCATATCAAAAAACCCCCGGATACCAAATTTTACTTTAATATTTACATATATTATTTAAAAAATAGGAAAATTAAATAAAAACTTTAACACACTGTATTTCGGAAACGAAGGCCTTGCGAACCCATATTTGTATAAACTTTTAGGTTTATTTTTGGACCCTGACCACGTACCTCAAGTATTGACATTTCCTCATGAATTATCCTTTTTTTTTTTTTTTATATATATATATATATATATATATATATATATATATATATATATATATATATATATATATATATATATATATATATATATATTATATATATAATATATATATATATATATATATATATATATATATATATATATATATATATATATATATATATATATATATTATATATATTGTTTTTTTTGTGTGTGTATATATAAATAATATAAATAAAAATATTGTAAGTAATTTTATAACGGTTTGATAAAAAAATTGTATTTTGCATTAAGGCCATACTAGGAAAAAAGTTGATGCTTAATTTTATGGAATATGTTAATTCGATACAAGATTATGCAAATCCAACTGGCAAATTCATTTTATCTTACCTATGTAAGCATACCCTAATGTGGGAAAATATTTTGATAATAGATTAACAAATACAATGCTTCGGGATAAATCCAAAATTTATCAGCAATAAATTATTTGGGGGATTGTTTTATTCCGAGTAACCCAATTATTTATAAATAAGGTTTATTAAATCATACAATCGTGATTATTTTCACCCTTTAAATGTCTATTAAATGTATAATGGGAAAACATGAAATCGGGGCGATTAATTGAAAGTTGTCACTCTCAACATATGAATTTAAAATTGGACATTAAAGTTTAGAATGTAGATGAGACAGATAATATAAGTCGTGAATGTGGAGCACGGGTTGTTAATTCTAATAAAATAAGCATCAAACTGACATCACCAAAATAGTAGAAACTTTTTGTCGTCAGTTTAACGGTACACGTTTTAAATTAATTAGTTTCCGCACTTTACAAAATGGCTTTTTAAATTTTATTTTATTAGCCATTTGAAACTTTAATTGTAAAACAACACAGGCATTTACTTAAGTGCAATATAAATTCTAAATGATCAACATTATAAGATTACTCCCAAAATTAACAAAACGTTTTTAAAGTTTCTTTAACTTGGTATTAAGACATTCTTTACAATTCTGCATAAAAACGATATCAAGTTTTTAGGTTAATTTCATCTTGGAAACGGTGGTGGATTTGTCACCGAAACGTTGATAGGTGTCTCGAGAGTTAAGGTTTTTTTGGGTTTTTTTCTATTTTGTTTAAGGCAATCTGCAAGTGCATAAGGGACAATAGTTTCTGTGCACACACAGTTCCATACGCTGGGACCAGGACCAAGGCGGTCCTTTTTGGATTTTGTTAAAAAACACACATTTAATAAGGCGCTACTTTAAAGCAAATGTGCCAGGAATAAAACATTGTCGAAACAGTGGTGCAATTTTCAAAAAATGGGTAAAAAACTAACCAGAACATAACTTAAAGGCGTTCCTTTTTTATTTTTTTTGCACCAATAAAGAGGGTAGACTCTAAAAATTGTATTAAACACAAATTTAAGGGCGTGTTTATTAATTACGCGAGGCGATTTTTTGATCCCCCCTCCCCTTTTAAGGAGATGTCGTGAGATTTGGCTCGACTCCCCCCTCTAATCTTACGTGAAATTTTTTAAATTGCATATTTTTCGTGTAAATATGTTAATTTGTGCTTGATTGCGTTTAATTTATTTAAAAAAAAAACATAATTTGCTTGATTAAAACTAGCTAGGACTAGTATTTAAAACTACTAAAAACGTTGAGGATTAGCTTATTATATTAGCTTGTGTAGGATTAGCTATATTTTAGTGGAGAAACACGTTTTGCTTATTCTAACCCACTTTTTTGGAATTTTATACTATTTTTACGGATAAAAATTACGTGATATTGGCAGAGACTCCCACGTGGGATTCGCAGTGAGAAAAATTCATTGTGTAAGATTAGCTTATTATATTAGCTCGTGTAGGATTAGCTATATTTTAGCAGAGAAACATGTTTTACCTATTTAAACCCAGTTTCCCTGCAATTTTATAGCGTTTTTTGCGGAAAAAAAATACGTGATATTGGTCGAGACCCACACGTGGGATTCACAGTGAAAAAATTTCATTGTATAAGATTAGCTTATCATATTAGCCATATTTTAGTGAAGAAACATGTTTTACTTATTCTAACCCAGTTTTATCGCAATTTTATACAGTTTTTTTGCGGATACAAAATTATGTGATATTGGCCGAGATTCCCACGTGGGATTCACAGTGAGAAAATTTCATTGTGTAAGATTAGCTTATTATATGAGCTTATGTAGGATTAGCTATATTTTAGTGGAGAAACATGTTTTGCTCTTTTTAACCCAGCTTTTTCGCAATTTTATTCTGTTTTTTTTTTGCGGATACAAAATTATGTGATATTGGCCGAGACCCCCACGTGGGATTCAGAGTGAGAAAATTTCATTGTGTAAGATTAGCTCATTATATGAGCTTATGTAGGATTAGCTATATTTTAGTGGGGAAACATGTTTTGTTTATTTTAACCCAGTTTTTTAGCAATTTTTTACCGTTATTTGCGGAAAAAAATCACGTGATATTGGCCGAGATCCTCACGTGGGATTTACACTGAGAAAATTTAATTGTGTAAGATTAGCTTATTATATTAGCTTGTGTAGGATTAGCTATATTGTAGTGAAGAAACATGATTTACTTATTCTAACTCAGTTTTCTCGCAATTTTACACTGTTTTTTGCGAGAAAAAAAATACGAGGCCCCAACGTGAGATAAGGTTTGATTCGGCTTGACCCCTTCCCCCCTAAATGCCTCACGTAATTAGTGGACGCCCCCTTAGGCCTTATTTAACATTTAACTTACCTTGGATGCTGATAAAACATAAAGATAATCTCCGGTAGGTGAAAGCGTACTGTCAGGCAAGATAGGATTGCCACTATCAACAAGAACTTCCTCATATTCTGGAGGTGAGGGTCCATTAAGCAGAACCTTCTTAATGTAGCCGTCGGTGGTACCTAAAAAGGCCAATACATGGCGGCCTGTGGCAGCAGTGACCACAGCTGACAAGGAAATATTTGGAAATGTCAGCGCTGCGTTTGCTGTTATAGGAGTAACACCGCTTATTTTAAGCCCCACATCCCCACAGAAATTTGGTATGTTGCCTGCCGCTCCGCTGGTCGGACACTTTCCATCTAGCACAGGACCCGATATATAACCCATATTCCTAAAATACGTGTTTATTAAGGTAAAAGTAAATGATAATTTATTTACTAAGTATGCACCTTTAAAAAAAAAATGGTACTGTGGTAAATTTTATTTACCAAAACAGCTTCTGTTCTGCTCTGTAAACAAAATGAACTTTTCGAGCAGTAATATTTAATTATTTACTTACCTATATTTAACGCTGCCATTGAAGCACATGTGTATATTCTCAATAAACTTGTTTTCTATGTCTCTAAGAGAATAAAGACAAAGAGCGGAATGGTTTTGCGGCTCGTTTGTAATGCCTCTGGCCGGTCTGAATACCGCGATCAAGACCGGAGATTCGACTTCGATGCCCATCGCATTGGCCAGTTCTTCACCTGCCATCGTTATCTTAGCGTCCTGGACTAAATTGTACTTCTGATCACCTTCGACGCACTGCAGAGTAACCTCGGTGTAGCTATCGTAGTTGGGATCGTTGATACAGGTCCGCGCGAGCCGCGACACGTAGCCCTGCTCCTCCTGCCCGGGCAAATGGGATTGCTTTTGTACGATAACAAAATAAGCGTAGTCACTGGCATTAAAACCGTAAACGTACTGAACGATAAAATGGTCCCTGTATTTCACGTCTATGCTTAGTAGCGATTGTTTGCTAAAAGAATATTCCGCGAAGTCCAGCGAGTCAAGATCACGACTAGCAATAGCGGGTACATCGTGGCGGTACTCCCCATTGTTCGTAAACGTCGTACCAACGTAAAGAATATTCGACCGGCCCCAAGGATTGTAACTTTTCGGTCCAACAAATGCGTACGTCGAAGCATTCGCGTCGTTTGCGGCTATGCTGATCGGTATAAACTTCGCTTCCGCACTAATATTGCTCAGTTTGTACTTGTAACATGCACCTTGATAAAGGGAACCGCACGAAATTAAAGTTCTAGATTCAGGTTCTACCAGAAGCACCTTATTGTAATTGTCCATAAGCGAGACGTGTATTTCGGGATCATTACAACCTTTGGCGTGACATAACGTACTGTCATTTTTCGGACCGGTTCTTACGAAGTTTTCTAGATTCAGGTTCGGGTCCAATTGAAGAAGAACATTTACACCTGTATTAAAGAATAATTAAATAATATTATTAATAACAAGTGTGAACCAAATTAATGATAGTGATAACACCAATCAATTGTTAAAAGTTTGTTTAATAATCGGCAGTTATGTATGCGTCCTTTTTTGATGCTGGAAAATATTAGGACCGTTTTCTAAGCAAATAACAAAATATAATTAAAGTATTTTTCCTCTTACATTATTATATGTAATTTATGTTGTCATGTTTGAAAATATGTCCTCAAACGGTTTAAATAAATAACATAAAGTAGAGGACTTTGTATTTGTACAAGTCCGCAAGACATGTGACGGACACAATGTTACAAAGCTTGTCTCTTAAAATGAATAAATTAACAGAAGGGAAAGAAGTGCATAATACAAATAATACTATGCGCAATTTATTCTCAATAATGCTACTACTGAGAAGCAGTTTTTTTAACTTACCCGCAACGTATATTCTTCGAGTTTTGTGATCAATGGCCATGTGAGAAAGGCGAAGCGGGGGTTCACCGGCTCGAGGGTACTGAGCCAAAATGGGGCCAAGCCCTGGGCCTAGCCCAGGGCCTGGACCCCGCGCTCCCGGAAGCCCCGCAGCACCTGCAAGCGCCACCAGCCACAGCCAGGCCGCCGCTGCCGCTACCGCGCGCCACAGCCCTACCATAACCGCTGGTGACTCGATGGTGGCCTGAGAGCAGGCATGCCCTGGAGCAGGCCACTCCACGCCTCAGCGCTGGTCTGCATTACTGAAACAATAAATATTTATTAGTTATGAAAGTATTTTAATTATTTGCTTCAGGTACACAATTTCGATCTTAGACTACACATCAAACCAGTACAGTCAGATTGTGGGAAAAAAGTACTCCCTCCAGCGACGCACACAATGTGATCGGGACACCAAAAGGAGCCAAACGATGCCGGAGCCTCCCCTAGATTAAGGAGAAGTCCCCTACCATGCGACGCGGAGGGGTAACGCACACAACGCTTGCCTAGGTCAGGGGTAGGAGAAAACTTCTCCTTAATCTGGCAGGAGACTTCGGCATCGCCCGGTTTCTTTCGGTGTACCATTCAAGAGGAACTGGAGGGAGTACTTGTTTCCCACAATCTGGCTGCACTGCATCAAACTCGATCTGAAAAGTTTTAGGTTGCGATGCAACTTTTGTGTTTTTTTAGATATTCTACAGAATATCTAGAGTAAAATGACGGTAGTTTTTCCTATTTGCATGACGAAAAGTAAAATGGAAGTATTATATGGGCATACTAAAAAAAAAGTTAGAAATCCTTAATAAATAATTATTCCATATTTATTTATTTGTTTTTTTTTTCTTAAATTAAATAATATTTTTTTGATCCAAATAAGTTTATGTTGTTGAGTATTGAAGGACCTTTGTTCTTTTTTGCACTGTATCAAATAAAACAAGCTTTTGGTTCTAATAAATTTAAAAAAAAAACATTTTGTTGCATTTGAAGTACAAAATTTGTTAACAAATAAATAAAATTAAGTAAATAATATCATATAGAATTTAATAAAAATAAACAGTTGGATCAAATAAATGAGGATTTTACATCAAACAAAAAATATTGATATTAAAAAAATATTTGTTTGTGCGTGATGCATCATCGCCTCCAACGTAACCGCACTCAGCGAGTCCGGACAGGCTTCGAAATTTGGCTTCGGTTTTCATATTTCTTGTTTGGTGTGCGTTTTTGTTTGAGCGTTTTCCATGGAGGCATTTTAGGAAAAAAAAATTCTTGGCCTTTTATTGCCAATTTTTAACTTAATAAACCTAATAAAATGAGTGTTAAAAAACATCTATTTACCCTTAAACAAATATCTATTTTTTATAGTATTGATTTTCTGTAAAATATATCTTATTTAATATACAGGGTGATTTATAAGGAACTGTCAATACTTTAGGTACGTAGTCAGGGTCCAAAAATAAACATAAAAGTCCATACAAATATGGGTCCACAAGCTCTTCGTTTTCGAAATACAGGGTGTTAAAATTTTTATTTAATTTTTCCATTTTTTAAATAAAATATATAATAATGTAAATATTGAAGAAAAAATTGGTATCCGGGGGTTTTTTGGTATGGCGGATTTGAATTTAATCTTATTACGGCTCTTACTTGGAGGGGAAGCCACCTACACGTCTTTTTACTATTTTGAACAATCACAACTTTTTGGTACGGCCCTGTATTACATTTTTAAGTTAATTAAAAAATTGTTTTGTCATTTTAACGTCAAAAAGGTATACTTGTTAAAAGTTGATATAAGCAACCATTTTCAAGATATTTGGATTAAAAAAAAATACGACGCATCTGATTTTATTTTAGCAAAATTTAAAAAATTGAAACAAAATGTATAATTAAGCAATATGAATTTTAATTTTTAATAAATTTATTGTTCTTAAATTATGTTATAATTTTTTTAAAAAATTTTACCCTTTACTTCTAAGCAAATGTCAGCTCTGTGGTGAACACCCGGTATCTCGGAAACGAAGGCCTTGCGGACCCAAAATTTTGTATAGACTTTTATGTTTATTTTTGGACCCTATATCCAAAGTATTGACTTTTCCCTCAAAAATTTCGAGTATTCCAAATGGTTTAATAACAATCTGAAGTTTGGTTGCAGAAATTTTTTCTTGTATTTAAAAAAGAAAAATAGTCTTGGAAAAAGTAAAAAAATATTATGGCATTTAAAAAAAGTTAAAAATATATTTTCCTATTTTATTTTTTTTTTAAATAAATAATTTTGATCAACTAATTTTTTTTTTAAATTTTAGCATTTTTTTGCATTTAAATAAAAAGTTGCAAATTAAAAAAAAATTTATTCATTAATAATATTTTTGATAAAAAATATAATAATTTTCATTAAATTAAAAAATAAACAGTATCAAAAAGGGTTTACATCAAAAACTATATTTAAAAATATTTTTATGTGATATCACATAAGTGTAAGGTTCAAATTTTCCCTTTTTGTTTTTTGTTGAGGTTTCAGAAAAAAATGTAAAAATTTTCCCTTTCCCCTTTTTAAATTAAAAGCCCTGAAAGGGTTTTTTTTACCTTTTTAAATTTTTAAAAAAAGGTTTAAAAAAAATTTTTCGGAATTTCCTCATAAATCACCCTGTATAATAGTCTTGATTTTACTAAACATATTTCTAAATGGTTATGCAAAGTGAATTGGGCAAAAAATGCGGACTTTGCACATTAAAAAAATTTAAAAATAGGCTACAGTATAAGATAATGTTTCTTTTAAAAAATTTTCTGATTTAACAAACCAAACGTAAATGATTAATTTTTATTTATTCAAATGGTAACGACCCCTAATAAATAACTTTTTTACATAAAACAATTATTTTTTTGCATAAAACTCCCTATTCGTAAGGAGGTATGAATATGAAATAAATATTTTTGTTTTAAATAAATAATGACATCCATTTTCAATAAATTAGCCAAAAAAATATCTTTGTTTAAATAAATTCCATTTTTATTTAATCCAAATAAATTCTTTTTTTAGTCTATAAATAAGTTTCAGATACAGCTGCGTGGCAACTTAGTCAATTTCACGCACACTGTATAATGTTATTAATTGCATCACATTGTTATAGTATCTCCGTTTTCCCTTTTATCGTTTCTAAAGCTCAGTCAAATGGAAAAGGCATTCAGGGGTCGTAACTTGGGTCATGGGTTATTGGAAACAATCTTGGAAAATTGGCAGTAAAGCAGCTCAGTTAATTAGTGGGAAATTGTAAATTTATATTTGTCACCTTGTTATTAAACACTGTGTTTGTAAATTATGTGCCTTTATAATGTAAATAAACAGAACATGTTTAAACAACATAATCAGGAGTTTAAATAAAATCATGTAAACCATAATTAAGTATATACGTATAGAGAGAAGTATAGAATATAAAATCAATAATAAAATATACACGGATTTAAAATAAAACGCTGCTTATAGCTCTTCTGCGAAAAGGATTTCTTCAAAATCCAAAAACACGTTCACGCCCAAAAATTTACTTTCTCTTGGCGTTGAAAGTGGCATTCAACAATCCAGTGAGGATTTTCGTCGGCAATTTCGACGACTAACCTAAAATTAAATAATAAGAGATTTGGAGGTTTAGATTTTATCCAGAGATTGTCTATTAATTGTTATTAATTCCCTTTAAAAAATTAATATTTTTTGTTTAAATTTTAAACTTACGGTCGTCATCTAATTTCTATGCGCCAAATTTTACCCTTAAGTCATTCTCCAATAACTCTACTGGCTGCAGTTTCAATGGTTTAATTTCAGCAGATTTTGTTATTTTGAATACATTTTTATTATCAATATGTTTTTCAGCAGGATGGGTTCCCTCCCCAATTTGCAAGAAATATAAAAGAAATCTTAAATGCTGCCTTTTTAAATAGGCCGATACAAAGGGAGGATATTTATAGAGTGGCCTCCCAGATCTTCGGATATTACACCCTTAGATTTTTATTTACGGGGCTATTTAAAAACAAGGGTATATGTCCTCAGACCTATAAATTTGGAAGAGTTAAAGTCAAGGATTCGCGCAGAGATGCGTTTAATCACACTACAACAGATCTTACGCTAAAAAGCTAATAATGAAATTATTTATGGAACAGCTAAAATTGAGATTTTATTAAATTTTTGACAGATGTAAAAAAATATTACGGAAAAATTCCTTTTTCAATAGGCTTCTCAAGAAGGTTCCACTAGTAGTGTCTTTTAATTAAAAAAAGTAGTTGGTTGGTCCTGCGCCCTTCTGTATACAGGGTGTCATTGAAATGGTGTTAAAAAATTGGGGGGGTGATAGTACTCCTAAAAATAGTAAAAAAAGTTCCTATAAGTATAGGGCGGAAAATGCATATTAAGGGAGTTAGGGGCACTGAAAGGGTGAATTTAAAAAACGGTTTTTTTTTGAAATTATAGGCTTAAAAACGAGATAAGATTTCGAAAAAAAATCCTCTGCCATAAATTTTAACTCTAAATCAAATGGTGATACTGAAAAATTATTTGGAAAATCGGAAAGGGTAGTTTTTGCAAGGGTAGGGGTTGTTTCGTGAATAACTTTTTTCAGGATATTTTTTTCGCAACGTGGGTTCATTTTTTGAAAACTACATACTTTTTCCTACCAAAAAGGTACTCTTGTTGCACATCGCCCAGAGCGATGGTTTTCGAGAAAATTGAAGGCAAAGAGTTTGCTCTTATTGCTTTAAAAAACGAAATAAACCAAATACTAAAATTCCTTATTTAATGCATATTTATTTGATTCATTGAAGGTATGCGGTCTTATCACTTTATTTATTTCGCATGTACGCAAAAAACATGTTCTGGTTCACAAGTATTTTTGTCAGTTTATTGTTGTTGAAGTGTGCGTAAACGTAAAATTTGACAAATTATGGAATACACTGTGAGTGAATTGGCAGATATGCATTTTATTTATGGAAGAGCGAATGGAAACGGTCTTTTAGCTAAACGCTTGTATGTCCAAAAATATCCAAATCGCAGGGCACCTTCTCACCGGATATTTGCGAGAATTCATCAGCGCCTAAGAGATACAGGTTCATTTGAACCGAGAAACCAAGACCGTGGCCGTAATTTGACGGTACGTACACCTGATGTTGAGGAGCGCATTTTAGCACATGTAGAGGAAGATCCGGGGATATCGGTAGGAGAATTGCAGTGCGGGAAACCGTGAGTCGCCATTCTGTGTGGATGACTCTTCATTCTCAACTCCTGTACCCATATCGCATCCAAAGAGTACAAGCTCTTGCTCCGGCAGACTATCCCGCTCGAGTCATCTTCTGTCGTTGGTTATTAAGAAAGAACCACTTTTTTTGGCAAATGTTTTATGCACGGATGAAGCTGGGTTTACAAGAAATGGAATTTTCAATTACCATAATACACATCACTGGTCTGATGAAAATCTTCATGCTGTTGTGGAAAGTCGATACCAAATTCGATTCTCAGTTAACGTTTGGGCGGGAATTCTTGGCGATAGACTTATTGGACCATTTTTTCTACCCCTGAGGTAGGTTAATTTTACACCTTTCGAAAAGTCACTTATTTCTTATACTAATAAACATTTTAGGCTAAATGGTCAAAGTTACCTTAATTTTCTAATACATGATCTACCAGCACTTTTGGACGAAGTTCCCATAGCACAGAGGCAGATCATGTATTTTATGCATGATGGTGCACCAGCTCATTTTCCGCTAGCGGTAAGGAATCATTTGAACCAAGTTTTTGAGAGGCGTTGGATAGGATTGGTGGTCCACAAGCTTGGCCAAGCAAGATCACCAGATCTTAATCCACTAGATTTCTACTTCTGGGGCCACTTGAAAACTCTGGTTTACTCAGTGCCGATTAATACTGAAGAGCAACTACGGCAACGCATTATTGACTGTTCCAATCAAATTCGTACAACACCTGGGATATTCCACAGGGTACGCAGATCGTGGAAAAGAAGAGCAGATGTCTGCATTGAAATGAATGGTGGTCACTTTGAACATTTACTATGAATTAATTAAGGTATGCATTATTTTAATAAGGAATTTTGGTATTCAGTTTATTTCGTTTTTTAAAGCAATAAGATGTTTTAAAAATAATGAAATTTTAATTTTTCAATTAATTATTTGGTTACTTTTGAAACGCCATAACATTCATAAGTTTATGTTGATTAACCAGTTAGCAACCCATCAGAGCAAACTTTTTGCCTTCAATTTTCTCGAAAACCATCGCTCTGGGCGATGTGCAACAAAGTACCTTTTTGATAGGAAAAAGTATGTAGTTTTCAAAAAATGAACCCACGTTGCGAAAAAATATCCTGAACAAAGTTATTCACGAAACAACCCCTACCCTTGCAAAAACTACCCTTTCCGATTTTCCAAATAATTTTTCAGTATCACCATTTGATTTAGAGTCAAAATTTATGGCAGAGGTTTTTTTTCGAAATCTTATCTCTTTTTTTAAACCTATAATTTCAAAAAAACCGTTTTTTTAAAATTTACCCTTTCAGTGCCCCTAACTCCCTTAATATGCATTTTCCGCCCTATACTTATAGGAACTTTTTTACTATTTTTAGGAGTACTATCACCCCCCGAATTTTTTTACACCATTTCAATGACACCCTGTATAATATCGATATGGATATTTTCACTGCAATGCAGTATAACCTTTTTAATTTAGACTTATGCTAATCCGGACGCGCCGTTGTCTTAATGATAATCCGGACGTACTTCAATAATCCGGATGCGCTTGGGGAGCCTGCTGCAGTAGTTGCGTAATATTACTTATTAATAAGAGTGTAAAAGAGCGCAGAACGATAACTCAAAGCACATGACTTGTAGTTTGCAACAAAAATCCGAAATAATTACTCCAATGAAGCAGGAGAAAATCCTAAATATAAATATAATACGTACAAATACATATATCCCATATGCTACGTATATATTAAAACCATACACTTTTAATCCACTTTTTAATAATCCGAACATTTTACTAATTAAAGAGGTTGTACTTTAGTTACATATTTGTTGTAGAAACTCCGTCATCGTTTAAAGTTCTTGATCCAAGCCTTGAAACAAGTTTCTTCACTTCACTTCGCATTTTGCCTAGCGCTTTAAACTAAAGTCCATGTTTTACATCGACGTGTAATGCAGTTTATTTCTCTTCAACACAAAATCTTTAAGATCATTCCTTTAAAGTGCTTCTTCAGTCAGAGTTATGAAATGGTAATATTTTTTCTGTTTAAGCCTTTTTGAGCTAATTCAATAACTTTTTTTTACCTCGATGTTTTGCATGTCCTGGTAATAATAAAAGCGTTGCATAAATACATCCACAAGAGCCTCAACGCTGAGGTCAACATCGAAAGTATCATAAATAATAATATAAAACGTATAATTTATGATAAAAAATAAATTGTTTCAATATTTTACAGGCGCGCCCCTGATTACTTTATATTCAGGCACTAAAAAAGAAATTCGCCAGGTACACACAGTCGCGTGCCTAAGAATCACTTATCACGCGCACTGGGTGACCGATCCTATTATAAGACAGCACAAGATATCTTGTAAACTGGAGTAATATTAACTGCAGCAAGTTTCTCACTTTAAGGAGTATTGTCAGGAATCAGGCACACATCTATAGAAGATTATCTAAAAGAACCACAATTATATAGGTGCGTAAAAAATAACGAAGGACCACAAAAAAAAGTGGTGTGTGCTGGGTTTCGGACTTATATTTTTTGGTGTATTTTTTCCGCTAAACACGAATTCAAAGTCAAAATTGGGGGTCAAACAGCAAAAAAGTAAAAACGATTTTTTTTAAATTCAAAACGTCAATATCTTAAAAACTGTAAAAAATACACAAAACTTTGTAGGACATAAAATATGTATTTTTACAAGAGCTTTAATTTAAGTACCATAGCTTTTTTGTCTAAATGCAATAGTTTTCGAGTTATCATCAAAAAACCGAATTTTTAGGATTTTCTTAAGTTATACCTCTGGAAAAAATTGGAATTTTTTTACATTTTCGTTTATATCTTCTTTATCATTTATGTTATCAAAAATGTTTACATTACTTTTTATATAGACAATTTAGGAAGCTTAATTTTTTGTTTTATGAAATTTTTTGAAGAAAAGATATTTTCAAATAGGTCGTTATTTTTGACGTTTTTTTCCTGCATTTGGAGGTTTTTACATGTTTTTAATGTAAACTAGATGTTAAAATGCTTTATTTAAGGAACGATACCTATCTGGGCACAGCCAGCAGGTATACAAGGCAATTATAACCGAACTGAGCGCAGGACTTGCCAGATACTCCGTTCTTTATAGCCTATCTGGGCACAGCAGATAAATAATTAGCACATAACATTAGCGGATTTTCCGTGGCCATCGACCATTTATTTATCATGTGGAAAATATATTTTTAGCCCCCATAATAAATGTTTGTCATATATATTACTAAAATTATATAAAAATACATAAAAAATACTAAATTCTAGAAAGGACAAACAAAACAAAGTTTTTTCTCTTTGACTATTCATTTCAGTCAAATTTTAAACTGGGGCTGCCATTTTGCGTTCACCAAGTTTCAAGCTTCCGGGCGATCTTTACTGACAATATATCAGTAAAGATCGCCAGCAATTTTTTTTGCTTTATCAGTGATAAAGCAACAAAAACAAAATGATCCAATATCGAAAAATACTTTAATTATGGACATCTTAAAATGGGTTTTCTCAGCGAAGACAGACCAGTAAACTACCTAAGGGTTTTTGCCGAGATCGGTCATTAAAATGGTACCAAAAAGGTGTCATAAAATAGACCGTAATTTTCTGTGCCCATATCGGATACACCCCATTTAAGATCGTCTAAGTTAAATTTTACCCATAATTTATTTAAACAAGTATAAGAGAATTGTAGGGAAATTATATTAAAAAATAACAGCAATAACCATTAAAAAAGCATTAATAATCTTCTATCTTGCATGAAAAATTGCTTTATGCTTTACTTTCATAGCCCAGAAAATTTGGTGGAAAAAATTTAACTGTTTATAAGATATTCTACTTGTTTAATAAAATATTTCTATTTTTCAATGGCAAAAATGCGGTTGTTGCCAATATCGTACAGACCATTATAGGATCTTATTTTTTTCGTTTTTGACTATATTTTTTAAATATGCGCCGATATATCAAAATTTCAAGTTTATTTTACCCCAAAATGGCGTTTAAAAAATGTTCTAATTGGTTTTTTTTTAATATCGTCCCGGAGAAATAAAAATTTTGAAATGTTTCGATATTCGTGTTCTGATCATTTTTCACGACTTAAAAAAAAGGTTGCTTTAGGATACTTCTCCGCCGAAATAGATTTTTGATTTTAAAAAAAGATGAGTCAATGAGTCAGTTAGTCAGTAGTATATCTACGAATATCTTAGAAAACAGTTGGCATAACTTTCTTAATTTTTTCACAGGTATTTAAAATACTTATGTGAATTAACATACCAAATATCATACCTTTATGTGAAACGATAACGAAGTTATGATAGGGGAAAATACGCTGAAACCCTTTGTATAATATACACACTGAGTGCGTCAGGAAAGAACTTGGCTTATACCATAAATAAACTTAATAAAGTTGTAAAATAAATCGCAACAAGCGATTAATCTCTTTTAAATTAAATTTAATGTTAAAATTTAATAATAAACTTTGATAATAATTAAATTAATAGCATATTTAAAGAAATTAAATAATACCTAAACAATGTGGTCGGAATGCGGATTTTATTAGGTTCTGGCTTTTTATAAGAGAAGTGATGGGATATCGGTTTAATTAGAAACTTTCACAGAAAACAATAAACCTAAAATTCACCTATAAAGCTTTTTAAATTTTCACCAACGATGTATCCCATTTGTTGATTAACCGTTGGAAATAGATAAGTTGTAAAATAGATATCTGACTGCGCCATGACTTCCGGGGTACTTACTTGGGTACTTATCTTGCAAGTGCCGTGAATATTGGGCAAATGGTCCGATTTAAATTTTTAAAACGGCTTTTTAAAATTGAGATTAAAAGCTACAAATTGTATATCTCATATTTTTATATAAGTTTGGAGAACATTGTTGAAAATGCTTGTGAACCTAGCGCCATGCAAAAGAGAGCTACGAAAGTTTTTTGGAAGCCTTACCCCTTATTTGTATTTGCTTTTCATAGGTACTTTTCCTAAGAGCTTTTATTAGATTTAAGGAAAAAACTTTTTGATTACTTTCACAAAAATGATTTTATTGTCTTCCCGCGCTAAAATTCTGAACGCTTTGTGCAGAAATCCAGCAAAGCTCCTGTTGCGGATTTAAAAAATTAAACATTACAATTCCGGTCAGTCCTGACTTTTTTTTATTTTTTGGCAAGCAAAACTTTAATACGATTTAAAGAAATCCAACAACAACAAAATAAATTTAAGTTTGAGCTTAAATTCATTTTATTATTACTAAAAAATTGTTTATGATAAAATAGAGCTAAAACCCATTTAAAAGTTAGTTTCCTACATTGCTTATTTTTGGTAGATTTTAGTTCTTAATGAATTTTAAAAAAAGTGTTTTATAATAATTTTTTTTTTAATAATAATTTGACATTTATTTAAAAATAAGGTACTTGTTGAATGTTTGGCTCCACCTATTTTTAATCATAAAAAAATCGAAAAATAAAGATCTTGACATGTTTTTTTTTCATTTTGTTCTATTTTACGACGAATTTACGAATCTTTTAAGTTAAATAAAAAAAAAAATTAAAAAAATTAGGTTTTCCGTCAATAAAAGGTATCCATTTAGGTTTAGATATTTCTAGTGTTTTTTATATTCTACGTGTAAAGACAAATAATTTAAAAAAAAAAGTCATAAATAACAATTTTTGGATTTTTCAAAAAAAAAAATAAAAAAATCAATCGAAAAATTGACATTTTTTATTATTTTATTTTTAATTATTTTATTTTCAGTGATTTTTTTATATTCTACATGTAAAGACAAATAATTAAAAAACAAAAAACAAAAATAACAATTTTTGGATTTTTCAAATAATTAAAAAAAAAACTATTGAAAAATTGACATTTTGATTTTTTTTAATAATTTTATTTCGGATGAACTTTAAGAATAAAAATATTCGACAACAAAAAAAAAAATTAGGTTGATTTTACAACCCAAAAAAGTGGAGCCACACATCGAAACAATCACCAAAAAATAACATAACATAATGAGTTTCTGAATTAAATTAATTTTTATGTATAATTTAAAATGTTCCCATGTCCATATTAACAAAATATTTAAGGCAAAATAAAAACTTTCTATAGGTAAGCTTTATATTTACATATATTGAAAAGAACAGCATGCGACGGTGCGATTAACAATGTAATAATATTTTTATAACAAACAATAAGAGAGCATCTAAAAGGTTGCTATAAACCTTACCACAAAGAACTCTTTCACTTTACAAAATTACACCGATTCATATAGGTATATTTCACAAAAAAAGCACAACACACATCACAAAACTACATGTTTAAAAAATTGCCGCAATTTTGATGCACCGCAGAAAATTTTACCTATGCGGTAATATTACTTTCCGGATTGTTTTATCCACATTCCGAACGACTAAAATTCGGAAAACGGTTTTACTTCGCTGTTCACGTCATCGACTTAGCTGGGACACAACTAATTCATCAGGTGTGTTGCTGTTATCGCGATGTCGCGCGTCGCGCCGCCGCGCCGCCTACAGCACCACGTGCAAAGCGTCGCGCCGCCCGCTCCCGCCCTTCGTAGATGCATCCTTTCCGCTCATCAGGGTTCACAGTGCCTGTACAAATTGTATTAAATTTAGTACGTTATTATTTCTTGTCAGTTGTTTGGGACTAATACAGTGAGACGGCAAAGTTCGGAAAAGGTTGAAATTTCAGAGTAATAGGTTTCTTGCACATATTTTTTATTGGTTTAAAATAATCTTTTTACAGGGTGGCCCAAAATAAACGTTATGATTTAAATGCTTTATAATTTTTTTATTTATAATTTTATTTTTTCTTGAAGTGAAGCAATAGAAGCAATACACCATACAGACCCGGATTTGGGGGAGGGCAGGCGGGGCGACTGCCCCGGGGCCTCCACAAGAGAGGGGCCACCACAATAGATATAAAAAAATATCGAAATTTCGACGAGTTAGCAACTTTTATGTTTTTTCCTTTTTAAACAGTCTTTTTTCGCATTTTTATCGACAACAATTGCAGAAACATAATAATATTGTTCTCAATTATTAAAAACTTTTTATCTATATTTGTTCACTTCAACCCGTAAAACTTCAATACATCCGGTCGTACAAAAATGACACTTTTTGACGCCAAAAATACTTAAAAAGGCAAGCTCGAAATCTCTTTAATTTTTATTAAAATTTTAATAATTTTCATTTTAACTATTCAAGATTAAAAATCTACTTAAAGACATTCAGCTAGTCGGATTTCACGAACTTCGGTCAGTGATATTTTAAATATTTCTTAGTTGAAAATGCTTATAAGCAAATTACGCTGCTTTTCTTTTTGTCAAAAATAATTCGTTGAGGATGCTGGAACTTTTTTTCCAATAATATTTAGAGGATCTATTATGTCTCTTTTAAAAGCTTAGACCTTCAGTTTAAAACGAGCGGCAGTGGGACTTTCTACGATGAATATATACTAAGTTATGACGGAAAAGTTAAGAAAAATCGTTATATTAAATTTACAATATCTCTAGTCCTAATTGACAAATTTTAATTTGGAAAACGCCATTTTATTTATTTATTTTTTTTTATAAGAAACAAAAAAGTATTTCAGAACATTTTTTTATCTTCAATACTTTATTAGCTACAGTGTATTAAACAATTAAATAATTTAGAACAATTTTCTGACTACTTTTTCGAAAAAGCTAGTTTAAGATTCGGATTTAGCAGAAGAAAACAACTACTCATTTCTGTGGACCTTGTTTTTAATAGTAAGATGTAAGGACCCCATACGAAATCTGCCCAAGGGCCTCCACAGTCCTAAATCCGGCTCTGACACCATAGAACAAAGAACAAAAATTATTGAATTTTATTTTTTAAACGGAATGTCAGTTATTCTGACGCAGCACGCGTATCGCCGACATTTTAATGTGCGGGTTAGCGTCAACAGTTATTCGCTTGGTTGCTGATTTTTACAACAAGGTTCAGTAAGAAACCTTTCTGAGCATGGAAAAGAGCCCTGAAACATCAACGAGGAGGCGTTCGGCACACCTTTGGTTATCAAAGAGGTTTCTTTAAAGAATTTTGGCTACATTGCACATGCTTTCCCATAAAATTTAGCTGGTGTAAGAAACAAGGCCGACAGACTACCAGCAAGGGCTTAATTATGCTGTTGCGTTACATCTAAAGGCTAGAGACAATCGCGATTCCAGATTTGACCGCTCCAGACTTTTTTCTTTAGGGCTATTTGAAGAATAGAGTCTAAGTTAATAAGCCACAAACCATCCCTTAACTAAGGCATGACATTGATAATGAAATCTGTGTCATAACACCTGACATTTTGCGAAACGTCAAGGAACATGTGTTGAAAAAGGCACGACTTGGTAAAGCAGAAAATGGGCTATATCTGCGAGATGTTATTTTTTACGTTAGGGTTTAAATTATTTTTCATTTACAGGCTGATTTTTTTTAAAATGTTAAAAATTTATTTACAAATAAAAAATATATACAGCATTTAAATCATAACGTTCATTTTGCGCCACCCTGTACCTAAATAACGCTTTTGACAAATATTTTTTTAAACGAAGATTTATAACAGAATCACAAGCATTTGAAATTATAATATAAAACTTTTCCAAGAAAATGGTATCTGTGTCACAAGGGCTCACCACACGTATTCACAACATCGATCGACAGAGGCGACCGGAGCTAAGTTCCAATATTACATCTCAATGTAAGCGGGGTTAATAAAATACCAAGCGAAGGTATTCCGGATATTAAGAGTGCATTTACGCTACACCTTAGGGGTCGGGCGAAAGGACGCGGAGACGGTCGGCGGAGACTAACAAACTCCCATTACCACAATTTTCGTATAGCGGCATTAAAAATATTATATTTTATTTAGGCTCTTTCAAATTTGGTGTATCGATGCAATGTTGTTTCCGATTGCAAGCCCACAGGAGATAA
The DNA here is from genome assembly GCA_019359885.1 of Listronotus oregonensis. NCBI lineage: Eukaryota > Metazoa > Arthropoda > Insecta > Coleoptera > Curculionidae > Listronotus > Listronotus oregonensis. Next base: position 246,877 of record JAHBCN010000393.1, on the reverse strand, counting down.
CGTTTTTCGGTAACTATTTTTCACTTAAATGACATAAATTATACACCATTTTGAAGGTAAGGAAATAATCTATGCCTCTATTGTAACGGATTTTTGAAATATGAGTCGAGTTAAGAGAAATATTAAAATAACCGATTTTAGGGTGACTTTCACTCAAGGAAATATTAAAACTAAATCAAATTTAAAAACTATTACAGCAGAAACCTAGATTACAGTGTGGCTTTCATATAGATTTTGAAAATTATCGATAACTTATACCGTTTTTAGAAAACATTATGCTCCAAACCCCAAATTGGATCCAATTTTCGCGGCGCGAATGGACTCTTAAAACACTTTTAATTTTGTAATGTGAATGAGGACAGTTACATCGTTTATTTAAATAAGTAAAGGTGTTCTTTCAGTATTACGCATTATAAACGTATTGCTTTATTTTAAATTTATGTAAATTTAAATTTAAATAATTTTTTTTCTTGGGTTTTTTTATGGTTAACATTTATTGATTCAAGTTATTTTTTCAAATAATAAACAGTTATTTTTGGAAAATTTATTATTATTTTACGAAACGCAATATCTTTTAAGTAAAAATTTTTTATATTTATTTTTCACTTATTTCTTAACTCTCAAAGACCTTACATTTAAATTTAAACTTAAAGTGTATTAAACCATTAGTAGTAAGTTGACATACGTAAACCGTTTCGTTTTTGCGAGGATAGGCGGGTTAAACACGGTTAGAATGGTGGGGGAAAGAACTGCTATCAACCAGTAGTTAAAAACGGTAAATCGCGAAAATATCCTTAGGTACTTTTAATTTTGTTTTGTGAATGAGTGACATTTTTATTTGCTTATTTAAATAGTACAACGTCTTTTTTTAACAAAAATACATTATAAAAGAAAACGTATTCCTTTATTTTAAACATTTAGTAACTATGGTTACAACAATAAATAATGTATTCATTGGTTTAAATCGATAATCATGATAAATTACGAAGTATTTTTCTCAAACAATAAACAGTCCATTTTTTGTAAAATATATTATTGTTTTGCGGTTTTGCAATAGATTTTAACGGTGTAATTACCTTTTATATTTATTATGTTACATATTTTGTGACATTAAACAAACCACTGAATAATAAAATGTCATTATTATTCGAACATAGTAAACTGCTCTAAATATTTTAAAATTCTTAAAAATTCTGGGGATCTTTTTATTAACATATTGTATTATTTTTTTAAAATCTAGGATGTACCTTTTTTTCTAATAGTATAAAATCGGGATAAAAATTTTTAGTCATAAATTAATTTTTATAAGTTGGTTCCAGCTACTTTTGGTTAGCTTTTATTAGTGCTGCTTAATAAAAATTAAGCCTGCTAAATTTTAAACGCTGGGCTGCAGCTTATATTCTGTAAAAATTATTATGGTACGTTTCACAATAATTTGTTAATTTCTTGACCGCAAATTTAAATTACAATCCTCAGTGGAAAACCCAACCATAAATATGTTTCCTGACAAATATCTATTGTGTAGACACCGCACCTTTTGAAAGGGTACAGGTCCTGATTACCTATTAATATTAATAGTTTAGGTTAGCTATTTTAGATGCTCAATAACACACACGAAAATAACTTGACAAACTCCAAACGACTGATGAACTAAGACGAAAAGACTCTGCTTTATACTTAACACCTGCAATTTGCCTATAACCTACATAATATACCAAAAAGTAGGTACAATAATAAATAAAAAAAAATTAAGTCCGGACCTACATGCGGGTACCCAAAGTATATTGAGTTTTACGACTAACAGTAGCAGGTAAAACGAGAAATCAACGAATTATTGTGGAATGTACTGTATGTTGGTTTTCCAATAAAATAAATTATGCTATAAAGCACACTATGTCATTCATTTTTTTTTATTGTCAAAGTGGCTTTTTTTAATATTTTAATAAAGTAATTTAAAGAATTTAATAATAAATGTTTAAAATAAGTACTTTTTTATGTTTGACTTATTTAGGGATACTTGGGATACTCGTTTATTATGATTGGGTTTAGTTAGTTTTGTCCTTATACTTTACAAGTAGGACGAATTTACTAGTAATCCTATTTTATTGGATTTAACATATTTGTTATTTTGCCAAATATTTGCCATATTTTACATTATTTATTTTATGTTTCTTTATCGTTCCTGTCCACAGGTTATGAATTTACAATTTGTTTTTTTTTATTTATTAACAAAATTTAAAAAAAAAACTTTAATTTTGGGTGTAATTTTAGCGAAAAACCGTAATTGCTACTGTTACTTTTTTCTTTAATAAGCTAAGATTAATAGCACCGTATTCGCTTTGGTTGTGCTCAAAAAAAAACAAATTGATCAGTTTCATATTTTTTTGGCAGTTCATTACCTAGGATAAATATGTTTTTACCCTAGTCTGTTTCTAAAAGTACACACTACAAATTTTAGACACCAAACCACACCTCATATACTATTTTACTGGCGTAGGTAGTGGGGAGGGTAGAGGGGGTTAATTACCCCCCAGGAATGTTTAAAAAATATTTTAAGGTCTGCAAATTAATATCAGTAATGTGCTATAAAACAAATTATAAATAGAAAGAATTTAAAAAAATCAAAATTATTGACCTCTTCTATATTATTTCCTTAAAATAAAATGTATATTTCTTCTTCAAATCATATTTTAACGCTGCGATAGTCAGCCGTTTGATATATTGGGTTTTTGTTTTTTAGCGCTGTAAAAATCTAAAAAAGTTTTGGGCGATAAAATCCCAAACACTGCGGGTTTTGAAACAGGTTTTAACAAGGGGGAATTTAAAAAAAAAAAATTTGGCTTTTTTTTTAGCTGATCCAATAAATACGAAAAAAAGTGGTGCCTGTCATGTCTCTCCGTTTATTTACATTTTATAAAATGAAATTATATATATTTTTAAAAAAAATTTCTGTTTTTCCCAATATTTATTTATATATATATATATATATATAATATAATTTTATATTTATTTATTTTAAAAAATATTCCTTTTTTCGGTCAACTTTTATAATAAAAAAAATTATAAAATAATTTAAATTAATTTTAATTAAAAATAATGGGGATAAACAGAATGCATGACATTTGGGATCTGCCACCATAAATGGTTTTCCATTGTTTTTTGTATTGAGATAATTTTTTAATTTTTTTTTGGAAACGGTACAATCGACAAAATAAAGATATGAAAAAAAATGAAGGGGAGAATTTTAACCCTTTTTCCCGGAAAAAAATGTTAAAAAATTTGTTGGAAATCCTTGGAAAAAAAACAAATTGATATTTCTATTTTTTGGAGCCCCTTCCTGGGTAAATTTTACCCAAAGTTTTTTTAAAAACACACTAAAATTTTAAAAAAATATTAAAGGGTTGGGGGGAATTTTAAAAAATTTTTTAAGGGAAAATTTAATACAAATTTTGTTAAAAAAATTTAAAAAAAATTTAAAACAAAAATTCCCTCTTCTATTTTTTCCTTAAAAAAAATTAATTTTTTTCTTAAATATATTTTAAAAGGAAGTGCCGTTTAAATTTTTTTTTTGTCAGGTTCAAAATTTAAAAAAAAAAATAAAATTTTAAAATATTAAAATAAATTTAAAAAATTTATTTTTTTATTATCTAATAAATAAAAAAAATATTTTATTTTTTTATTTAATTTTATAAAATAAATTATATATATTTAAAAAAATTCTCTTATTTTAATATATATATATATATATATATATATATATATATATATATATATATATATATATATATATATAATATATATATATAAATATAATATATAAAAAATATTGCCCAAATTTTAGGTACAACTCTTTGGAAAATATAAATTTTCCCCTTTAAACATATTTTATTCCTAAACCCCAATTTTTTGAATTGAGGGCCAAAATAATGTGGATAAACAGAATGCATGACATTTGGGATCTGCCACCATAATAGTTTTTCCATTGTATTTTTATTGCAAATTTTTAATTTTTTACTTTGGGAAACGGTACAATACAAAATAAAGATAGTGAAAAAAATATGGGGGTTAAAATTTTAACCCTTTTTCAAAAACAGATGATTAAAATATTGTTTAAGAAATTTTTAAAAAATAAAATTTCCCGAATTTTTACCGTCTATTTTTAGACCCATTGATAAAATAAAATATTTTTTTCTTAAAACTTTACTTTTTGTTTCAAAAGTTGGGAATTTGAAAAAAGAATAGGAACTTTCTTTTTATGTTTGACATTCAGATATGGGATTCGTTATATATATATTGGGTTTAGTTAGTATTGTCACTATATATATATATAATGATTACTATAATCCTATTTATATATGATTTATACATATATATATATATTGCAATATTGATATTATACATATATTTATTTATTTTTTATGTTACAGGTTAAATTACAATGTATTTATTAACAAAATTGAAAATAAACTTTAATTTTGGGTGATTTAGGAAAACGTAATGCTCTGTATATTTTTTCTTTAATAAGCTAAGAAAAGACCATATCAGACATTATTGAGTCAAAAGAAACAATTGATTTTCGAAATTTTTTAAAGTTCATTACCTAGATAAATTGTTTTTACCCAGTCTGTTTCTAAACAGTCTCAACTTCGAACTTTTAGAATCCACCACACTGTTATACTATTTTACTGGCTTAAGGTAGAGTGTTCATTTACATACCCAAATAATAAATATTAACGGTTCTGCAATTTATTTGTGCTATAAACATTAATAGTAAGAATTAAAATCAATAATTATTTGACCTGTTTATTATGTCACTTAAAATAATAATTATAGTTTACTTCATAATCAATATTTTAAGTGGTATAAAGCAGCACTTTTGATTTTCCGTCTAAAGTAATAAGATTGTCTCGGTCTCTAACAAAGCTTTGCCGATAATAGTCTTTGGCAAACACTGCGTTTGAAACAGTTTGCATTGATTTAAAAAATTGGTATTTTTTTGCGATCAATAAACAAAAAAAAAGTTGGCCTGAGATCTTTTAAAGTTTATGAACGACTTATATATGACTTTAAAAATCTGTCTGATTTCCAATATGTTTATTTAGAATATTTTATTAATAGATATCAATATATATAATAATATATTTATTTATTTTTTATTTGTAATTAAAACATTTATAAATTATAGTTATATATTTATTATATATATATGAATCTACTGATAAGGATTAACAAGACAAAATTTTCCTGAGAATCATGTTATCGTTGTAATTATTCAGATATATAATTGTTTATAAAGTGACATGACTTTAACAAAATAAGTTTAGACATATTATTAAATTTTCAAGCCTTTTTTTAGAACAATGTTACAATATTGTAAAACTTTTAAACTCGTAAATTTTGAGCTCTATTTTATCCCATTATAAAATAACATATTACTTTTTTTTACTACAACTAATTTTGTATATCAATAATATATATATAGTTTATAAAATTATATATATATATATATTTTTATTTCATATAAATTATAAATATATATATAATAATATATATATATATTTATATATATATATATATATATATATATATATATATATATATATATATATATATATATATATATATATATATATATATATATATATATATAATATATATATAGTTTGATTACCTGCCCCCCAAAGAAAATTAAATTAACTACATCCCAGCCTAGGACACCTATGTATGAGTTTACGCTGACCTGTTCTTAAAATGACAGACTACTAACTTCAGACACCAAATAACATCTCATATACCATTCTCGTCATATATTAAAATGATACAAGTTTATGTACAATTATTATTTCCAGTATGACTGTCTCCTAATATAGTACAATTTACATATTTATAAAGCAGCCCTTTCGCTCAGCCCCGGTCACGATGCCAGAGACCCAACTTTGCATCTAAATTAGCCTTATGGGAATAGGCTAGAGCGAAAGGGAGATTTTCTAGACACAAAGTCCATAAAAATGCAATTGACCACTGCTTCGCCCAAGTGACCGTACGGTATATTTGGGATATGGGAGATTTATAGATACTGCGGGTACACATACAAGAAACCTACATTTGATTTGATCCTACTTGGTTTGATTTATTTATACTTTATCTATCTAGGCGCACGGTGGTGCGCCAGGTCAAGTTCCTGCCTGACGCACGCAGTGTGTATATTACACGAAACGTTATAATGTGTTTTCCCTCTTCTTTCACAAGTTCGTTATCGTTTCACATAAAGGTATGAGATTTGGTATATAAATTCACATAGGTACTTGTAAAAAATTGAGGAAGTTATGTCAAGTGGTTTCTGAGATATTCGATTTTAAAAATCGCCCCTTGTCCTATTGACTGACTTACATTCATTGACTCATTAAAATTAGGAAGCACCTCACGAAGGAGTAGAAACTTAAAATTTGGTATGTGAGTGGGTTTTTGAACACAAGTAATGCGGTAATATCGTACATTTAAAGATATTTTAGAAAATTGCAATCTGATTAAACTTAAGTTTCTAAGCTGTGTAGTCTTAGAATTTAAAATGTGGGCAGCGTTTTATTCACTAGACAAAAAAATTGCTACATTTTACGAGTCATACCCCAAACCCCATGCTACTCGGGAAGTATGACTTTAGTTGCAGAATTACAGAACTGGTCTACCCTAATAAATAAAACTGTTAAAAAACTCATATTCGGAGAAGAATTATCACTTTTCCTCAATTTTTTTCCCCTTCATTAATCTCTGAAATAGATAAGGGTTTCATCCAAAAACATCTATGTACAATAAGGAAAAAGTTCCTATCCAAAAATCCCGCCATTTTAAAGTACTGGGTTAGACCAAGTTCTTCTTTGACTTAGGTTATTTTACTGATCTGTCTGTATTAACAATGTTTTTTAACACAGACAGTTTTTTTCATTACTACCGACAGGTCCGTCAAAAAGGAACTTGGTCTAATTTTAGATCCCAGTACTTTAAGAGGTCGAGATTTTTACATAATTTTTAATTTTGGTGGGGTCTAAAGGGGAAAGTGGCTTAACGCGGCAAAAGCATACGTTTTTGCCGCGTTAAAGCACCGCTTCCAGTCAGATTAACGAAGTCAGCAAGGCGGAAAAGGGGTAGTAACTGGACAGTTAACCGCCAGTGAGCATCGTGTGATGTGTGTGGATCGGATTCCACAACAAACTATGGGTTTTTCACGAATACATAAGTAAGAGTATGAAAATGTTTAATTTCAGTTGCCAATCTGATAAAAATTATATAATGGCGCGAAAGATAGAAAATGTCCTGCTATCTTAGGGTATACTCAAACTTACAGAATTGCACCTAAACAATAAAATATAAAAGATTTGTTTCATTTGTCTAAATACGTTTATTTTCTAAAATAAATGAGCAAAGTCTCCCGGAGAGGGAGGGAGTAGGCTAAAATAATTGTCGTATAAATTTATCTCGTCGTGGAGCCCTTCTTATATACATACCTAATAAGATCACCAAGGGCTTCGGTAAGGGGGGGGTAATGGGGGTAATTACCCCCCAAACCCTACCTACCACGTCGTCGGCAAATATATTCTCAAATTTAAAAATGAAAGTAACGACATAATTTTGATGCTGGTTAAAACTGAGTTAGAAGTATGGTTTAAAAAATGGAAAAACGAAACAAATATCCCAGATTCCGCAATTTCAACTCTTAAAACGTGTAATAAACAGTTTTATCTTTATGTTAATTTAGCATTATATCTTGTATGTACCATGCCAGTGAGCGTTGGGTCCTCGGAGAGAAGTTTTTCTGCACTAAAAAGATTGAAAACGTGGTTAAGGGCATCTATGAGTCGAGAACGATTAGGTAGTTGGTCTAGCGCTTTTACATGTGAATAGAGACATACCAATTCAATAAATACAAATTCCACTGTGGACAAATTTTCAAAAATGAAAAAAAGACATTTGTTTTTTATATTATAGTTGGTGTTTAATACTTGATTTCAATAAAGCGGTTTTCTTTTAAAAGTAATGTTGAACAAAAATTGTCAATTTAAAAATAGTAGCTTAAAATGATGAGGTTTTTCAGGACGAATCTGTTGTTTCCGCATGAGGCGTCAGCTGAGTTCGGAATAGCAAATGAGTGCTAAGAACCTATTTTGGATGCGTGCTACAAACAATTTTTTCTGTTTAAGTTTATGAAAAATGTGTGCAAACATGATAAATGTGCATATTAGCATCAATAAATACTTTGACCATGATTTTGACTCAATAACAACAGGAATATTTTCCAGCAAATAACAGTTTATGTAACATATTTTGTCAGGTTTGTGTTCAGAGTTGTTTTTTTCGATACTAAAATTACCCCTTCCAGGCAAAAAATATAAATATATCGACGCCCTTGAAGATCACGCCATAAAAGTTTAAAAAGTTTTAATGCTTTGTATATAATAATTTTATAACTTTGACAATATTACTCTGATTTTTTATTTTTTTGTCAAAGTTATAAAATAATTATAAACAAAGGATTCAAATTTTTACTTTCATGGCGTTATCTTATTAAGCATGTAGGTATATAAAAAGCGAAGCAAAAAATTTATACGACAATTATTTAAGCATTTTTTTAATGTGCAATGGAACGAAAGTTCGAAACAGTTTGGTTAATTGACAATTGTCAACGGGAATAAGTTCTTTTAGGTGACGTACTCGATTTTGACGCCGAGTGCGCAACCAAACATGTCGCGCGGAGGCCCATTTCCAGCGTTAAATTAAAATTAAAAATAGGGGAATTAGAACTCCAGGAGTTGAGACTTTTTTATTGGAAATTTCGTCCTCTTCAAGGATTTTTTTGCAATTTCCGCTATCTCTTATGGTTTTTGAGTTATCATCAAAAATCGAAAAGTCTTTTTTTCCTTTTTTGTTAATAACAATTGCAATTTTTATTGGCAGAAAAATCATCAAAACGCCTTCCTCAGATTTGCATTCCGCGTCCGAATGAGCTATAGCCCATATTTTTCGCAGGAAACAGACTTCTCGACTGGACTATTAGTAATTTAAGTGATTTGGAGTCTCGATTGAATTTCCCCTTCAAACTTTTTGTATAACCTGTGTAATTTGCGGTACAGAGAAAAGACCCAGCGTGCATCCTACTTTAAGCTTCAAAACAGTTCTGCAATGCGGTTGGACCGACAGATTTCTGTCAGTGCTTAAAATTATCCTTTGTATTCACAAAAGTTCGAACTTTTGCGAATAGAAAAGACATTTAATGCATACGCTAAAGCAACTACTGCACTCAATGTTAAGTCATCCATAGTAATTACAAGTTGGCGCAGTGTCCTTAAAGTTGAAAGAATAATTTTATTGTAAACTCTAGAGCTGCTCTAATTTACTTTTAACCTAACATGTTTTGTTTGTTTTTGCTCTGTCTTTTGAATTGTAAGCATTAGTTGCTTCACAAAATTGGGTTTATACTAGGCCACTGCACCAGTAAAAATACATTTTATAGCTTTTGTATACCATTTTAAATGTTAAACATATTATACTGAATGTGCATCATCGGGCAGTAGCACATGGAAAATTCTAATGAAACACGAAAGTAACTAAATATTGCTTTTGGTGAATCAAGAGTACGTCGTCCAATTTTCACTGGTGTAGTCTGTCCCAAAGTATATCGTTATGGCATTTGACGGTCCATACCCCAATAAACCTTTAACTATTTTATTACCTATTGTTATTGGGTAAACCCATTTGATCATAGGGCAGGGGTGGGCCAGGTATTTCTTGAGTATTAACTATTAGGCATATAAATATTTTGGCTAATATTTTAGTGGCAGTGTTGAATAACCGTTTTTACTATGCGTTTCAAAAAAGTTGTTTTACGAAAATATAACTATGTCGCGTCGAAATCTTTTTCCCTTTTAAAAGGGGTAAAATTAAACAAGAAGCTTTAAAAAACCTGTCTACTTACAAAAACTTCAATATCATCGATAAGGGATATTATTATTAGTAAAGAATTGAACAAAAGAAAAAAACGTTTTTTAATCTCACCATAGACAATAGTGATCAGGACCTAATAAGAAGGAAAATATTTTGTTTTATAAAAAGGGAGTTATTCCTACCTTAAATAAACTGAAAAAGAAGCTAGAGAAGACGAAACAATATAAATATTAGCCGTGGCACCCTTCATAGAGTTGTTTGTAAAATGGGATTTAAATACCGCAAAATAGAAAAAAAACAAGTAGTAATGGAACGCACAGATTACGCACTTTTAGATTTAATTACATTCAAGAAATTGATATAGGTTAGAAAAAGATCCTAATTTACCTTGATAAAACATTTGATACACACGCCCGTACCCAAAAGATGGGTTGATTCCAGTCAAAACTGTCAAGAAACACCTTTAAATAAAGGAAAACGCATTACCGAATACACGCTGTTCAGAAGACGGATTTGCCCAAACTGCTTGCTGTTGTCTGCAAAAAATATTAAGGATTCTAGTTTGGGATTATCATGAGGATACAAGTGCAGAACTTTTGAAAACTTTTTTTAAGATTATTTTTAAAAAAAATTTTCCCAAACAACAGTGTTATTGTCATGGATAACGCAAGCTACCACAGCCTTGCTACCAAAGCACCAGCTTCATAAAGTTAAAACACTGAAATCCGGGAATATTTGTTAGAAAATGATATTAATTTTAAATTCAGTTAAAAAAAAACGCAACTTTTGGAAGCCAAATTCATATGCAATTAAAAACAATATGTATGTGATAATTTGGCTGAACAGGCGGGGCATACTGTCTTACGGTTTTCCCATCACTGTATGTTTAACCCCATGGACATTTGTGGAACCCAAAAAAACAAAAAAAAACAAAAAATTTAACCCAGTTAATATGTTTTAAAAAAAAAAAAAAAAATTACTAAAATTTAAGCTAAAAAATTAACCCTTTAAAAAATTCTCTCACACCAAAATGGAAATTTAATTTCTCGTAGAAAACCCCATATTTAATTTTTATATGTATTAAAAATATTATAAAAAAAAAAAATTGAATTATTTTGGTTTAATAACTTTTTAAAAATTTTTTAATTCTATTATAAAAATCGTTCCTTATGGGTTTTTTCTTTATAATTGGGGAAAAATTTTTTCTTTCGCAAGAAAAATTTCAAAAAAAAACCTTTAAACGTTTCTTAAAAAAAAAATATAAGTTTTTATTCAAATTTTTAATGCGGGAAAAAAGGTTTAAACGGAAGAGGAAATTTTAAATATAATTTTAAGCAACTTTTTTCCAAAAAAGCCCCTTTTTAAAAAAATAGTTTTTAATTTTAAAAAAGTATTTTAAAATTTTATGTTAACCCAAAAAATTAATTTTAAATTTTTAAAAAAGAAGTTATCCATTTAAAAAAAGAAAAAAATTTTAAAATATAAAAGTTAAAATTTAATGTGTTTTTTTCCCATTTAGGCCTACCAGCTGTCATTTTATTTTAGACTAAACTAATATTCATAAGACAGAAATTTTAACTTGCTGTTGTTCAGCTTTTTAAAACGTCTTATACAGACTTTCACCTTACAATTTAACTCTAAAAACTGTCAATTTTTCAATTTCTATATCGCATCAACTCGAACAAGAACTAATAAAAAACTTTGCCACTTTAAATGTTAGTTAAGCATCATAAGCCAATAGGCTAAAATGCCAAATAATTAAGTAATATCCAATATAACTTCACAATATCTTTTGACATTTAGGTAATGATATCCTGATCAAATCTACTTCTTTATTAAAATTTCGAACAATATTTCTTTGCCACAAATAATTGAATACAACTAAAAAGTAACCTATTGATTGTCGGAACAGGGGTCTTTAAACAACATGTACAACCTGTTCCAGGTCATAAAAATAACCTGTTTCGAGAAAACTGCTTCGGTCCCAAATTGCTCCGAGTTTTTCACCTGTTTCGTTGCTTTTCGATTATGGTGAAAACTGCTTCAGTTCCAAACTGTCCGAAACAATGCTTGCTTCGTACTGCTCGCCTGTTTCGTTGCATTGCTATTATTGCTTTTACCATCGTTTTTACTGGGTTGTCAGAATCTTACTGACCGGGTTGTTAGTTGCCGATGCCCACATTAACAGCGAAGTTTTATATGTCAAATAATACACTCATTGGCAAAAGCCTTGCACCCCTCCAAATAAAAGTATAACCTAATGCTGCGGCTATGGCTATTAATTATTTGGGGAGTATTTGCAAAGGTGCCAACACTAAAAAAACTCTTATCAGTGGAATATTCATGTCTTTTTTATGTCTGTGTATTTTTACCTATATTTATCATTTTGGACAGTTATACAAAGTAAACGATCGCAAAAATGCCGGAACGTAAAATTTCTGCATTTAGTAGAGCCAGAATTATCGCTTTGTATCAAGGTCTTTCCAGAAATCATATTTTTGATCGCTTGATCATAGTGCAAAGTACTGTAAGTCGGACAATACAGCGGCAACAACCGGCGATGTGGCTTCTCGGCCCCGATCTGACAGAAAAAGAGTAACAAATAAAAGAGACATCGCTCAGTTCCGATTCGAGAGCTACGAGCCCAGTTCCAACGTACACACCACCAAGATATATCAAGCCAAATCATTTAAAAAGGCTCTTCAATGCTAGATCGAGGCGTAGAAGACCACTGCGGGTTCCTCTATTAACTATGCAGCACCGACAAAGATTACAGTGGGCTAGAGAACACCAGAACTGGTAATTACCTCAGTGGAGGTACGTAGCTTTAACGATGAAACAAGAATAGGGTTATTTAGTGATGATTATCGGCAAAGAGTGTGGAGAAAGGCAGGTCAGCGACATCGACTAAATACTGCCTTGCAAGTCGCCCCATATTAAGGGAGCACTAAAATGTTTTGGGGAGGAATTAGGTATAATGGCCACAAGGAGCTTGTTCGCGTACCACATGCAATAAAGGCCCATTTCTATGTAGAAAATTTTATCACTCCAATAATTTATCCATTACGACAACACAATGGTAATAATTTAATTTTTATGGATGATGACGCTCGCCCTCACCGAGGTGGAATAGTCCAGGCAGCTTTAAATGAAGATGTATTAGAAAAAAATATTCTTGCTATAAATAGAGTGGCGTAATTTTATATGTCTTTAAAATTATCCTGCAGAAAAAAATTTATTACTCTTTTTAAATAAAATGTAGGGGGTGCAAAAGTTTTGCCGTTAAGTGTAGATTGGCTTATAGACCATTCAGTAAATAAATGTAAAACAGAGATTTTACCTGCTTTTTTTTATTTTTTATACGTTGTTTGACGAGCCCCGGGACTTCCCCCAGTTTGCTATTTAATATGCTTTGGTTTTCTTTGAGTTTTTTTTAAGGGCGTTCCGAGTAAAAATTTGCAGTTTTTAGAATTTTTGGTTTACTGGTATCTTCCGCAAGTGCCTTATAATTTTGACGAGTCAATGAGTAAGTGAGTGAGTCAGTCACTTACTCATTGACTATCAAATATCTTATTAAAATACTCATTTCAATTAAAATACCAAATCTCATACCATTACGTGGGACGATAACGAAATTAAATTATGATAGGAGGGGAAATACGCCGAATCGTTTCGTCTAATATACACACTGCGTGCGCCTAGATCATCAGCAAAACTATAAATGAGATTGTTTGGGGAAGAGACAACTGGAAAAACATTAGATCTTACATGATAGACAATATGGATTCCGTCACAGTAGATCCACAGCTGATCTTCTTTCCTTTGTCTCACACAACTGGAACAAGTCCCTTTGAGTTTCTTGGTGAATCCCAGATCGTTGCTCTTGACATATCCAAAGCTTTCGATCAGGTCTGGCATGATGGGCTTCTTAACAAACATCCATCTTACGGTCTTCCAATTTCCTTTTTAATCGACGTATATCAGTTAGTGTAGATGGTCATTCCTCCAGCTTCTACCAAATCAATGCTGGGGTGCCCCAGAGCTCAGTGCTGGCACCCACGCTGTTTCTTCTACACATTAACGATCTTCTCTCTTCCACAATCAATCCCATTTATAGTTTTGCTGACGATAATACCCTCCACCCTAGTAGTCAATTTCTTAAGCCACCGTGTAATCCTGATTTCGAAAACAAGCGCAGGTCAATGCAGATATCTCTTTCACAAGACCTCAAACTTATCTTGGATTGGGGTGCCAAAAATCTTGTTCAGTTTAATGCCTCGAAAACACAGTCATGTTCGCTGTCGCGAAAAAAGTCTGCAAATGCTCATCCCTTACATATGAGCAGAACAAAGAGTCGTTTAATCTTGTCGGCGTTACTTTTGAGAATAACCTCAACCGGCACAAACACATTTCATCCATAGCTTCGGCAGCTTCAAAAAAGGATTGGATTTCTCTTCCGAGCCAGAAAATATTTCTCTTCTTCCAATCTGTACACTCTGGATGTATCCCAAATCAGACCCTCTTAAGAATATTGTTCTCATGTCTGGAGGATGGCGTCCCCTACAACACTTAGCATTCTGGACTCCATTCAAAGAAGAGCCGTTCGTGTTATTAATGATCCAACGCTCTCAGAAAGGCTTCCTCTTCTTGCCCACCGTCGAGCTGTAGGGGATCTGTCGCTCTTCTATAGGTATTACCACGGCTTCTGCTCAGAGGAGTTGGCCAGTATAATTCCTTCTCTGGCAGCTCCCAACAGAGCAACACGTGGTGCAACTTTTATGCATCCTTTTACAGTTCAGTTAGAGAGCCCCCGAACTTCCCGCTTTCTTCGTTCCTTCATCCCTAGAGTGTCAAGACTGTGGAACCTGCTGCCCGCAGAAGTTTGTCCTTCTCCTTCCAATCTCCAAAAATTTAAGTCCCGTGTGAACAAACTCCCTCTCACCACACTGAAGACACCCACGGTACGTTAGTACTTAGGCATCAGCCTTCGTGGACTGTCCCAGGATAAAAAAAAGACAAGATCGTTAATGTAAAGTCGAAATAGAGTTAAATATATGTGATTCTTACATTTTTCAAGATCCTCACCGTTACCCTTGAATTTAAGACCCTGTATATCCCAGTATTATAATCAGTTTTTCCTCTATCAGCGACATGTTTTTTTTACGTTATACCTTAAAAAAGCAGACAATACCTGCAATTGGCACTTTTTATTGTATCCTGCCTGATGCCGCCTCGGATACAAAAAGTAACTTCTAAAGACTCTGAGATAAATGATCATAATACAAATCAGTACACGCCTCCGAACTACCAGACCAGAACATCATTTTTTATTGTTGCTTTTATCTGAGTGCAAGATTAAAACAATTTTAAAAAATTACGCTCGGTTTCTTTGTAGAATCACGTTTTAGTGTGAGCTAACATTTATATATTTAGGTACATAAAACATTTCTAGAGTTAAGGAGCGGAATAATGGTTTTACGTGACTATTTTTTCTTCGAGATCTGCTTAATAAAACACATGTTAACAAGCTTTTTATAAAATTTATCTTTGGTGAGTGGGCGGTGAAAAATGCACACGTAAGACAAATGTAAATGATTTTTAACGAAACGTAAATAAGGTATGGGCGTACCGCACTTCTTTACTTGTGTTCTTTCTCAATTCATTTTAGGGGTTAATCAACCCCCGTATGGGCTTTGATGCTATAAGTCAATTCGCGAATAAGTATAATATTAAAACGGCATTTAAATCCCAAATCACTTTAAGAACTATCCTTACTAAGACGAGACCGGACAACAATGTTTTTACTCCAGTGGCGTCTCAGTGGGCACCACAACCATATTATTGACGAAAAAAAGTACACCAATGACTTTTTCTTAAAGTTTTTATATTTTTTAAGATTAAGCAACTAAAAATAAAACTTTTTACTTTCCTGTGTTTTCTTCATATCTAGCTTCGTTTTCGAGAAAAAAAATAAAAACCACATTAACTCATTCTAAAAGCTATCCATGGACAACATAAAATAAAATGTCCACCTTCTGATAAAATACAGGACTACAACCGATTTGTCATTGAGTGTCTGACACGTGCAAAAATTCCTGGAGTATTCCTTATGCTTATGACATTGCAATTGTCCATTATCCGATTCCTCAAGTCATTCACATCTAGTACCGGTGTTTTATAAACAAGAGCTTTCAAATTGCCCCATAAATAGAAATCTAGAGGATTCATATCAGGACTGCGAGGTGGCCAATTTTAAGGTCCTGCACGTCCAATCAGCGATTAGGGTAGGTGATGTCGAGATGCTGACGAGCAAGAGCACTAAAATGAGCTGGAGCCCCGTCGTGCATAAACCACATGTTCACTCTTACTTGTACGGGTACTTCTTCTAACAAAATGGGTAAATGATCTTGCAAAAAGTCCGTGTGTGTCACCTCTTAATCTTGCTGGTAAAAAAAATGGGCCAATTAGGTAGTCACCAATAATTCCTACCCAAACGTTCAGCGAAAATTGTTGCTGAAAATGACTTTCTCTAATAACGTGGGGATTTTCGTCGACCCAAAAATGGTCATTGTGAAAGTTCATAATAGCATCTCGTGAAAAGTTTGCCTCGTCCGTAAATAAAACATTTGGTAAAAAATTATTATTGTATGCCATGGTATAAATCACCCTCTGAAGTTTCGTACCGTAGTTAGGAAACACCCTGTATAAGTCGTAGCTTTTGTTGTCACTAAAAAACGGTTGGAGATACATCAATAACCGAAACGATGAGAATCAATTAACAAATAAAGACAATGGAAATCTAAAGGTGCGTATAGACCTGAGCACGCACGCACTGATCCACCGCGAATGCTCAAGTGTAAACGGTTATGCGCTCACGCTCACGTTGTGTGTTTCTATGCGCGAATAGCCTCGGCGCGATCCGCCGGCTGTCGGTCTCGATGCGATGCTCAAAAGAATTAATTGGTTCGCGAACGTCCAGTTTGAACGGGGTTGGGACTGGTGGGAGTATCTACGAACGCACGTACTTCAACGGGTGAATTATTTTAATTTGAAAATGGAGTGGAATAACACCAGAGTTTTGCTTCTATTGCAAGAATTCGAAAAACTTTTTATATTATGGGATGGGAGGAACCAAGAATATTACTCTAAAACAAAAAAACAAGATGCTTGGCAAGCACTTGTGAATAATTTAAATATTGCAAATTTAGATAGTGCAGAAGCACAAAAAAAGATAAAAAGTCTTATGGGATCGTTTCGCCGTGAAAAAAGTAAAATTAGGGCCAGCATTGAAACTGGAAAAGGTATGTACAATATGTACATGCATATGTATATCGGGTGTTGCTATGCCGGGCGGTACAAAGAAAATCACCTGTACATTTTCAAGTTAGTAACATATTGGCTCTCCTAATTATTTTAGACAAAAATGTTTTTTAGATATTTTGAGGAGCACAAAGAGTTGTACCCAATGTGCAAGCTTGGGCTCTTTTCAGCCAACAGTTTACGAATTATCTGCTAAAATGTGTTTCCATATTAGTAACTTATCATGCACCCTGCAGATGTAACTTAATAATATAAAACCAGACACATTCAACAGTGACACGTCAAATCATAAATTCACTAGTGTCACTGCCAAAAATGGAAATTTTTTGCTCGTGTTTTTATTATGTGCGAGTACTGCAGGGTGCATGGAAAGTTACGTAATAAAGTATTTTGTCTGTTGTCTACGTTTACGAGCTTCTTGCTTTATTATCAAATTATACATTAAAATAAATGCACCCGCCATCGTCGTCTTCCATTATAAACGCACTCCTGCGAACAACTGGATCAGCTTGTGCGTCGAAACATACATAAACCTATTTAAACGCTTTTCGCAAACGCAAACGAATGCGTGCATGGATGCTCACTGCGTACGTGCTCAGGTCTAAACCCACCTAAAGATTTTAATGTTACTGAAGCACATTTAGATGCTGCGAAATGTAAACCCAAAATCCAGATATAATTGGTTTCTATCGGAGCCCCTTTTTGTCCTTGTGTTGTGTTTGGCAATCAATCCAGAAAACGGGAGAAAACAAAACAGCCAAAATGTCGCCGCGGGCGAAAAGCTAGTACTTGTATAAAGCCTAAGTACTAAGTAGTACTTTGTTCGTTCCTTCATCCCTAGAGTGTTCAGACCAAAGTAGACCGAATTAAAATACGCAGTAGGGACACTTCTTCCCCCCAAGACAAAAGATATCGGGCCGCTAGCGAGCGGTGGCGAGTTAAGTGCTTTGGGCATTTTCGCAATACACAGACTGTCGTCAATCGTGGAGTTTTGTGTTGTAAGCGATATCTATACCTGTATTTGTGATTTTCTTTTGTGACTAGGCTATTTTTTCTATTAACTAAATAAAGGTAGTCTATTGTTCAGTGGATGGATGTTTTACAAAAATGGGTGCTCCAGGGGTATCATTTTTTTCGTTGTTCAAAAGATACAGAAGGGTATGTAAAATTATGTTATATTGGTACTATGAAAAAATCCTTTAATATAAGTAGAGTAGAAGTACTTATTAGATTTTTTGTGTATATCTATCTATAGGTGTAATAAATGGAATACATTTTTTTAGAAAATCGATTAGAAGTATTGATCTTTTTGAAAGAAAAAGTAAATATTTCCTTGCACTTAGTGGTTGCCTAGGAAATATTCATTTTCGCACTGTGATTAAATATTATTTCCTTACAGTTACTTGTAAAATAAAAAAAATATTGAAAACAAGTTTTTCAGTATATAAAAAAAATAATTTACGTTAAAATTTTTAAATCAGGCAATGAAAGCAAATAAAGTTCAAACAAGTGGTAATACTAAATTAAATATTTTAAAACCAATTACATTTGTACTAACATAGCTTTAAATTTTGTTATATAGGGTGATTTATTAGCTCACCATCTAATTGTAACGAATGAAAGGTGAGGTAGTATTAGGGAAAAAAATCACATCACGCAATCATGAATGGCCGTTTTTAATTATTTAATAATTTACAGGACCTCCAAGTTTTTAAGTAATTATTTATTAAAAAAACATTAATGAAACAGTTATAGAAGTATAAGTATAACAGAAGTTGCTCAAAATGTCCTCCTTTTGCTAAATTACATGCTTAAAATAACTAATTTCGGCGCCAGTTCAAATCAAACCTTTTTAGCTACTTTTAATGTTTTTTTTTTCAAAGAAAACCGAATTTTCATTCTTATACTGATCCAACTATATGTTAGTCCTTAGGACTTTGGACTTCGTGGACTGTCCCAAGATAAAAAAAACATTGGTGTTTTTAAGGCCTATCTATTTTTACAAAGACGTAAAAAAGAACTTTGTTTTTGCCTTTTTAAAAAGGTTTAGGTGTGACTTTGATTTTTTAATTATCTATCGTGTAACTCTATAAAATTGTTTTTTATTTTTGTGGTTTTTAATATTTTTTTCGTGTGTCTGCATTTTTATTTTGTATTGATAATGTTACATTTCCAAATAAAGATATTAGGTTTAATCCCGGAATTTCAAAACGGGATTCCGAGCCCGAAGATTAAAAACCCTACCGACACCCACGGTACGTTAATACTTAGCCTTTTAGCGTTTGTTGACTTTTCCAAAAAAAACAAACAATTTTTTTTTAATTTTACTTAATTTTTAAAAATTCTAGTGGTTTTATGCTTAACATTTTAATTTTCTGTAACTTTGTAAAATACACAAAATATTTATCAATATTCAACGTTAGTTTTAATATCATTTTTTTAAATTCATTTAAAAGCCATTGTTTATCATTTTGAGTTAAAACATTATTTCACTTTTTGCGAATTAACGCAAGCTTTCATTCGGATGAAATTATATTACGACTTTCGAACATATGGCAACGAATATTTATTAGCGGATTCACGTTGTTTTAGCGAATAATATCTGCCTAAAACAATATTAATTGGAGATATGGCTGTCAATATATTATGTACCTGTGTATATATTATGTAACTAAAACAGTGTAATATGCAAATTATTAGTCAATCAATTATCTGCCGTTCTGCTGAATAAGTGATGATCGTTTATATACCCTTATTTTCTATTTGTATTTGGGGGCCCATAATGATTATGAAATGTTCCCGTTAATTATTAATTATGGAAAATGCATTAACACCTCTGCTACATATCCCGCCGAACCGCTGGATGGCAGATTTATTAATGCATGTTCCGACTTCGCTTTTTAGCGGTTTTTTTCATTTTCTCTTAATAATTTTTTAATCCTCATGAGTTTGCTATTCTGATAAAAAAAAAAGGATTTTGAACAATAGGTATTTGCAAATATAAATTAAGGTTTTCATAACGAAATTAAAGTTATATATATATATATATATATATATATATATATATATATATATATATATATATATATATATATATATATATATATATATATATATATATATATATATATATATATATATATATTATTATTATAAATATATATATATATTATTATATATTTTTTTAAAAAAAAAATATATAAGTCCCAAATTGGTGGGGAATGTATGGGGATCTTGAAACCACGATAGATAGAAAATCAGTTAAATGGAAAAGTTTTGTACAATTATGTTAGTAAGTAATCCCGTTTACTACATGGTTTATCTATTTAGGTTTTTGAGAAATTTTGAAAAAACCTAAAACATGCATTTTCGAAAATCGGACATATTTTTTTTATTAGTGAAAATTTCCCAAATCTGTAAAAACTTCTTCAAAGCAACTTTTTTTGTAGAATATGACCGAGTAGTCAATTTTAAATTTTTACGTTTCGGGTTTTTAGAATCATCATCAACTTTATTTTTTCATATGGACGCCATATTTTATTTTTACCCAGCCAAATAGTGCTTTTTATTCTGATTTCAACAATGTATAACATGTTATAATTTAAGAGTTTATAACCTCATTTATTTCAAAAAACAAATATTTTCTCAGTTGGCCTTGATTCCGGCGAACGTCATTTTTTTTTTTGGTAAACAATAAAATATTAGTAATTGGCAAAATAGATAAGCTGAACAGATATTTTACAGAAATGGGTTCGCGAACATAGCTATAACGTTAATACCGTGTTACAACAAAACTACACGTAACAAGTTAATTGAAACAAGTGAAAACAAAAACAATGAAAAGTGGCTAAACTAATATTCCTACTAAAATGAAGATGTAAAATAACGACCTAAAATTCAAAATATTGTCCATATTTCTCAACATATTAACGATATTTTTTTAAATAGTCCTACCTACCCTATAAATGGTTGACTTAGGTATGTGGAATTCTCTATCAACATCCCTGGCTGAAGATGTTGGATTTTCTTTAAAATGTTGGTTAACTTCTTAGGTCGTGGTTTTTAAAACTTCCGAATTTAAGCAAATTTGTAACCAGTTTTTGAAAGTATGTTAGTTTAGGATGCTGCCTTGCAGGAAAATTGTCGAAATACGTTTGCGCAGCTATATTAACATTTTTATTGCTTTGGAAATAACGTTGCAAAATGTCAAGTATTTTTCTAAATAGTTAACCATTTCACAAAGTTGAAAAAAATTTAATAATGTACCCGAGCTAACTTGATAATGACGCTAGATGACATTCGCCGGAATCAAGGCCACTGAGGAAATATTTGTTTTTTGAAGTGGGTGAGGTTATAAACTCCTAAACTATAACATGTTATACATTGTTGAAATAGGAATAAAAAGCACTATTTGGCTGCAAAAAAATCCAATATGGCGCCCATATAAAAAAGTAAAGTTGATGATAATTCATTAACTTTACTTATTTTTTAAATTAAATATTTGTTTTTTGAAATAAATGAGGTTATAAACTCTTAAATTATAACATGTTATACATGGTTGAAATCAGAATAAAAAGCACTATTTGGCTGCGATAAAATCCAATATGGCGTCCATATGAAAAAATAAAGTTGATGATGATTCTAAAAACCCGAAACGTAAAAATTAAAAATTGACTTCTCGGTCATATTCTACAAAAAAAGTTGCTTTGAAGAAGTTTTTACAGATTTGAAAAATTTTCACTTATAAAAAAAATATGGCAGATTTTCGAAAATGCATGTTTTAGGTTTTTTCAAAATTTCTCAAAAACCAAAAACCATGTAGTAAACGAGATTAGCTTACTAACATAATTGTACAAAACTTTCCCCATTTAACCGATTTTCTATCTATCGTGGTTTCCAAGATCCCAAGATCAAGAACTCTTAGCCTTAAATTAATACAGAAAGCTAGCACTTGGTAGCAAACCCTTTGCTAGCGATCATAGCCCCGCATCTAGGACATGTCTTTGCTTCCTCCTTAAGATCTTTTAAACTTAAAATTTTTTTTGTTCTCCAGCACTTCTCTAGCTTACATCATTGTCTTGTTGAAAGACCCAAGTCACAGGTAAATTGTCATCAGCAAAAGGAAGCATGATGTCTTGTAAAATGATTTTTTTAATGTTGGTCAAGGATGCTATCAGTTTTGATTAAGGGACCAACACCTAGCCAGGAACAGCATCCCCACAATGTTATATTTCCACCACCATGTTTTACCGTGTTTGTTGTATATCTAGGATTGTTTTTTAAATTCCTTGGCCTTCTAACAAATATCCTTGCATCACTGCTAATCCTATTTATTTTAGTTTCGTCGGATCAAAGTCCCTTGTCCAGTCATTAACGGTCCAACTAATATGATCCCTGGCAAATTTCAACCTTGTCTGGCGTTTTTCTTTGTTAAAAGTGTTTTTTTCCGGGATACTCGACCAGACAACTCAGCTTCATTAAGACGTCGTCTAATAGTGCGTGTAGATATTTTTACGTCTGATGGAAGTTCTCTTGTTCTCTTTGTTCTGCAGAACTTGGCCGCTCATATGTAACAGATCAGCATTGACAGACTTTTTTCGCGACAGCGATCATGACTTTATTTCCGATGCATTAAACTGAATAAGATTTTTGGCGCCCCAATCCAAGATAAGTTTGAGGTCTTGTGAAAGAGATATCTGCATTGTCTTGCGCTTGTTTTCCAAATCAGAATTACATGGTGGCTTAAGAAATTGAATACTAGAGTGGAGGGTACTATCGTCAGCAAAACTATGAATGGGATTGATTGTGGAAGAAAGAAGATCGTTATTGTGTAGAAGAGCCCTGGGGCACCCCAGCATTAATTTGGAAGAAGCTGGAAAAATTACCATCTACATCTACAGTAACTGATATACGTCGATTAGAAAGGAAACTGGAGAGCCAGGAGCAAAGCTTAGGTGGAAGACCGTAAGAAGGATGTTTGTTAAAAAGCCCATTATGCCAGACCTGATCGCAAGCTTTGGATATGTCAAGACCAACGATCTGGGATTCACCAAGAAACTTAAGGGACTTGTTCCAGTTGTGTGAGACAAAGGAAAGAAGATCAGCGGTGGATCTTCTAAAACGGAATCAATACTGTCCATCATGTAAGATCTTGTGTTTTTCCAGATACTTTAAGATTTGGGAATTAATGAATTTTTCCATTACTTTGCAAACACAAGAAAGAAGAGATATAAGTCTATAGTTAGAAAAAAAAAGAGTTTTGCATCCTTTTTGGGGAAAACTCTCTGAACCTAATTTTTAAACAGCCTAATCTTTAAAAATTTTATTTTTATATGGAGCGTTTCTAAGTAGTTGGCCACTACTGTATAACATTCATGATATTTTGCAGTACAAACGTACTTATCCCCGGACATACAAATAACAGTTATAGGGAATTACATTAAGAAATCTAAGGTAGCCGAAACTTGATGTGAAAAATAGATTACTTTGGAATTTGAAATCCGCCTTGCTCTTCGTGTCACGTTATTCGCGTATGTTCAGATGGAAAATTTCCACGTTATACGTGCAGATGCATGCTAAAAGTAGGACGTTGACTTCTTGCTTTTACTTTTTTAGTAAGTTGCTTTTTCAGTTTAATTAAATCGAAATTAAAATTATTTTTTTTTAAGTTTGGTCGTGACAAAAAGGACGATCAATACGCGACCTGTATAAAAAAGGGAATATATTTTATCTATCATTTTGAGAACATACCAATTTATACGATAACTAAAAAATAAATAATTTGGTAAACGATCAAATTATACCAAAAAAAACATGAATAACTGTTTGCCATTGCTCAGTCTTGGTGAATATCTATTTTGTAGGGGTGTGAGAATAGTTGTCGAAACGAATCGAATCCAATAGTTAAATTTGATTCGAATTTCGAATCGAATATTCGAGCTATTCGAATAGTTGGAACTATTCGAATAGTTCGAACTTTTCGAATAGTTGGAACTATTCGAATAATTCGAACTATTCGAATAGTCCGAATAATTTGAATTCATTATTTTTTGAAATAATTGATAAGCTATTTATAAGAGTCGTGGTAGCTATTTAAAAATAATAATGCGAACGAAACGCTTAAACTTTCGATTTAAAATTACATCTCGAATTAATAAAATGAAGTCTATTCCATAAAACTTTTTTTTATAAGGCTAGTTTTAAAGGTTAATAATTAAAGAAAAAAATTGGCAGGACAAATTTAATATATTTCAGTATGTTATAAGTAATGAGTTGCATTCAAAAACACTAGAAAATTCAAATTGTCACAAACCTTTCAAAATTGCCGCCAAAATCAATTCCTATTTTTAAATAATCAGAAAAAAAAACAATTCGGGTATTCCAATTATTCAAAAGATTCGAATCATTCAAAAAGTTTAAATTATTCGAATAGTTCAAACTATTCGAATAGTTCGAGCTATTTGAATGATTCGAACCATTCAAATAGTTCCAATTATTCGAATAGTTCGAACTATTTGAATCATTCGAATATTTGATTTGAAATTTGAATTAAATAAGTTGTATTCGATTCGCCTAGGATAATTCGAAAATTGGAATATTCGCACACTCCTACTATTTTAATAAAAAAGAAAGGAAATTATTTTTTTATCCATGAATTTATATCACGATCGACTTACTTTAAGAAACTAACAAAAACACCTAAGTTTATTACGTATCCAGTGTCTTCACTTCTCACTGAACTTGTTAAACTTTGAATGATTGAAAAGTGAAATGAAGCGCAGTAATTTTTAATCTAGTTCAACGCGAATTCAAAAATTTATCAAAACAAGGAGAAGGATTGTAAATAAATCAGATAGAAAGACAATGTAGTAAGTAAAAATGCCAGCATCAAAATTACGGAAACGTAGAATTCACTTCTAGACAGATTTATTTGTTAGCTGTTACTATCTTAAAAATATATTCATCTACCTGTGTCGGTGAGTATAATATGATGAACTTTTCTTCTTAAAATAACCTAATGAATCACACCCTAAAATATCGGCAGATAATTAAGGAACACTCCGTATAACCCACCATTAATGTATTGACTATAACTTAATACAAAATTGCCGTGATATCTATACAGGGTCCGATATTAAAATAACAAACTTTGTTAGCAATTATTTCTGAAAAGCTTAAAAATTGGCAACCTTCGTCTTAATCGCTTATCGGTAGATTTATTTAGTAATAAAATAAACTAAGTTTTAAATGTTTTAGTCAACGAATAAAAAAATAATGTTTTGCCCAGTCAACAATTTAAAAAACAATTGTCAACAGCGCTACCCGTAGCGTGGAGTCCGTCAGTCAGTCGTGTATTGTGGAGAATTTTGGAAATTGCGGAAGAAAATCCTGTTATTAGTACGTCATTAGGCAGCGAAGTAAACGTCTCATACCACAGTTTACAGGACGTTATGGGAAAATCTACTTTATCCTTACCACTACCAACCCACCCCTGTGTTCGCACGTCGTTGTCGTGGTTGGGCCCAGTAGGATCTTTTGGAACATGCGCTAGAGTTGCTGGTTATCGGCAACTCTTTTGGCTAGCGTATGGAACGGGATCGAAGCTAAGACGAACACAAGGCTTAACTCAAGGTGTTAGCATATCGTGCTGATGAGTAAATGACATCCTGTGCCTTAAACAGGTGTCTCCAACGGTGCCTCTGAGATACAGGGCGACCTCTCAGAGTATCTAGCCTTACTGCGGTAATGCGGGGCTCTGCTGTGGTGGACTATTACTTCCTTAGCTCCAAACAGAAAGCGGACAGAACCGCTTTCATAGGAAAAAGCGACAAAGGTGCGCTGACCGAAACGGATAAATCCGTTTCGAGAGGTGCCACCCAAGGTTACAAGCAGACAAAGGTGCGACCTAAGCGGGTGAATCCGTTTTAAATGGTGCCTCTGAAGTCACAGGCGTCTGTTTCACGGGAAAGGGCTAATCCATCCCGAACACACAGGTGCTTAGGAAGGGATCCCTGAATCCAAACAGAAGGCGGGACAGAACCGCTTTTATAGGGAAAGGGTTCCCTGGGTATAGGACCGTTTTCATAGGGAAAGGCCGGAGATACATCTGGTTCCTGTAACAAGGACCTGGTAGCTACCTATGTCACTAGACCGGGAGAGGAGGGCATGACGGATCTAATCGTCAGCCCGTCATACTTTCCAGGAGACGGGAACACCAGAACACATATTGTGCTCGTGTCCGGTAGCGACACGAGTAAGAGGAGATGTAACAACTCTCTACCAATGCGATATCGGATTTATTAGAAGTCTGATCCTATTGGGAGAAATATAAAAAGGTGTGAGCCACGATAGAACGAGCGGTCGCAGTGGAGGGCGTAAAAAGTCCACTTACTTTAAACCTATCCTAACCTAACCTATTACCACCAACGTGTGCAGGCTTGACAGGCCAAATTAATTAGGCAGAGAAGGAGAGTGTTAAAAGTACGCGAAAACTGGGTTCCTTGAAGTGAGGCGTGTAGAAACTAGAAGACGACATTTTGGGCAACTTATTTAAACTCAAATATTGTAGCTGTTTCTTTTTTTATAATTAGGGACTTTTTATTCTTTAAGCAAAATAAAAATGTGCTGTTTTGAAACAGAATAATGTGTGTTCTTAAAATGGATATTTAGCTTAATTTTGCGGTAAGTACAATTATTTTTTAATTACAAATAAAAACGCCAAATAAAGTAGAAGACAAAAACGTAATTTTAACGCAGGGAAGGCTGGTACATAAAAGCTGCATACCGTCCAAAAAATTAGAAAATTGGCCAAACACTAATTTATTGTTTTTAACTTAAATTAAGTCCCCATTTAAATATTAAAATAATTTGCAAGAAGTAATTTTTGGATTGGTTTTTGGAGGTTATGCACCACCCGCCTGTAAACCTCGCAAAAACCGTTTGACGTTCGACTCGATATAAAGGTATGTACACACCGAAAAAACAAACAAAAGCAAACATTCGTTCTTGTTCACTTTCTTTGTATGTGTTTTTTGTTTATTGTTCGCTTTTTCTGTCTACATAGCGCAACCAAATGTTTGTTTACTCTTTTTCGACTAGTTGGAATAGTTATGGATGACCATAAAACAAAAATTCTCTTTGATGTACTGACGCCACTGGAACATGTGCGAACAAGAACAAACAAACGTTATTCGCCGTTTTATCTCCTGAAGAAAAACGTTTGTTCGCTGATGTTTGTTCTTGTTTTTTTCGGGGACATAAATTTTGATGTACGACTCTAACCCCTGTGAACAGAACAAACAAACGTTTGTTACCGTTTTTACTGTCTAATAAGGTATGTACATACCGAAAACAAACAAAAACAAACATTCGTTCTTGTTCACTTTCTTTGCACTGTTTTTTGTTTATTGTTCACATTTCTGTCTACATAGAACAACCAAATGTTTGTTTACTCTTGTTTGACTAGTTGGAATGTATGGATGACCATAAAAAAAATATCTTTGATGTCCGCGTCCACTGGAACATTTTAACAAGAACAACAAACGTTTGTTCGCCGTTTAACTGTCTACACTGAAAAACGTTGTTCCTTTTTGTTCTTGTTTTTTGGTGTGTACATACCTTAAAGAAAAACGTTTATTCGCTGATGTTTGTTTTTGTTTGTTTTTTCGGTGTGTACATACCTTAAAAAGCGGGTGCGGTGTTGCCGAATGTTTTAAACTTTGAATAGCCATATTTCAAAAACAATTAACTTTCGACCCATGTGTTTTTGGCTTGTTTTACTCGTAAGCTCCACTATCGCCCATTAAAATCGTGAGTATCAAATTTTTTACACCCTGTATATCGACAGTTCATTCAAATGCTTTTAAAGTTGAATTACCATTGGCAAATCCTTGTATTCATAAACTGCATCCACCATAACGCTTGTTTAATGTTATTTGAGGTATTTTGATATTTTGTGGAGATCAAAAAGATTAATGTAAACAGTTGTCGACCTAAAGCTCCTAGCTACATTCAGTTTCATCGATATTACGTATCGTTTTTAGTAAACTTTGTTGCATGCTTGTAATAAAACAGAAATACAACGATTTAACTTAATATCTACCAATGTTTGGAGAAGGTAAACTGATGATATAGGTTCTACAGTGTTTGCACTGATTTGGTTACCAAACGAAAACTTTTTTTTAATTTTAGGAAAAAAAGTTATTTTTTACAAAAAGTTTTGACTTAAATATGTTTTGTGGCGGATTCATGTTTTAGTTTGTTTTATTTGGGATACTCGCCTTACTACTTTTTGGAAAATGGGACCTCTTCGGTACGGGTTCCGGGGTATACGACCCTGTTCAGCCCTATTGACCCCTATGAACTTGCAGATTGCTTGCAACAAAAAAGAAGACAACCCCAAAAAAAAAAACAAAAAATCACAAATATTAATCTACGTTGTGGTGGCAAATCGGCCAACGTTGTCAAGATAGAAACTAAAACAAAAAATTAAACTAAATTTTAAGATTTTTTTTAAATCCAAAAACTTAGGAAATTCTGATAGCTTTTTATCTTTTTTATGACGTTTTTTCATAAATAACATTAGGTTATTTGACTGGTGTATGTATAGTACTAAAAAAGACAAAAAAGGTGGGTGGTATGGTGTGTTTATTGATTTTAAGTTTACCTGAATTTACTTCAGCATCAAGCATAGGTAAACCATGTATTATTTAAATAAACAGATATTGATGTTACACATTTACCTTTATTTAATAAAATAAATGCACTTTCCTTTATTTTACGTTTTTTTAAACAAGTTTTCTTTGCTAAAATGCTAGAAGCATTCCAGTTTATTTTGTGGTTATTATCAAATGCGTGTTGACAGATTTTTCGATTTGTGGAATTCTGTATTTCTAATGTATGTTCTATGTTCTTTTATGCGTTTGGCTATTGGTCTGGAAGTTTCACCTATATAAAATTATTGCATTCACTAGGGATCTTATAAATAACATTTTTTGTGTTTTCGTTTATATTGTATGGTTTTGTTTTTGTTCCTTGGGATCTAATAGTGTTTTGTGTTTTAAAGATAGTGCGAATATTAAATTTATTACCTACTCGTTGAATTTTACTTAATAAGCCAGGAATATATGGTAAAAATAGATTTGTAATAGGTCTATTTTGATTTTGTCTTAAATTTGGTTCTTCAAATTTTAGAAAACATTTGTTTATAAAATCAAGAGGAAAACTATTTTGAACTAAAATATCTTTTAAAAATTCTTTTTCATTTTCTTTGTTTTGATCAGAACAAATTATTTTAATTCTATCAAAAAGACTTTTTACAACTCCTTTTTTACCATTATTGGGTGATTAAGGTTAAAATTTAAGTATCTGTTTGTATGTGTAGGTTTTCTGTAAATTTTAGTTTCAAAATTATTTACATCTTTTTTTAGTAGAATATCAAAAAAGAAAGTTGTAAGTTTTGTTCTTTTTCTAAAGTGAAATGAATAGTGGGTTCTTGTGTATTAATGTGTGTTAAAAATTATTTAGACAATTTTGTTTGATAATGATAATAATAATGATAATAACCACATAATAAACTGGAATGCTTCTAGCATTTTAGCAAAGGAAACTTGTTCAAAAAACGTAAAATAGAGGAAAGGGCATTTATTTTATTAAATAAAGATAAATGTGTACCATCAATATCTGTTAATTTAAATAGTACATATTATGCTTGATGATGAAGTAAATTCAGGTAAACCTAAAATTAATTAACACACCATACCAACCACTTTTTTTGTTTTTTGAGTACTATACATACACCAGTCAAATAACCTAATGTCATTTATAAAAAAACGCCATAAAAGAGTAAAAAAGCTATCAGAATTTCCTAAGTTTTTAAATAAAAAAAAATCTTATAATTTAGTTTAATTTTTTGTTTTAGTTTCTATCTTGACAACGGTGGCCGACTTGCCACCGAAACGTAGATTAATATTTGTGATTTTTTGAGTATTTTGGGGGGTTTTCTTCTTTTTTGTTGCAGGCGATCTGCAAGTTCATAGGGGTCAATAGGGCTGGACAGGGTCAGCTCATATACCCCGGGATCTGGACCAAAGAGGTCCCGTTTTCCAAAAAGTAGTAAGGCGAGTATCCCAAATAAAGCAAACTAAAAGTTTTTACTTGCTAAACAAATTAGACTGGCACTGAGAAAAAAATGATACAAGGCTTGTAAAAAAGTCAAATCCTTAGAGTAAATAACACAGAGAATCTTTGGTATGTCAGAAATACCTACTTCCGCCGAATTTTTTTAACAGCTCCAAAAAAAAAACCAAAACCAAACCTTTTAGTTATAAGCTATCAGTTTTGAAAGTAAACAAAATGATTCTCGAAAAAACGCAAATTCGTGAAAGAGTATTTTATTTTCAGATAAAAACGGTGCATGTAAAAAAAAACAATAAATAAAATACAAATTTCCTAATTTATGGTTATAATGATACCCTGGCAGCTGATCATTTTTAATTGTTTATTCATAAAAACATTCTTTTTTTCTATTATTTTTTATTATTAAGCAGGGAATGCAACAGTGGTATGAAAATGTTTTTTTTGGTATACATAATTTATTCAAGGCTATAATTAATAAAACATCATCCCCGAAAATAGAAAACAACAAGTAAAACATTTTTATCCTTGTACTACTATATAAATAAACAATGGTTTTTGATTGACATATTGTAAATATCTGAATGATGATTATACTAACAATTGAAGGTTGGTATCTAGTTATCTATATTAGTATTGTTACTAACAATAATAGCTATATACTTTTATTTGGTTATTAAATATAATGATGATATTTATCTACATATGAACTATATTTATATATTTTGTTTTTTAAATTTACTTGTCATTATTTAATTCTGTTATTTTAAAAAGCATATATAGACACTATTGGCACATGGCTTAAAAATTGCTCATGGTTTTTAAAAAATGACAAATTTATCAGTAATTCTCCTGGTTAGCTTAAAAATATCTTTTTTTTTTAATTTGTTAACGTGAAATTCCATGTGAATGTGGCAACTCGTATGTAGGTGAAACTAATAGAACACCGAAGATGTGCACTACGAGGAAGAAACAAAAATACTGAAACCGTCGACCACATATGGTGGGCGAACACTAAAATCGTACTAAGAGAACAGCATTGGAAGAAAAGAACATTCAAGTAAGCAGTAGTTATCAGCACTGTTTGCAAACCACTTACCTAAAAGTATATGTAACCTAAAGCTTTGTACAGGGTGTACAACTAATAAAGGAGGCCGGCTATATCTCAGAAAATATTTATCGCACAGCGTTGGGGAAAAAATATTGTTAGTAAAAGTGGTCAAGAGAAATAGCTGGAAATTATTTTCAAGTTTCTGAAATGGCCGCTAGGGGGCGTAACTGCAATCTTGAATCTAAAAAAGTGATGTTTCTGTGAATTTTGCTATATTAACCTAACAAAAAAATACCTGATCATTAAAGTTGAGTATATCTGAACCTTTTTTGTTTGCCAATTTTTGCTATATCTCTAAAAATAAAGTGGTGGAGGGTTTTCAAAGGTTTCCGTCAAACACACCCTGTATCTTCGAAACGGCTGAGCCGATTATAACAAACTTGGGCTAGTTGAAAAGAGCTATTCTTGGGCTATGAATATTAAAATATTTAAAGTTTTGTTAGTTTCCGCTAGAGGGCTTTTTGCGACATTTCGACAGTAATGGTTGGTATAATTTTTTCTTTATGAAAAAGTAGCTAAATAATGCCTAAACAAGATCGCGAAAACCGTATCTATTTCCACAAAATATACGGTATTTGGCCGATTTTAACAATTTCAAGTGTTAAACACGCATCAATCAACATTCTGTGATGTTTTGCCGCAAGAAAACTCAGCAATGTTGAAATGTTACCCGCCACCGTGCTACATAGATCGGTAACATCCAGTATCAGTGTGTATTCAGCGATTACACAGGTCCACAAAAATAAGTGGTGTGGTGGGTGTCGGACTAAGATTTTCTGGTGTATTTTTTTTCGCTGAATACGAATCTGAAGTTAAATTTGGGGGTCAAACAGCAAATAATCGAGGAAAGGCATAATTTCAGATATTAACGATTTTTTTTTTATTTAAAACGTCAACTTCTTAAAAATTCTGAAAAACACATGCTATTTTATATGACATAAACTATGTATTTTTCAAGACTTTAAGATATTAACCTAACAAAAAAAACCTGATCTTTAAAGTCGAGGATAATCTGAACCTTTTTTGTTTGACAATTTTTGCTATATCTCTAAAAATAAAGTGGTGGGCGGTATTCCCTGTATCTTCGAAACGGCTGAGCCGATTTTAACAAACTTGGGCTAGTTGAAAAGAGCTATTCTTGGGCTATGAATCTTAAAATATTTAAATTTTTGTTAGTTTCACACGTCGCCGCTAGAGGGCTTTTTTCGACATTTTGACAGAAATGGTCATTTTTCTCAAAAAAATTAAATGAATTGATATAATTTTTTCTTTATGAAAAAGTACCTAAATAATGCCTAAGCAAGCTCGCGAAAACCGTATCTCGTATCGATTATTCGTCAATATCTCAAAAACTATAGAAGCTACAAGAAATTTACATGACATAAATTATGTATTTTTATAAAACCTTTAATTTAGGTTATAAAATCTTTTCGTCTAAATGCAATACTTTACGAGTTATAATCAAAAAATCGAATTTTCAGGATTTTTTCCAGGTATACCCGTAGAATTTGCTTTTTTGATTATAAATCGTAAAGTACTGCATTTAGATAAAAAGATTATTTAACCTAGATTAAAGGTTTTGTAATAATACACAATTTATGTTTTATAAAATTTCTTGTAGCTTTTATAGTTTTTGAGATATTGACCTATAAAATTTTTTGGTCTCAATATTAGGTAAGGAACAAGATATCGAGATGCGGTTTTCGCGAGCTGTTTAGCATTATTTAGTACTTTCACAAGAAAAAATTATACCAATTCGCTTAATTTTTGAAAATGCCATTTGAAATGTCGAAAAAGCTCAGGTGAACTAACAAAACTTACAATATTTTAAGATTTATAGCCCAAAAACCTTTTGAAATTTCAATGGCTAGCCTTTCAGATACAGTTTTTTGACGAAACTTTAAACCGCACTTATTTTTAGAAATGCAAAAATTTCAAAAAAGTTCAAATCGATACAGGTATTTTTTGTTAGGTTAATATCTTAAATCTTGAAAATACATAGTTTATGTCATATAAAATGCATGTTTTTCAGAATTTAGAAAACGTTTAAATAAAAAAGTGATATCTAAATTATGCCTTTCTCGATTATTGCTGTTGCCCAAATTTAAAGATCGTTGGAAAAATACACCAGAAAATTAGTCGACACCACACACAACTGTGGACCTGTTAATCGCTAATCAGCTGGATGTTACCATCATGTAGCACGTGGCGGTAACATTTCAACATTGCTGAGTTTTCTTGCGGCAAAACATCACAGAATGTTGTTATGCATAACACGATGTTAAAATCCAAATACCATATATTTTGTGAAAACAAGATACATTATTACTTTCTTTTTAATATTTAGTAGAGGATAGCGTCTGTCGAAATCTTTAGCAGGTTAGTAAATATTATTTTACTATTTTTTTTTAATTAACCCTAGAATTCCAAACTCATTTTTTTTACCTGTTAACTACAAACCGGGGTTTATATTTGCCCCATGGGATTTTTGCTCTTAAAATTGTTCTGAAAGCAGTAATCTTACTTATGAGTACTCGAACTTTTTCGTTTTTTTATGCCAATGAAAATGGTGAAGAGCAAATTCAATTTTTTCAAGATTAATTTGGTTAAAAATTGATTTAAATAGTTATAAGTACTG
This sequence comes from Listronotus oregonensis, assembly GCA_019359885.1. Classification (NCBI taxonomy): domain Eukaryota; kingdom Metazoa; phylum Arthropoda; class Insecta; order Coleoptera; family Curculionidae; genus Listronotus; species Listronotus oregonensis. Next base: position 212,738 of record JAHBCN010000393.1, on the reverse strand, counting down.
AAAAACAGTCAAACCGTCATTTAACAAACAAAAATTTTAACCGATTATCAAATTTCCAACGGAATAGTAAAGAGGACACAAGGTTTTAAGAAAAAAATATACCATCATGATGTTTTGCTAAAAAAGTCTATTTGTTTGGGACTTTGGGACAAACAAATTAAAAATCGGATCAATAAAAAAATCAAATAAATATCCATAAAATATTGGTTTTTAAGAATCTAGTTCTGTTTCTTCCATGAAAAATATGAAAAAAAGAGAAATTTAACAGATATAAAACATGCAAAAGTACGGTTATCCCGGTTTGTAGTTCTAGGGTTAATGTTTCAGTAGGCTGCAGTGCAAACATAGGCTAGCGACCAACCCCGCTTAACAAACCAACCAACCAACCAAGAGACCAAAATTTTTGAACAGAACTTGGCCCTTAATTTACGTCAGTGTTTTTGGTATGATATACTTAAAACGTATTTTAAGCAAAGTCGGACAGTGGAAGTTAAAAAAAATCTTTTATTTAATTTGCCTATAGTATGTATTGTAGCATTTAAATTACCCATCATTAGCTAATATATTGTTAGTATAAAAAGGTTATATAGAACGAAATTTTCCAGTTTTTACATTTATTATGTTGTTGTTTTTGTTTTTTAAATAAAAAGTTTATTATTTCAGTAAAAACACCTTTTAACTTTCCCACATTATCATGTACCCGCACTTGTTGATATTATTAAAATTTAATTCCAAAGCACGGTAGGTAACTAATATGCATTATGGGTATGTTATGATTAAAAGCAACATCGGGTGCTTATTTATTTTTCCTCATCCTGTATGTTTGCAATAAATCGTTACTTTCAAATGATTTACAGCTTAAAATTCATGTCACAAACAGTTATTAATTATCCTACATGCTTAGAAATTATGGGTAATTTTTAAATATTCAATAAACAAACCTGAGGTGTTGTTACGTGATAAGACCTATTAGTCTAGTCGAGAAGTGTGTGTCCTGTGAAAAATAGTTAGAAGGCTTCGAAAAATATAAGCGATAGCTCATTCGACGCGGAATGCAAATCTAAGAAAGGCGTTTTGAGGATTTTTCTGCCAATTAAAATTGCAATTGTTATTAACAAAAAACGAAATAAAAAAAGCCATTTTGATTTGTGATGATAATTCAAAAACCATAAGAGATAGCGGAAATTGCAAATAAGATTCTCGAAGAGGAGGAAATTTCCGATAAAAAAGTCCCAACACCCTAAGTTCTATCTCCATTATTTATAATTTCAATTTAACGCTGAAAATGGGCCTTCGCGCGACATTTTTGGTTGCGCGCTCGGCGTCAAAACCGAGTACGTCACACTAAATATTTTTTAGGGTAGTAAATATTAATTGATTTTTTTTAATTATGGTGTATTTAGAACACTTCAAAGAATTTATTTCCGTTAAAATTTAACTTAAAGTTAGTTTTTTAACAAGTTAGACAATTGTTCAAACTTTCGTCTTTATTCTATATTAAAAAAAAAGTTTAAATAATTGTCTTATAAATCTTTCGCGTCGTGGAGCCCTTCTTATGCGCATACCTAACAAGATCATGCCATAAAAAATTAAAATTTTTATTGCTTTGTTTACAATAACTTTATAACTTTGACAATATTACTCTGATTTTTCATTTTTTGTCAAAGTTATAAAATTATCTTAAACAAAGGCTTATTATTTTTAAAGCATTTATGGCGTTTTCTTGTTAAGTATGTATATAAGAAAGGGTTCACGAAGCGACACATTTATACGACAATTTTATTTTAGCATTTTTATGTACAGTAACGGCCATTAAATTTTGGCAATCCTTTTTCCCTTTCGTAAAATAGGCTTCTACTGAATATAAATACCTGTTGAAAAACCTAATAAAGAAACAGGTGTCCGTTGTCAGTGTCTAAAAATATTTTTAAAATGCCAAACTTAACTTTGGATCAAAAAGTATTAATTATTAATTATATTAAGCAGAGAGGCTGGCCAGAAAGGGATGTGGCGAAAAAGCTTAACATCCCAAAGATTTTGTTAAAAAAAAATGGCAGAAACACACTTATTTGAGACAAGAGCTGAAAGTGGTCGCCCCAAACTATGAATCAAGAACAAGACAATATTTAGTTAATGTTTTGAGAAACCAACCATTTAAATCTGTGGTTACAGCCAAAACGGAAAGTAATTTCCCAGCATCGAATCGGTTAGAACGGCACGGCGAAGAATAAGGCAAATATCCGAATTGCGCTGCAACTCGGCAGCCTTAAAACCGTTTTTAACATATGCAAATTAAGAACAACGCATTGGATTTGCTCTACAATTTTACTTGAATTTTTTGGGAAAATATAATATTCACCGATAAAAAAGTGTTTCAGTCGTGCTACAATGGCATACTTAAGGTATGCAGGCCTCAAGGAACACGATTTGATGAAAAATATGCCCAAAAGGACAGAAGTAGTGGGCGATCTTCGGTAAATGTTTAGGGGTGGCTGAGTGCAAAAGGACTTGGTGTATGTTATTTTACTGAAGGAAGGTTCAATGCAGAGGTATATATAGATCTACTACAGAATATCATGCTTCTTTCTGTACTGGATCGATTTCCGAACAGAAATTTTACCTTTCAGCAAGATAAGTGTCCCGTTCATACGGCCCGGCAATGGATGGAAGAGCAGCATATCAGGGTTTTACCGTAGCCCGCACGTAGTCCGGATTTAAATGTTATGGAAAATGTTTGGGGCTTATTAGTTAAAAAAATGAATAGGGAAAATGTATAACAGGTGCCACAGATTCGAGTGCATGCATGGGGATCTCGGAAACCGAAAGAGATACGAAGTCGGTTAAATTATGGCAAAGTTGCGCATTAAGGTGCCTAACAACATGCCGTTTAGAAAGTTGTAAAATTCCGAGTACTTCCGGAGATATCCGGAAAAAACTGAAATTTGGCGATTTCGTTTTTATTTTTTTCTGACGTTATTTAAAGAGATAGGGAAAAACAAAAGACACTTTCTTATGGCCACTTTTTAAGCTCTATAAAACAGCGTTGAGAGATTTTCCGTACGACGTTTCGTTTTTGTTAAACCATCATCAACTTTATTTTTTTAAATACGACACTTATTGCATTTTTTTGAAGCAGTTATGATCCCAATTACAATGATGTATAACACTTAATATTTTTCTGTTAAATAAACATATTTTCCATAAGAGACAATGAGTTAGACAAGGTACGCACATCATTTCTTATAGGGGCGTTCCATATTTGTTAATAAATATTAAGTGTTATACATTTTTGTAATTGGGATAATAAGGGTTCAAAAAAATTAAATAAAAACCCAGGTCCGTATTTAAAAAATAAAGTTGATGATGGTTTAACGAAACGAAACGTCGTACGAAAAATCTCTCAACGTTGTTTTGTAGAGCTTAAAAAGTGGCCATGAAAGTGACTTTGTTTTCCATATCTCTTTAAATAACGTCAGAAAAAAATAAAAACGAAATCGGCAAATTTCGGTTTTTCCAAGATATCTCCGGAAGTACTCGGAATTTTGCAACTTTCTAAAGTGGACATGGTTAGTTATGCAAATGCACAACTTTGCCATCATAATTTATCGACTTCGTATCTCTTACGGTTTCGAGATCCTCATGCATCAAAATTTGAATTGTGGACTCTGTTTAAAAAATATATATATATATATATATATATATATATATATATATATATATATATATATATATATATATATATATATATATATATATATATATATATATATATATATATATATATATATATATATATATATATATATATATATATATATATATTTTAAATTATTTTTATTTCTTGGGTATAGTTTTGTGGTGATCAAAACGACTATTTACTTAACGTTTCGCCCATCGTGGTGGGCTTTATCAAAAGATGACTTTATTTTATCATATCCTAAAAATAATTAAAATGTTTTTAAAATACATAAAACAGAAAAAAATGGCTATATACAATAATTATGGTTAAAAATGGAGAATAAAACAATACAGTTAAGAATAAAGTTTAAAATAACATATATTTTAACAGTTTTACGGTTTAAAATTTTATTTTGTACATACCTTGTGTTGCTCGATTCTGAAGGTATGTACAAAATAAAATTTTAAACCGTAAAACTGTTGAAATATATGTTATTTTAAACTTTATTCTTAACTCTATTGTTTTTAACTCAATTTTTAACCATAATTATTGTATATAGTCAATTTTTTCTTTATTTTAAAAGCTTTAATTATTTCAGGATATGATAAAATGAACATCTTTTGATAACCCCCATAATTAGTAATAGTGTTTTGATTTAAATAAAGAAAATACATAAAAATATATAATATTTATATATATATATATATATATATTATATATATATATATATATATATATGATATATATATATATATATATATATATATATATATATATATATATATATATATATACATATACATATATAGAGTTTAGGCCGCAAAATGTAAACGAACTTAAGGATCACGGACTACGCCCGGGCTTTGGTCCATTCGATGCCTGGAAAGCTAAACTCTGTCTTGGAAAAAAACGGGGCCGCAATAAAATATTAAATTTGTTTAAAAGGATTTTTTGTATGAATTTATTAAATTGTTAATTAATTTATTAATTTGTTAGTTTTTATAAAATATAAATATTTTCTTTTATCTTTTGCTTTATTTATAGTAATTAGAAGTAAAATAAGGTAAAAAGAGCGGTTTACAAAAATTGGCAGACAAGTCAAAATTTGACAAATTTTTTGCCCAAGATTTAATGGCCGTCACTGTACAATGAGGACGAAAGTTTAAAACAAATTTGTTAATTGACACTTGTTTAATTGGTTGAAAAATTAACTTTAAGTTAAATTTTCAACGGGAATAAATTCTTCTAAGTGTTCTAAATAAACCATAATTTAAAAAAAATTAGTTAATATTTAATACCCAAAGAAATAATTTAGTGTGACGTACTCGGTTTTGACGCCGAAGGCGCAACCAAAGATGACGCGCGGAGACCCATTTTCAGCGTTAAATTAAAATTATAAATAGTAAAGACAGAACTCTGGAACTCAGGACTTTTTTATCGGAAATTTCCTCCTCTTCAAGGATCTCTTTTGCAATTTCCGCTATCTCCAATGGTTTTTGAATTATTATCAAAAATCAAAATGGCTTTTTTTTTATTCCGTTTTTTGTTAATAACAATTACAATTTTTATTAGCAAAAAAAAATCTCAATACGCCTTTCTCAGATTTGCATTCCGCGTCGAATGAGCTATCGCTCATATTTTTCGAATCCTTCTAACTAGTTTTCGCCGGAAACACACTTCTCGACTAGACTATGGGTAATTTTTAAATATTCAATAAACAAACCTGAGGTGTTGTTACGTGATAAGACCTATAAATTTGATTTGATAACAATTAACGTAATGCATTTAATATCGCACAGCACACGCTATATGCCTTTTAGCCTTAACAAAGGCACATATAATGATTTTGCGTATCCCTTTTTCTGTAGAGGGATCACTATTGAAAAATTACGGGCTCATTTATCATCATTTATCATTATTCAATAAAACAAATCGAGCACGCAAAAGCCCCAGTCGCTGTATTTTCGTAGGTAGGTGTCTAAAAAAAAACTGATGTTGGTTTAGTTCCGTTCAGCGGAATAGATATTTTTCAGCAGGACTTTGTGCAAACATGCCCCCAACATGAAAAACGTATTTTTATAATAAATTTGTTTTAACAAGACATTTATACGGTATCACTGATAGGTCGGATAACGGAGTGAAAAATAGATAAAAAAAACATTAAAGCTATGGTATACTATGTTTTTAACAAGAAAAATATTTTATTGTGCAAACATGCCCCCCAACATGAAAAACGTATTTTTATAATAAATTTGTTTTAACAAGACATTTATACGGTATCACTGATAGGTCGGATAACGGAGTGAAAAATAGATAAAAAAACATTAAAGCTATGGTATACTATGTTTTTAACAAGGAAAATATTTTATTATTAGGAATGTCCATATAAAAAAACTTTTATTTAAAGGGGGGGAGTAACGTTTTTAGTGTTTTTTTAACTCCTTTTTATTTAATTTTCTGAATGGAGAACCTTTTAGGAATATTGTCTAATAATTTGAGAGGGATCGGAGCAAAGCTTACAAAGATACAGAGGTAAGCAAGGTAAGCCGATAAAAGGCTTAACTCAAGGTGTTAGCATACTGTGCCTTAAACAGGTGTCTCCAACGGTGCCTCTGAGATACAGGGCGACCTCTCAGAGTATCTAGCCTTACTGCGGTAATGCGGGGCTCTGCCGTGGTGGAATATTACTTCCCTAGCTCCAAACAGAAAGCGGACCGAACCGCTTTCATAGGAAAAAAGTTAGAAAGGTGCCCCTAAAGTCACAGGCGCCTGTTTCACGGGGAAGGGCTTATCCATCACAAAGAGATGCTTAGGAAGGGATCCCTGAATCCAAACAGAAGGCGGACAGAACCGTTTTGTAGGGAAAAGGGTTGCCTGGCTTTAAACAGAAAACGGATAGAACCGTTTTTATAGGGAAAGGCCGGAGAAACGGCCTCAGAAGGAACATCTGGTTTCTGTAACAAGGACCTGGTAGCTACCCACATCACTAAACCAGGAGAGGAGGGCATGACGGATCTAATCGTCTACTCGTCATACTTTTTTAGGAGACAGGGACACCAGAACACATATTGTGCTCGTGTCCGGTAGCGACAAGAGTAAAAGGAGATGTAAGAACTCTCTCTCCCAATCTGATATCGGATTCGTTGGAAGTCTGATCTTGTTGGGAGAAACATTAAAAGGTGTGAGCCACAATAGACCGAGCGGTCGCGGTGGAGGGCGTAAAAAGTCCACTCACTTTAAACCTAAACTTAAAGCCGATAAAACTCGCTTATGAACGTTTTACCCCAAATCTTTTAGTTTTCAAAACTTTAAAGCGTTTTTCTACAACTCATGTTTTCAAAGTGGGTGCCCCTCATAATTTACAAACTACTGCATCGATTTTTTTAAAATTTTGATTACTATATCTGTACAAAATTTACAAGGTAATTGGGGAGAGATTTTTTCAAATGTGTTGATATTTTTTATTTTACAGTGGCCGATTTTTTTTACAAAAATCACGTTTTTCACTTCGAAGTGTTTCCAAAAAGTAAAAAATTTAACTTTCGAAAAACCCTTCCAGCGTTATCTGAGAAAAGAGATTATTTAACGAAAAACGTTGGTTTTTTGATTTCAAATGATACAGTACCTGCCATTGCCGTATTCTTTAATATTTCTTCATGAAAATTTTGCTTAATATTCTTCGAATGTTATATTTTAACATATAACATTTTTGTTTCAAATTCTTAAAATTTATATATATATATATATATATATATATATATATATATATATATATATATATATATATATATATATATATATATATATATATATATATATATATATAAATTCTGTTAAAAAAATATTTGTGAAATTTGGAAGTTTTGCATCAAACCTGAAGTTGGCAGTTAGCTGAAAAAACATAAATCCAGTTAGATTTTTAGAAATACGTGTTAATTTGAAAAAAGTTTTTTAAAAGTGATTTGATTGTAGCTACTTAAAAAAAACACATCATAATAATTGTAATATATATAAAACAGAGGTAACACCAAATGTTCCACTTCATTTGCTGCATACTTTATTACAGTGCGGATTTTAAAAGTCCCCCCCCTTAACTTTTAACTGGACAAAAGATCAAGGTCGGGTAAAATTTAGGTAAAAAGCTATCAATAAAACGACTTTTTGGCATAAAAATTATTGTGGTCACGTGGCATAGTGGCAAGAGGGCAATATCAGCTTTTTTTTCAAATGGAAAGGGGGGGTCATGTAGCACCTCGTTTTAAAGACCCTTTCATTCTCTACTCAACATCGCTTTGTTTTTAAAAATCGGCCTGGCCATTTCAGAATAAACAAACTGAAATTTTAATAATATTTTCCTGCAAAATAATAACATATAAAAATATTTTACAAAAAAAATTATACAAATAATATTGGACATTTTTTGGCAAGATAGAGTTGCTTGTTGAATAAAATTTGTAAGAGTTAAAGCTCAATTGCAATAAATTATTTATTATTTATTTGTAAAATATTTCAGCAAAATTTAAAACGCACGTAAATCTATGCGGATTTTCAAAAACAAAGCAGTGTTAAGTAGAGAATCCAAAGCCTTTAAAATGAGGTGTGTAATGTAAGTGTTGAGTAGAAAGTAAAAAATGATACTTAACAAACAAATTACTTTGTTATTACGTCACAAATCTATCGTAGAAACTCCCAGAAAACAATTTCGTTTTGTTGTATACGGAAAACTGGAAAAAACTGTTTTTTGTAATTTATAATTAAATTTGTTACTTGTGTGTTACATACGTCGTCAATAAGTAAAAATATTGTGCATTTTTCTTCCTTTTTACCGCATCAAATTGTTGTAACTAATTTATTTCTATATTGACAATATTTTATTAAATAAATATCATACATAAATATGCAGTGTTGATTATAAACAATAACCAATTTTTCAACAATAAAATAAATATTTTTAATATAGGTATAAAACAAAATTACTTAAAAATAATACACTTGTCAAATTAATATTGTTCTATTAATTTACTATTATTTGTCAGTTGAACAAATAAAATTATAATTAAAAATACACATATTTATAACAAAATAAATAAAAATTTACTCGGTATTTTGTAGAACTTGTTTAACAATAAATAATTAATTGAAACTAAATACTATAACACTAACTCTTATTAGCATAAATTTAAATGTATTTTAATGAAGAAGCTGCTAAATTCTTAAAATATGTACCTTAAACATAAAAGCTTTCAAAACCGAAAAACCGCACTTAACCTACATATGAAAAACTGAGACAAGAAGTGTAAATCTATCTGGTGTAAGTATCTTCAACCGTTTGAAATTTAATACAATGCAATTTTGACTATGAATTTAAAAAAAGGGCTCTATTTTATTTTAATAAGTTATTTTGCTTGAAAAAAGTTAAAACTTACCACACCTCAAGTTTTAAAACAAGGAGGGCATCATAACTTACCTGAAAAAAAAATATGATTAGTTTTGAATTTATTTTTATTTCTTTAGTAACTAGGTATCTAACAAGATATATGTAAAAGAGAATTTAGTGACTTTTTTATATTTTTGTTATCATACTCGAAAAATTAAAGGACCTCGACCAATCCTTCATGGAAAATGACCCAATGGTCACGAAATCCGATAACCCCTCCCTCAACGCCCAGAGAGGTGCATTTGCCTTACCTTAGTATTTAAGGGGTTACATGGGTTTCGTCGGGGAAAAATGACCTTTTTTCAACAATTTATTTTCTATGTAAAAGCGAAATTTTTAATTTAAATTCTGTACTGTTATAAAGATACACATTTGATAAAGAAGTTCTGAAATTTTTGTGAAAAAATATTAAAAACTCTGCCATTGTGACGTCGTTTTCGTCGTTCGTGAACTTCTTACAGAATCATCTAAAGTGAAAAAAAATATGTGTTTTAGTTAAGACCATAAATTAGAACTTGGACGAAGGAAAAAAAAGTAAAAATTGGATTTTTGGCAAAACTTTTTACAAACAAATGACAATTTCGGTGAGTATTTCGATACATTTTTTTAAATGGTTGTAATAAAAAAAAATCCTTCGTCCAAGCCCTTGTGAATTGTATCTCAAAGACCTGTGTAAAATTTCATGAAGATCGATTGAGTAGTTCTTCGAGAAATTTTGCTAACCGACTTTGAAAACATAGTTTCGAGATAAACGCGTTTGAAGTTTTGAGCAATAATAAAAGTGGGATTTTTTTCTCAACTTACATTGAATCGTTGATTCCTGCGCCATTTGCAGCTACCATATCCAAGGCATCCTTTTGCTCTTGTCTATGAAGAGAGTGAGAGAAATGGACAAGAAGGACTAACTAACAATAGACTAGCAGCTGCTCCGGCATACCTGCGGCGCGCTTAGCCTAGCTGGCCGAGCGCTCGACTTCTGAAGGCTGTATCTCGGAAACTATTACTCGGATCAATTTGAAAATTTAGGACAATATTCTCGAGATGTTGTAGAATTTAATAGGATAATAAAAAAAAAATGATTTTGTGAAACCGTGAACCCATGTAACCCTTTAATACTGTAGTCGAACCTATAGCCCCCCACACAGTTACTAGACCTAAGCCTCACATTCCCAAACATTCAACCTACCATCCACCTCCTCTCCCTTCCCACCACCGATCGAAGCATGTCATGTGACTTTTTTCTGTTTACTGGTTGTAAAACCGTTTGTTTGTGAATTACGTAACACAGCTACCTTAATGATCACGAATACCTTTCGATCCAACAAACAACAAGCAGGAATCAGTCAAATGCATCTTCCTGACCTTTGGGGGATGATTTTGGGGGGTTGGGTTATCGGGTTTTGTGTCCATTAAGACTTTTGAATTTTCTATAAGAATTGGGCGGGATCCTTTTTGGTTTTTGCATTTTACTGAATAGGGAGAGTAAAACAAAGAAGTACTTTAGTAGTACTTTAAGTACTCGTTAAGCGGGAACACTATTGATATATAGCTCGTAGTTAAAAAAGACTTTTAAAGTACCGGATGCCATTGGCGCCCTCCAGTACCAAATTTGGCGTAATTAGTTTAAAAGTGTATTTATGTTCCCAATAAAAATGTACCAAATAAGGTAGAAATATACACAAACGGTAGCAGGGTCCCGCACTAACCGATGCCGACGACGTCGTTTATCATCAGCTGCCAGCACTGAAGCTGTTTGAACACGGCACTAAAAATTAAGACTGACTGACTGCATAAATATACGTGACGTAATCAAGTTATTTGTAAATACAAATAACTAACATTAATTATTCTGATTAAAATAAATTTTATGTATATATATATATATATATATATATATATATATATATATATATATATATATATATATATATATATATATATATATATATATATATATATATATATATATATATATATATATATATATATATATATATATAATACAAAAAGAAAAGTTATTTGGCCATATGGCTCTTCGTAAATCAAAAAAAAAATACATCGTTAGACATATGTTTTTTTAATAATTGCATTAAAACTACAGGGATTGCAAAAGGATGGGATCCTTGGGTGTGGTTAAGAAAACTACATGATACACCCTTTTTAGGAATGATCACATTCGCTGTAAGCCAAGACACGACTGACGAAGGGTCACCGCGCCATCTAACACACTAATCCTAATGCAACCAGCAAAGCATATTAATACGAAATTGATATTAAAAATGTTAAACTATGTTAAAAAGTACCATCTAGGTGGGCATGGCTACGATATTCAAAAACCGCAAAACAGACAGCTTTTGTTAAAAGAAAAATGGCTACCAACGTTTTAAGTTTTTACTCCTTCGAGAAGTACCCCGTAATTTTGTCAGTCAATGAGTCGGTCAGTAGCAAAATGGGGGACTTTCAAAATCGAATATTTCAGAAATCACTCAATATAAATTTCTAAAACAGTTTAATGGCAATTAGAATTCTTATGTAAATTTTCATATCAAAGCCTATACCTTTACGTGGCCCAATAATAAAGTTATAATAGGGGGAAAATCCGTATAATATAGATACTGCGTCCGTCAGGCCGGAATTTGGCCTGGCGCACTACCGTGCACCTAGATCAATATATGAACTACACAAGAAAAATACTTTTAAAATTGCAAAACCAAATAAACGCTTCTAACCTAGCCTGTCCTGTCCTGTACCTTCTTTAATGCAAAAAGAATTAGATAAACCAATTAAATAATAAATTTCGGCTTTTTTGTTGGAGTGGTACCAAATTACGGATCTTTTGTTTTCCAGACCCTTTCACTGGCCAAAAAAGGAAGTGCGTAAGTTTATACGAATATCCGGCCGAACTGAAGTCTACTTAAAAAAAGGCCATAAATCACTCCACTTAATTAATTTTATTATTACGAGGGGGTAGCGTACCACAAGTTCCAAAGCCGTTTCTCAATCCTCGAGGCCGTTTCCCTCGACAAAAAAGGTAATAATTTCTTGGTGACTAATTGACAGTTTTGTACTACATTTATACCTATTTACATCTAGTGGTAAAAAAAGACAGCAATTTTTTTATTTCCGTAGTTATTTATAGGCTAATTAATTAAGGCCTACTATTTGCTTACTTTGATGTAAGCCTTCAAGGTGTGAGATACTCTTATGTTTACAGAGGTTTAAAATCAAATAATGCTAATATTTTGTTCTATTAAAATTTTATTTTATTTTTTTATTATATATATATATATATATATATATATATATATATATATATATATATATATATATATATATATATATATATATATATATATATATATAATATATATATTTACAGGGTGTTCTGGAAAAGTGATGACCCCCTTTATTGGCTCGTAAATTTAAATGAAAAAATTTATACAAAAAATTTTGGCACCTAATTCCTGCTAAACACGTTTTATTTTTTTGGGGGCACCTAAAAAAAATTATTTTATACCCAATTTTTTTACATTGAAGAATAAAATAAATTTTAAAAATATCAAACCCATAATTTTAAAATTCGAAAATTTAAAACAAATTAGAGGGAAAATTTTTTCCCCAAAATTTTTTAAAATTTGTTTAGTTTTAGGGTTTGGGTTTTTTAAGTTTTTAAAAAATAGCTTAAAAATAAAAATTTAAAAATTTTTAAAATTGAAAAAAAAGTTTAAAAACGTTTTCTTGTTAATTTACCTTTCACTCCTCAAGGAAACTAATTATTAAAAATTTAATTTTAAATGCTTTGGGGCAAAAATTTTTTAAAACTTTTAAAAAGTAAACCCAAAAAGAAAGGGGATTTTTTTTAAATTTTTATTATAAATTTTTTAAACCAATTTTTAATTTTTGGGAATTTTTTTTGTAAAAAAAATTCCAAAAATTTGAAAAAAAAAAAATGAACAAAAATTTTTTTGCCAAAAATTTAAAATTAGTTTTCTCCCCCTTTGAAAAATTTTAAAAAGTGAAAATATAAAAAACAAAATTTTTTTAAAAAAAAATTTTCCCCTTTAATAATTTTAAAAAACATAAATGCCCCTTAAATTTACAAATTAATAAATTATATATATATATATATATATATATATATATATATATATATATATATATATATATATATATATATATATATATATATATATATATATTTATATTTTTTTTTTTAAATTTTTTCAGTTAATAAATAATACCTGGTTTGACTCAAACGGAGGAAAATTTGCACGTAATAAATACCTTTTTAAAAAATTATTAAAATTTTGTTGCCGACCAGAACTGAGGGCTTTTGCCTCAGTTTTGGTCATAAATCACTAAAAGTAGGAACAGTAAACTTTTCCTTTCCCCCAAATTCTCCATGGCCCAACCAAACGTAGGGATAATTTAGACAAATTTAAAAGCCCTTAGTTCTGGTCGGTCATGATTATTTCTGGTTAGTTAGAGCGAATTTTTATTTTCCCCAATTATATTTTAAACTTGATAAATCACTAAAAGTAGGAACAGTAAACTTTTTCGTTTGGGCTGCAATTTTGCCATGTCTTAATCAAATTAAATTTATTCCAGGAATCTTTGGACCGCAATTTTCCAACATAAACTGGAAAGGTTTGTACCTGTCTATTTAGGACGCAATTCGGATATGCCCAGTAAAGGACATGGCCGAGGTTATTCTTTTGCATCGCAGCTAAAATAATATTAGATTATATTTATAACAAACATAACAAACCCATATTTTACAGATGATATTGTACATGTCAATTCGATATAACTAAAACAATGACCTGTCAAAATGTGCAATAAATAATGTTAGAACATGAATACTCGGTTTAATTAATTACGCCCAAACAATTGCTGAAAAAAAGGACATTTAATTTATTAAAGAGATTGTATTGGGTAATGATATTAATTTGTTAATGTAATGCGCTTTACCGAGAACTGGTAAAGCATCGGAGCTTGATGCTGCGGGGATGAATAACCTCGCTGCCGGTCTAGCTCGACGATTAGAAAATGAAAATTATATTTTAGCTATTTTACAAAGTAAAATACTTACTAAATTTTGATAGAACGTATTTTTACCATGCTTCTATTAGCTTTACCTGTATGTATTTATGTAACGAAATTTTTCAACTTAATTTTCACCAATTTTAAGAAGTCTGATTAACTGGAAAATTTGTATAGGGGTCAAGGGCCGATGACAATACAACTATTTCATAACTTCGTTCTGATGTCTTGACTAGGATAATAAAAAAAAAACTTTTTTAATGACAATACTGGCGCATTCGCCAAAATCTAGGATCTTGATTAAGATTACTTTTGCTGTTGTTTTGGGACTTAAAAATGAGAAAATAAATTATAGTTTAAAAAAACTAAAAAAAAACACGTTTTTATAGCAAACCTTACTAAAAAGTAGAAAATAATTTTTATTATGGCAAAAAAGCGTGGAGTGCTTGATAGTAAATTATAGTAAAATTATTTTATTGGTAGTTATTTACCAAATTAGAGTTATTATGAAAATAGAGTAAATTCCACCCACGTTTTTTTATGACAATAAAAATATTTTCTACTTTTTAATTCGGTTTGCTAAAAAAGCGTGTTTTTTTTAACTATAATTCGTTTCGGCTAGGGACATGATCAAACTATTTTTTTAAGTACTCTTATAAGGGGTTTTTAAGGTTTGAAAGGCAACTTTCATGACATTTTTCTTGATGCAGTTTTTCGTGCATGCAACTTTTTTTGTACAATTTAAAATTTATTATTGCCGAAGTTTGTTTCGGCAATAAGGTTTTTCAACTTACTGGGAAATTTTTAAACAACTTATTTAATTCTTAAGAAGAAAAAAATGCCAAATAAATGTTTCGGTTATTGTAAATATTTGTAACCAACGCTAACGCCCTTTTTTAAAGTTTGAAACGGGGGGCCCCATTCAATTTGGGCTAAAAGAATTGTCTAATTTTGACGTTTCTGCCAATTTTTGTAAATCGCTCTTTTTTACCTTGTTTTACTTTTATTACTATAAAAAAGCAAAAGGTTTATTTTTTTTTTATTTTTATAAAAACTAACAAATTAATAAACAATTAACATTTTAATAAATTTAAACAAACTTAATTATCCTTCCAAACAAATTTAATATTTTATTGGGCCCCTTTTTTTCTATGACAATTTAGCTTCCAGGCACGAATGGACCAAAGCCCGGGCATAGTCCCGGTTTTCGTAACTCATTCCACGCCTACATGCGGGCCACGGCAAAACGCTGATACGCTCTCTTCCTCCATTCATCATTGCCGGGCCTTAGAACGGGGGACTTATCTTGGTGAAAGATAAAATTTCTGTCCGGAAATCGATCCAGTACAGAAGGAACATGAACCTTCCTTAAAAATAACAAGCACCCCAATCCTTGTGCACTCAGCCACCCCCAAACATTTACCGAAAATCGCCCACTACTTGTCCTTTTGGGATGTTTTTTTTAAATTTTTTTCCTTTGTATACCTTAATATCCCATTGTAGCACGACACTTTTTCACGATGAATATTATATTTTTTTTTAAAAAAAGAAAAGGGCCCAGTAAAATTGTAGAGCAAATTCAATGCGTTGTTCTTTATTTGATTTTTAAAAACGGTTTTAAGGCTGCCGGGTGCAGCGCAAAGGATATTTGCCTTATTCTTCGCCGTGTCGTTCTAACCGATGCTGGGAAATTGCTTTCCGTTTTTGCTGTAACTACAGATTTAAATGATTGGCTTCTCAAAACATTAACTAAATTATTATCTTGTTCCTGATTCGATAGTTGGGGCGACCACTTCCAGCTCTTTTTCTCAAAGGAGTGTTTCGCCCTTTTTTTTCAAAAGAATAGTACTTTTTGGGGGTTTAAAATCTTCCGCCACATCCCTTTCTGGCCAACCTCTGCTAATATAATGAGTTATTAATACTTTTTGATTCAAACTTAAATTTTCATTTTAAAAAAAAAAATTTTTTGACACTGACAACGGACACCCCTTTCTTTATTAGGTTTTTCAACAGGTTTTATATTTAGTAGAAGGTGGCACAAGCCTATTTTACGAAAGGGAAAAAAAAGAACGAGATTTAAT